>OZ023233.1:17376231-17396245 GCA_964006365.1 Trididemnum miniatum
CAACATTGCTAAGACCTCATTGCCTAAAATCAAATAGTTTCCGCTTGTTTTTCGCACTGTTTTCGTGTTTCCGCTCTTAATTTGACACCTGCTGTTTGAACTGTGGCACATCGAGATTACAGGCTTTACTGTGGTTAGATATTTTTTATCGAATTGAGTGTAACGTTTTGACCAGTCAGTGTATTCAGTTTTGAGTATAACATATTTGTTCTAGTGTACTTAGTTATTGAGATATATATATTTTTTTAGATGACTGACGATGACCTTTGAGGTCGAAATCGATTTTATCTTTTACTAGTTTTTAATATACTTTTTACCTAATTTTATCTGAGGCTGGTTCTTAGTTTTACTTGATATAGATTTATTCATGATACGAATGCTGAGAAACCGCTTCTATTTTATCATCACTTTTTTACTGTGGAGTTCTAAGTTGAGGGTGATTCAGGAAACCAACCAAAGTATTGTGATCCTTCTTATTAAGCTGTAATTTTACCCGTCAAAGAATTGATACCAAAGCGTTGGGAGAACGCATTTTGGTAAGGCCTGATAAATTTTGATCATTTGTTAATTTTTTGATCTCATCACTGATTTCACCCCGCGTACAACTTTTGGAGTTGCCTCATTCAAACAGCTCATCTTCTTACAACTAACTATACTGCACCTCTTCAAAACAAGGCTCCAACAATCCATTGAGAGCTTGGTTTGTTATCACCAGGGTCCCGGGTTTTAACCCTGGAACAAAAAGTAAAACTAAGTCAGTAAAAAGTCACTCTTCTTGAGTTACTAAACATTAGATACCCGAGTTTATTTTTAAAAAGATTGAACTGGAAATTCAACGGCAATTAAGGGAGCTTGCGAAGTCATTTTGCGCTTTTTGAATTAACAGCAACCTGGTATAAACAGGACGTCCACTGCAACTGGTTTCATGCGCGAAGCCAACTCGTTACATAAGTGCAAGTGATCTAGCCATGTCGCTTTCATGCAATGGTAACATGGCAAAAAGTTTATTGCTTAAAATGCGTTGCGGTAGTTATAGATTGGCTTATGTCGCAAAAACAACCATTAATTGCAAAACAGATCTAACTACATCCAGATTGAAAAGATGTAGTACCCGTACTACTCGTGAATTTGTCACACAGCTTTTAAATAGTTCGAACTTCTTTCTATTCAATTTAAGCTGTCCTACCTAAACCTCCTGATGTTCCCATGCGGATAAAAGTCACGTCTTCGCAACCAGCATAGAATGCCAATTTAAGCAACTAAAAACAACGTATTTTCAAATATGTGAAAGTAAGTGACAGTAACTTAACAAAAATATTTAATTTGCGAAAGTGCTTTAATATTACATTCAAGCTCTAATAGAAGTCACTGTAAAACTTTCGCAGCTAGTCGCAATTTTATCTTTTTATATCAAAACCACAACCGAAGATATATTTCGAGCTCGTTTAAAATTTGCCGAGACCCGACCACTCTATGATAATGCAATGCATTGTATCTATTGCATTTGCACAGCAATTTTGCGAACTTGCGTGCTTGCTCTTTACGCTATCGCTTTGTGCTAAGCGTCAAGCAAAAATTTTTGAACAATAATTTATGAATCTTTTTCCACACGCAACTGGAATCGAACCCCGAAGTCTGCTTCTTAGAAACAGGTACTCTTAATTCATGCGGCCATGTAATCGGTTTTGAGCAACGTGAATGTGATAACGGTACCGGTGGACGTTTGGGCAATGGCCAAACAAACGCCTCCAATCTTACTCAAAAAGCATCACAATAGTGCAAACGTTGCATCTTTTCCATCTTCGATCGATATGAAACACCTTTGCACTAGTGACTGACGTAGTTCTTGTTGTTATTTTTTTCTTGCAGCCGTTTGAAAGTTATCAACCAATGTCTTCATTCTTTTTGTGGTAGAATTGACTTAATAACAAAACCACAGCAGTTAGATAGATCGCATAATATGCGCATTGCACAGTTATCTTTTATAGTCCTTCTAAGCTAAAGTTATTGATAATACCACCACTTTGCAAAGCGAAACTTAAACTTTTACTTCATTGAGCACGACCGAGGCTGATCCCCTTCCAATACCGTGGCTGACCGACAGCACTGGACCCACTTTGAACATAGAATATCGATTTGCTGCCTTCGCGATGTTTTTCAAAGTAGAACCTTCAAAGAAAATATTTTTAATATATAGACTTACTCAACCTCTTGACAGCCACTGTTTCGACTTTGTCAGTTATAGGCATCATTATAGGTTTCTTCAGAGCAGCTCAAAGTAGTCTGGAGTAAACATTCCAAGATTGAATCTAAGGACTTCCGAAGATTTGTTGCTTGTGAGAGCTAGATGGCGCAAAAACCTTACCTCAGTTTTGGGTAACTCTTTGACTCGATGGCCAAAAATTTTGTTGCTGTCTACTAGACCGACCCAAATTAGGGAAAATTTTTAGTTTTGTTCTGTATTGTGACTTTTCTGCTTGGATTTTTTGCGCTGAGTTCGAAAATGTGCATAAAAATTTTTTTGGGTGAAAAACTTGGGAGTTATTTGCAGTTGCCTAGCAACAACTTTTGATAAAAATAACGAAAATCAATTTTATCAGATCTTTCTTATAAAACTGGCATTTTTATATTTAAATTTCGTAAAAGCACTCTTTCAGCTGAACAATTTAAAAAAAATTGTTTAAATCCATCGATTGGTTTCAGAGTTACGGCTATTTATAATAAATATTTTGTGTCACGCATGAATGATTTTTTGCGATAACTTAACACATAGCCTCAGGAAAGCAGTGAAAATTGCTATTGTGGGGTTTTGGGAGGAAAGGAATTGAAAAAAGTCAAAAACGAACGTGTCAGAAAAACAGAAAAAAATGTTCAAACAGACGAAGTGAAAAACGTCATGCATGAATGATTTTGTTTGTTTGTGGCAACTAGGTTTTGCCACGAACACCAAAAAAGCTTCCCATATGTTGCGAAGGATAAACAACATGATTAGTGCTGACATTCACTGCACAATGTAGCACATAAATAGAATCAGCTATAGAAATCTCCTCTAACATCAGGTAATCTAAAGCACTAATAAACCATTCTGATCTCTTTATATGTTACAAATCTCACCCAGTATATATTTTACCAAAATGAGGATAGCGACTCATGATTATTAGGGTTTGTCCAGTGCAACCTGATACACAAGCCAATAAATGAACACAGGAACAGTTGCTTCTTGTTAACTACAAAAGTAGTTCTGACTTGGCTCAACAACAATTGATATAGCATGATGGCAAATAACTCCTAGCATACAAATACAAGAACACAAATCAGGCATGATATTGATGTAGTTAAATGTTTTTCGTGAGCCTGAAAAAGTTCTTCGAAGATGTCGGATAGGCACGGCGTACTGGTTCTACTTGCTGTAAAGTATTTTGCTGCCTGGTTTCATCTTTTGTGATGATGTCATAGATCAAATTCAACTGTATAGGGGCTTGAAATAGTTAAGGTGAGTTTACCGATACGCTGCGGGAAAGCGATAGCGATTATACTGTAAGCAAATGTAACAGGGTTTCGCGTGTCGGTGAAAACTAAAACAATTTCATAATACAAACAACCTGTGAATTTTTTTTCTTGAAAATCAGTCCTAATGCCTGACTTGGTGGTTTTAATTCGAGGATCACTGCTTATGTTGGCAAATTGCATCTCTTCATAGTACAGCATTCTTTAAAGATTCTATTTGATTAAGACTGATGATGTCCGACTAGGACGAAATGTATTTCTTGAAATATTAAAGTATACGTGGTAGAGTGATTCTGCTATTTGTAAAGAATAATGTACAATAATACAACAAAGTGCAAAAAATGTCGCATGCCGCTCGTTGCGCTTCTGCCTGTAGCGTACCGGTGAACCCACCTTTGCATCGCGAATCCGCAATTAAAGAATCCTTAAAGTAAAGAATCAGGCAGAAATTGACAGGGAAAGCAAAAAGGATGAGAGAAAAAGTAAGGTATTTCAAACGCTTTAGTCCAGTGGTTCTCACGCTAAAATTTGCGGTTTTTCGTGGGCCAGCGATGCTGTTTAAGAAATCATTAAAAGTCTGAAAAGTTGAAACTAAAAGACGTATTAAATAACAATTTCTTATCTAAATGTCCTTACACAGTTACAGACAGATACTATAGTTTAAATAAGGTAAAGAATAGTGTTAACTGTATTGTGTCTAGTGGCAGTAGAAAGAAGACGAATTGCGGTTCTATGAACATCACGTATAAATTTGCTGGGAATATCGGTATTGTAAACAAAGATAATCATTTTAAGCCTGCGTTTAATTTTTGAAAGGTTGGGAACCACTGTTAAGCCAACCACACTTTAGTTTTAATTGTAGCATTATAGAACGTTTATAAAAGGCAGTTACCAATAAGCGACCTGGTTTTGCATTTTGAAAAAATGGCCAGCTTAACTTACTAACTAACTTTTCTAGATCTGCTGATTCTTGGGGAGTTGTGAGGGAAGCTGTTCGATTTTAAGTTTCCAAGCATCTCGATCCTCTGCGACGAAGAATAGGTGCTCTAGTGGAATGCCTAGGCGAAACCAACTTAGATTTTCAACGTCATCTCGCCATCGAGTTCTGGGACGGCCTCTAGGGCTTCAAGGTCAAAATCGAAAATTTAATTTCCAACCGAATTTGATTTAAAGCTCTATACCGGAACCAAAAGAAAAAGTAAAATTAATCTTGGTTCACAACACTTATTTGTATCCGCAAGGTGGGAAATAGGCCCGAGTCCGACTAGCAAATTGGTTCTGCGCAGCATGGATATGGTGTTGGGTGTGATGTCCACAAAAATTACCGGAGATAACAAGCATTTTCGCTTTTTGGTTTGTCTAACAGCCCGGAGCTCTCATCTAGCACAAATAAAACTTACAATTCGGATCTGTTGAATCTTCAAATTCACTATTTCGAGGATGTCCAAGTTTTTCAAACATAAAATTCGCGAAGTCTTTCATTCGACTCCCCTTTCCACCCATGCAAATAAACTAAAAATTTTAGTGAAATTGACGGGCTATGTGGAAAATAATCTTTGATACTGCATGAACAGTAAATGGATCGAGTCTAGCTCATGCATTATACTCCGATAGTTTACAATGATCATAAAACCCATTGATTTTGTTCGAATGAATTCTAATTCTAAGACAAAAACCACCACAGATTGTTTCACTATTTAGGATTATTAGGATACACTGTTTTATTCAAATAGATCTGATTTGTAGTTAAACCAAATAACTTTATCTTTAAATAAAAAGATATAAATTTTATGAAGTAAAATATGAAGTAGTCAAGCACGTGCTGCTCTTAACTGAGATATGCCCAATAATAATTATTATTGATTGCGCGTATATGCTAATAATACTCAGTAAAAACAGCTAAAGCAGTTTCTTTTTCATTAAGAATAGCTTCCGCGGTTCAAACCACAAGTCAGAAAAACGTTGCTTACGCGGAAAATTAATATTAATTCGATCATACGAGATAATCAAAGAATGTAGTTATATAGCCATAATAATAATGTTTATATTTACGTTTAAATTATGAAATGTTTTCTGCAGATAGAATTTACTGTATATCAGCTAAATTTCTTCAAAGAACAAATTGATTGTGTGCTTGCTACCGGTCACCCAGAGCTAGGGCAGAGTTTTCTCTTTCTAAAAATAAATGGTCCCCCCTTCCCCAATTTTAATCTTTTTGAAATTTTTTCCGATTTGCAAAAAACTCATAGCAGACATTAAATCAAAAGAAATTTGAAAACTATTTTTTGCTTTAGTTTTTGCTTTTTTTGATTTTTTGACTAAACTACAGCATAAGTCTACAGGAACAATTTTCCGACTTCCCATTCAGCAGGCCAGGTAGGACGATGTTGTGTCTTAGGAACAGTTTTGTTAAAAAATAAACAAAATGGCGCAAATATCACACCGCAAATACGCGCAATTGCGATTACCGGTAACTGAATAGATAATTATTATTAATTTGGCATACACGTGAAACAAAATATGAAGCGTGACTTTTTTATTTCGTATTTTCTTTAGCTGCAATAGGTTGCAATGTTTGTAAGCAGTGATGCCCACGGTTGTGTTTTTCGCCTCTTTCTACGCACGGTAAAAGTCGTCACCCTTCAGATTCTACGAGAAAAATCCTGTAATTGGGTGGAACAACTCCTTTACGCGTCGCTCTCAAAAATTTTTGCGTACACTCGTATCTAAAAACTACCTTTACGTCTTTGAATCTTCGAACAAGATCATCATCCGCTTTCAAATCAATGTGATACAAATAATCTCCTTTGTTTTTTAGGTGTGGATTGGAGAGAGAGACTTTAGATTGATATGCCTTACCTGCTATATATGAGCGTTGCGACATTCTTTTTAATGAAATGTTGAAAACCACAGTGTAACCCTAAGTCTCGAAATACCCAAAACTAAAAATGAAAATCAGAAACAAACCTAAAGTGAATAAATGACCTGTACTGTACAAAGAATCAATTGTAATTTTTTGTTAATTTGATTAGTAGCGTTTTATCCTCCCGTCAGAGGGAAACGATCGAGGCGCTATACGAACTCGCGTAGGAGTTGCCGGCCATCGTTCTGTCTACATTTGATGGGTGAAGAAATCCAGCTTTTAACTCCACAACAAGTAAACTTGCCTGCTTGTTCTCCACACTCTCCCTTTAACGCTGAGCGTCAACGTTGGAAGAGCAAACAACTTGACTTGAAATGCTACACTACGACAGCTATTTTATTTATATCATTAAGCTGCATGTTTCAGAGAGGAGTTATCTAATTTTCATTTTAATTCAGTTTTTCGTAAAACTGCAAGACCTATGCTGACTAAACGCCTTGAGCTAGCCTACCTTTTTTCCTTGTGCGTATAACATTGCAAATACAATGCTTCACATTCTGAACTGACGGAGCACTAGCAAAAATTTCCCCCAATGTCGAATAAGTCCGTATTTTTTTTTTTACAGCGACAACTTGTGGCCGGTCGGTTAGCCCAGTAAGCACACGCTATCGGTGTAGGAGGTGTGAAGTTCGATTCCCGGGTCGGTCAAATCTGCTCAGTGTTGCCAACGGCTCGCCACCGCTGCGATGTTTCTTCGTAGCTGCTGCGTTGCTTATAGGCGGTAATCCGCGGAGATGAGTTTCGCCATTTTTTACACGCTTCGGCGTAATACGCCGAGCAGAGCCAACGAGGGCCCCAGAGCAGGACCTATTGCAGGCCCCTTGTTCAGGGCCGTTGAAAGCCAAGCCGGTTCCCGGCGCTAAAATTAAATCTGAGCCTCATTTGTTCATATGTCTCAAAAAAAAAGTCATCATGGTCGCAGATATTCTTTTTTCCACTGAAAATCTAATAGAGCGCAAAAATAAAGGTCATCACGTCCGCAGATGTCCTACTTTCCACTCAAAATCCACTGAAGAGCAAAAAAAGTCTTCGTCTTGCGATGGCGCTTTGTCTGGCCAAACCACACGTCAACTCTTTTGTTTCCAGTCTGAGGGAAAATACAGTACAATACAATGTAAGAAAGTTTCTTGAGCATTAATGAGGCTTGGCCCCTCAAAACATGACGAGCCCCAGTACTTTGTACCCCCTGCTCCCCCCCCCATCCCCCTTCTCTCAACAGCTCTGACGGCGAGTATAATGAGTATTTGATTTTTTTTTCAGCGAGTTGTACCAGAATGAAATGATTGATCAAGATCGAGAAAATTTGTTTGAACCGCACAGCGAAAAAAAAACAACTAACTTAATTACTGTACAGTACATTGCTTTACGATAAGTTATGTAAAGTGCCCTCAGTTTCTTTATGCAAGGTTTGCAATCATGAGCGTCACCAGGATTTTCGCCAGGTAGGGTCAAAACTCAAAATGTATGCGTTGCCTTAATATACCTAAAGCCGAAGTCACACGAGGCTAATTTATTAGCTGCTTCTACTCGCTTCTAATATTAGCTAGCTCATATTAGCTTCTAATGCGGGTCACACAAAGCGAATAAAATAATGCATTCGCAGCTAGCGAATACCGGTAGTAACTAGTAATTGTTCCTAAACCTACAGCAAACCTAAGGGCAGCGAAAGTTTTTTAACAGGTTAATAGCAAAGTCCATATATAGCTAATATCAATAGCAAAATACGTAAAATAGCAAAATAGCCAAGTCCGTTAATAGCAAAATACGGACTTTCGTTGATAGGGTAAGCATGTGTCAAAATTAGTCAGGGGATAATAAGAGAATTTCATTTTAAAAAGAAAAGGAAGTGGGTGAGAGATTGGATAGTTTTTTTTTTTTTTGATCGTTTAATTTTGTTGAGTTTAATTCGGTAACAGTTTCAATACTTTTGATTTTTCCTTTTGAAGTTTCTTCAGCGGGAATTTGAAATTCTGGTCCGGCGTTTTGAAGTTCAAGAAACAGTTTTCCTAAACTGTGTCTCCTGGCATTCTTTTTGAAATAATTTTCATGGCTCGTGTCCCACAAAACCTCATAGCTGTTGTATATTTCTAAATATTTTATAACAGCATCTGCACCCCACTTTAATACCTGCTGTTTCGACATCTTTCGTTTGTGTGCCGCGCTGTTGAGTTGTGACTTGTGAGATTGCCTATAGTAATGCTAGTAGGTCTAGTGTACGCAGCTGACGCTCCTCCCACACCCATCATGTCATACTAATCGTTTTTTAACGTTTTTTTGCATTTTAAAATTCGTGTTATTTTTCCAGGGGGGTCAGCTGACCCCCCCCCCTTGCCCCTACGTGGTTACCCCATGTTTGCAATTGATAAAGGCATGTTTTGAAAACGTTTGGTTACACTCCAACGCACAAGCTGCATTGATGTATCCTACTCGCGTCAGTGTAGACAACAACAACTTTACAGACTTAATGAGACTGTCTCTTTAAACAAGCACATCTGGCAATATTATGCTGATTTAATTGCTTCATATTAACTTTTTACCGGGATTGGTTGGCAAACTGCTGCAGTTAAGGTCTTTTTCACTTTAAACGTTTTGGCCTTACCAAATTTTAATCTCTTCACTTGTCTTCAGACAGTTTAGTAGCAGCATTACTGAATTGACATGGGCCGCAGCAAAACTACTTGACTTAACCCGAATAAAATATAGGCCTAAGATCGAAATGGCTTGGTTGAGTATGTTTGGGACTCAACTCTATAAGAACGGAAATTCGTTTTGCTTTCTGATATTCTGTATTTTTTGTCTAATAATATTTGTCTAACATCTATAACTGTCCAAAACAATCGCTGTAACTACAAAATTTCGTAAAAATAACCGCTTTGCTAACTGGATGCAGGCCATGTCAGCCGATATTATGATCAAAACTTTAACAAAATACGCTCAAAATTTATACATTATTCTTCATTATACTCGCGGTATTACGCCGAAGCGTGAAACGAGTGGCGTAAAGAATAGGGGCCTAAGTTCTTTTAAAGTACGTTGTCACGAACTATGTTTAGTTTACTGTAGTTGCCATACCAACGTATTCCTGAAATACATTTGGGTTAGGCTTGCTGAAGTAACATCATCTCAGTTTTGTTTAGAGAAGTAAAACAATTACCCAAATATACAATGCGTTAAGATCAAGTTTCCTACTTTATCAAACAGACTTGTGTATCACAAAACGATGTTTTGTTTAGTGAGTGCTTTGGGGCGCCGTGTGTAAAGCTACGCAATATAAAATTTTGCATCATTTTTTTGGTTGATTTTGGTTAAATTACGTGCAATATCATATATTGTTGCAATTTATCTATATTGCTGCAATATGTGTTAAATTGTTGCAATTTATGTATATTGCTGCAATTTGTGTAAATTGTTGCAATTCACGTATATTGCAAAAAAACTTTAAATCGGCTCTCAATTGCCATGGTGATATGCTAACTAAAACAGTCAGTGCTGCCCTTTCCCTTTTTCCATGAACTCATGTAGTGTACTGGCCTGAGGCGCTGTTGTACTGACTGTGCAGTGTGCGCTTATTGGTTTGGCTGAAACATTTAAGCTACTGGTTAAATAAATCATTTAAGCTCCTACTGTTAAGCTACTGGTACCGGTATCCTTTGGAATACCAGCAGCTAGACTAGACTAGACTACCGGTATGGGGGTAACAACTAGTATCAGCTCCCAGGTCCAGTTGGGTTAGATTAGAATTAGGTTCAGTTAGAGTTAAATTTAGTTAGGGTTCGTTCAGTTACAAAATATTGGTATCGGTAGATTAGTTTGAAATGTTTAATTTTACAGTTTACCGTATGTAACTGGCTACTGGTGTATCGGTGTGCTGATCTGCTGATGTCAAGATGTAGCCTACCTGCTTTCTGTGGACAGATCACAGAAGTCACTGTAATCTGACATGTTTCAGCCATACAGCATAAGCCATTCTGCATTAGCAACGAGATAGTAGTATGTCACAAAAACATAGGTTGAGGTAGCTAGACTTGGCCTAATGTAGGGTTACTGGTACTGTACTTTAAAACAAGATTTTTCAGATACCGACATTTTGTAACTGAACGAACCCTAACTAAATTTAACCCAACTGAACCTAATTCTAATCTAACCCAACTGGACCTGGGAGCTAATACTAGTTGTTACCCCCATACCGGTAGTCCAGTCTAGTCTAGTTGCTGGTATTCCAAAGGATACCGGTACCAGTAGCTTAACAGTAGGAGCTTAAATGATTTATTTAACCAGTAGCTTAAATGTTTCAGCCAAACCAATAAGCGCACACTGCACAGTCAGTGCAACAGCGCCTCAGGCCAGTACACTACATGAGTTCATGGAAAAAGGGAAAGGGCAGCACTGACTGTTTTAGTTAGCATATCACCATGGCAATTAAAAGCCGATTTAAAGTTTTTTTGCAATATACGTGAATTGCAACAATTTACACAAATTGCAGCAATATACATAAATTGCAACAATTTAACACATTATGCAGCAATAAAGATAAATTGCAACAATACATGATATTGCACGTAATTTAACCAAAAAATGATGCAAAATTTTATATTGCGTAGCTTTACACACGGCGCCCCATAGAGTGCATAAAAAGCATTGTTTCATTCTCGCAGCTCTTTGATTTTCCGCCATCTTTCAACTATCTTTACTACAAATTTTAAAAAATGATTTGGGGTGATCTGTTTAGTTTAGAATTGTCAGCGACATGGCCTAGCGGTACCGCGCGCAGGTGACAGATCCTACGTGACGGGTTCGATTCACGGCTGGAGCCGATCGCATTTGACATATGCAACGGGTGGCTGCTGACTCAAAGAGCGCAAGCTCACTTCGCAGTCTCCCTCATTTACTGTTGAATTTTGCGTGCAACATAATTTGAAAATAATCTCAGTTATTTATTATTTATTTATTCCACACCAAGGGTGTGCAACAGGCGGCCCGCGAGCCACTACCCGGCCCGCCAAGCCATTCAGTGTGGCCCTTGTCAACACTCTTAATTTCTCCCAATCAAGCATTGAATTACAAACCGACATTTTAATTTGACTGACGATTTAGACTTGGTGCATTTTTTATGTTGCTTGGAAACAGTAATATGATTACGACAGGACGTGAAGTAAGCATTCTTTCGCATTGTAATTTAAGCTCGTTCAATTATCAGCTGCGTCGGGCAAATTACGTTAGACGCATTGTGTTCCCCGCAATGGGAAGGAGGTGAGTAGCATACTGTGCGCCATCGAGGCCGCAAGTGGTGCAAATACTTTCCAGGGTGCAGGGGTGCTCGGGGGTGCAAATACTTCCGGGGGTGCAGGGGTGCTCGGTGGTGCTTCGATTTATTTTTCTCGGTGGTGCTTCAATTTTTTTCTCGGTGGTGCTTCGATATTTTTCTCGGTGGTGCTTCGATTTTTTTCTTGGTGGTGCTTCGATTTTTTTCTTGGTGGTGCTCCAATTTTTTTTTTTTTGAATTTTTCCAATTTTTTGAAATTATAAGTTTTGATAAAAATTTGATTGAAAATATATTCTTTTTATTATTTGAAAATTTTATTTACAGATTCAATTAAAAAATTCTAAAAATATTGTGATATTATTTAAGTTTAATTGTTGTGGTAAGTTTATTCTTTGTAGTTCAATTCTTTTGAAAACTTTGGTTACTGAGTCGATTTGACAGAGGATTTGAACCCCAGATCTCCCGCACCAATAGCGTGACCATGATCACAAGGTTAATGGTTCAACTCCCAGCCTAGTCTCGTTGTTTCGTCCTTGAATAAGATGTTTCAATTTCTTTTTGAAAAAAATTTATTTCAAGTTCTTTTGATTTTCTATTACGACGAAGCAGCTAACCCCGTGTTCTTTTTTTTTTTTTTTTGTTTTAATAGCTTTTTAACTTTACGTTTTTACAGTTATTACAATTTTTACGCTATTGTAAATCTCAAAACTGGACGTTTCGACAACATAAATTCAGCTGTCATCATCAGCAGTGTATGCAAGGCAGTACAAAACTGTGTTGTACAAAACTGTGTCATTATCAGCAGTGTATGCAAGGCAGTACAAAACTGTGTTGTACTGCTTTGCATACACTGCTGATGATGACAGCTGAATTTATGTTGTCGAAACGTCCAGTTTTGAGATTTACAGCGGCTTTATTTTCCTCCTTAAGCTATTTTCGTCCCATATTTATTGTTTTACGCTATTGTTTTACAAATTCCATTTATCTTTCTACAAAAGTTTTAATAGTTTTTTAACTTTACGTTTTCACGGTTATTACAATTTTTACACTATTGTTTTACGAACTCTATTTATCTTTCTACAAAAGTTTTAATAGTTTTTTAACTTTACGTTTTCATAATCGTGGTATTCAAGTTGATAAAAATTTTATACTTGTACGTAATATCAACTGCAACTTGGAAACATTCACAGGTTACTGAAGAAAAAAAAAACTCTTTCTAAAGGCAAGTTACGTTTGATATTTTACCTTTCAAAACTTCATCTTATCTCAATTATTACAACTATTATACTATTGTTTTAAAAATTGTAATTATTAAATTTTATCTCAAATTAAATTATTTTCGTAATTACACTTATTTTATTTGCTGTAATTTTCTACCGTAAATATTATTCCAACTTAGTCACAATTTTTACGTTTTCATAATCGCATTATTCAAGTTGATAATAATTTTATACTTGTGGTACGTAATATCAACTACAACTTGAAAAGAATTCACACGTTATTGAGAAAAATAACTCTTTCTTTCTATTGTACGTACCGTTTAAAATTACAAGTCGTTAAGAGCCCGCGAGGAGGTGCTTATATTTTTTGTATATCCCAGACTGTCAAATCCTCGTCTTGCTTCACGCAATTGTGAATAACATAAACGGATATGGAAGTTGATAATAATTTTATACTTGTGGTACGTAATATCAACCACAACTTGAAAAGAATTCACACGTTATTGAGAAAAATAACTCAGGTAATGACAAGTTACTTTTGATAATTTTACCTTTTAAAGCTTACGGATACTACAAACGTCAGAATTTTATCATGCTTACCGTCAGCATAATAAACAACACGAGAGAAGCAACAAAAAGAATGAAAACATTTGCTTTCAATTTTTTACTCGTTTTCTTTAAGTTCCAGTAAAACTATAAGTTTTACGCTTTTACATTGAGTAGAAATGACTTAAAAATTGTTACGTGCTCACAATGAAAAGACGTAAAATCGAGTAAAATCTTTTTTTAACGTTTTTGCTCTAAACTGTTTTGAATGTTTACGTTTCTAAACTTGTGATTTCTAACTTGTTTTAACCGTTCTGAATTTTTCATTAGTTAAGTCTACATTAATACTTTGCAGTTAAAATGTCAATATAATGCAACCTGTTCTCGTGTGCTTCGTGAAATTGATTCTGAGCGACCTTTTGCGACAAATCTCAAACAAGACTCGCGCGACCTTACTCAGCACAAACCGAATTAATGACTATATTGCCACCAAGTCGAGGCAAAACCTAAAAATGAAGAACGAACAAGTTCAGAAACCGTATTGAACAATTGATTCGCAAAGATTCAAAATGCAAAACGTCTAATGCACTGAAAATAAACAGAGACAAAAAGCACTGGGAAAACTAAAAAATGTTTGAAAAACCATGGAAACGTTAAGACAGATGGTATTCTGAAACCATAGAGAAGTCACTGCTGAAAATATGTAAAAACCTTTAGGGTAACTGAAAACCTTTAGAGTTACTATGTAAAAATCTTACGCAAGAAATATATGTAAAAACACTTTTCTAAATGAAAAATTTTTCTGATCAACAAGCTGGTTACGTTACGCAAAAGACTGCTCATTAGAAGCATGTTAACTTGTAATATTCATGTTTTGCAACATAGGGTTTAAAAATTCGTGAGAATTAAACAGGTAATTGAAATTACGACAACATTTGTAGGGAACGTAATTTAACAAAAAAAAATACATGTTGAGTAAATCTCAGCATAGATAAGAAATGCGCTTGTGATTCTATAATGAATTTTTACGTAACATAAAGCTGCAAGGTACAGCAACCAAAAAATCTGATACATTTTC
The DNA here is from genome assembly GCA_964006365.1 of Trididemnum miniatum. Lineage (NCBI taxonomy): Eukaryota > Metazoa > Chordata > Ascidiacea > Aplousobranchia > Didemnidae > Trididemnum > Trididemnum miniatum. The sequence goes on from OZ023233.1 coordinate 17,390,769, forward strand.
ACTAATTTATTTACACTATTTACAGCATAACAAAGGTGCTACGACCGTTTTCGGCTCTACATTGGCCCTCGTCAGGTATTTGTCTAAAATAGTCCCACGATTTTTATGTAAGACAGGTAAGTAAGAATACGTTTGCAATATAAAACATAAACTCGTACAATTTTTCTTAAAAAAACTGCAAACTATAAAAATTTCAGAAATATTTTACGTTAGTGCGTTTCCTACAAGTTTTATAAACTTCTAAAATTTTGCCTGCGTACTTTGATGAACTAGAAGCATGCTTTTGAGTTATTTTTTAATTTTCTAACGGTTGTCATGTTATATTTTTCTGAAAGACTGCTATAGTGTAGCTTTTGAGAGAATTTTTACGCGGTTAGTACAACAGGGTAAGTGACAAAACGTAATTTTTGCGCTTGTTGGAAAATAATTTATATGTGCGTTATTCAAAATAATGTTTTCACCATATTTTTATAGTTCACTTTTCAAAGACGTTTGAATAGTATTAAACATATGCTTTTCAACAGGTAAAAGAAATATACGTTTGTTTTATGTTGGTAAACTTTAATGGTTTGTACCTAAAAATATTTTGCATCCTCTGCAAGATTTGAACCGTCCTCGTTGAAAGAATACATAAAATGAAGATTTGTCCTTTAAAATTATGGGTACATGTAGTTACACTGTAAAAAATTTTGGGTAATCGCATTGCCCAATTTTGGGCAAATGTATGCATTACCCAAAAAAAACGGTCAAAAACCCAATTTTTTTTGGGTATGATAAGCAAAAACCCAAAGTCGATTTTGGGTTCTGCATAACCCAAAGCACATCACCCAAGTAAATTGGGTTAAAAATTTTATACCCAAAAATAAATTTTGGGTAATCGTTTTTGCAAATATTAATTTGGGTAATGTGGTAGCAAACCCAAATTAAATTTTTGGGTGAGTGTTATGACTATTGTTTTGGGTCAATGGATTTTAAACCCATTAATTTTTTTGGGGAAATAATTCCTGAAATAATAACTTGTGTATATTGTTTTTAAAGCCAAAAAAATTTTTGGGAAAATGTTAAATAACTTATTTTGGGAAAGTGAATTTTAAAACTAAGATCTTTGGGGAAAATTTTTAGATAATAGATTGGTTTTAAACTCAAAAAACGGGCTGCACTTTAAGCAATTCTTAGTTTAGGAAACATTGAGTGCAAAACCCAGTTGTTTCATATAGCACTCGATGAGTTTTCATACGGCCCGCGCTTGTTGCTGCTAAATGTATTATTTTTGGCCTACAAGCACATGTAAAGTTAGATAGCCTGTCCAATCTAACTGGAGGTTGCTTTTTTACGCTGTAAATGCGACAAGACTATCTGATTGAGACGACAAAAACCGGCGAGAAAAGTTTAAACCATTATTACGTCATAATTGCAACAGAAACCATTTTCGTTACGAAGAGCAGCAAAACACATAGAACCACAAAAGACTATTAGCCTTCGGGTACTTTACATTATGAAATTTGTTCCTCTTGGAGAAAACTTTGGCGCCCCTGGTCTAAGGCCAACCACCAAAAACCTTACATGCTTTATCTAAGTTGATCACTTGGTCTGTAGGATAATCGAGCCGTCTAAAAATTTTCTGAGATTTATGTGCGTGTTTGGCAGATATTGGAGCTGGGCAAGCCATCTTAAATTTTTATAGCATTTATCTACGGGCATTGGTAAATGTTGCTACATTAGCAAAACGGAAAGCCGGAAGCCATAGTAGTCTGCGATTTATTGCTTTTCAAGGCCTTACCACGCGCATGCGCTTAAATTTTGCTTAGACGTAAATGCTAAGCATTATAAACTAGCATTTGTGTAGCTGTTTTGCTTGATGAGACAGAATGCGTCATCAAAAATCAAAATCAAATCTTCATTATACTCGCCGTATTACGCCGAAGCGTGTAACGAGTTGCGGGGCCCATCTCCGCGGCTTAGCGCCTGGGTTACACAGCTCCGAAGAAACGCCGCAACGGTGGCGAGTCGTTGGCGACACTGTGCCGATTTGACCGGCCCGGGAATCGAACCCCAGACCTCCCGCACCGAAAGCGTGCGCTTTGCAACTGAGCTAACGGCCGGTTCAGAATGCGTCATCTACCCCAAATTGATATAGGCCTAGTTAAATTTTGCAGTATATTTCCACTTGAAATAAAACCGATGACAACTCCAATTTCACAAGTCATTTAATAAGCTATTGTTGTCTTTTTTCTCACTACTTATGCTATAGCAATTTTAAGTTACATACCTGTGTCTAGTCATTTTAATTTCAAGTTCAACATTATTATGATAGACAGTTGCGCAAGCGGCTAACCTTCACTCTACCGCATAAACCAAACAACCTAAGCTTTCAACTTGCAGTATACCATCGTTTGTCAGCGTAATTTATTAATTTTGCTGGCAGACTTTAATAATAATTAAATGTGCATGATGTAATTCATCATTCTAATAAAATAGCACTTTTCAGAAATTAATTAAATTTTACTTTACGCTTCAATAAACTTTACGGTTTAGTGATCAGCGCAATCAGTGAGCGCCAAAATAATCGAAATTCGAATTAATTGATGCGTCGGAACTGAAACTGCTGCTTCTTGCTGGAGTAAAAAGCTAATTTAAAATCTAAAGGTTCCGGTAACGACTTAGGTAGGCTATGTAGACACAATGATTTTAAAGTTATCTGCAGATTCATGTGTTCAACTTGCTGAAGTGAGCTATCATAGCATGCAGTATCTACAGATTTGGAAATGCTGCGAAGACCACAAGTACTAGTAGTCCGCAGGTCTTTTTATTACTAGCTACTAGACTTAAGACGTAGCTGCCTAGTCAGATGTCAGTAAGTTACTGGTTGCGCATGCTTCTTTTAGGTCTGCTAATGGCGGGATAGAAAATTAAAACAACTTGTTTTTTGACGAACTTTTAAATAATTTGAATTTGGAAAAGCTTATCAGAAGGCAAAAAAAATTTCAAGGTCTACTGGTACTGACCCTTTTCAGTGATTCTTAACTCCCAGAGTGCACTAGTACAGGTACGGAGGGATGGTAGAACTGGAGATTGGAGTGACTACAGTTCAAATTTAGAGTTGTTAAGCTGGGTTTACATAAGCTAAAAAAATAGTGCAAAACGGTGAGAAGCTGAGCTTTTATTTTATAGACCTAATGTCATGCAACTTGGCTTTGCTAGTTGAGCAAAGTGGAGCCAAGCTTCATTGCAAGCTTCAAAGAACAAACAAAGCTCAGCTCTGCTCCATTGACGTTTTTTTGTTCGTGTAAACCCACTATTAGTAGTTGCAAGTTGGACCATTAGAGGTTGGAGTTGATAAGAGTTTTGGGGAAATCTGAAGCTGAGTTGATCTGAGAAAAATGAGTCAATCTAAATGAGCCTCCATGTGGAGAAAACCGATTTGGAAATGACACTGCTGCCACTTCCCAATTTTATGTTAAAGTACCACAATACCCATTACACTGATACTGGTATGGATCTTGCTTATCCAAAGTGTTGACTGGATATATAAGCAATCAAATAGCTTGCAATGTACATTTATTGATGTAAAAACATGGTAAATTTCAGAATTAGAGAATGGGCCTAGCAGTCATGTTATATAGCTGATGCTTCATGCTGTTAATGTGATGTATGTACAACTACTGTGTCGAATTGTCATTGAAGTTTCTGATCATCAATTCATCATAACATGTATTTACCTTTGTGTGTGAAACCAAAACAGACATGCAACGAATCAAGGTAAGTGACTGATAAACAGTAAACATTATGCATGTTGTGTTGTAAATGCTAAGGCATTATGTAATGCTTCACACTAATAACTGATTGTATATGATACCCAGTTTTGTTAGGCATCCATGTGGCAGTGATAAACATTTAAATTGTTTTGTGAAACAGTCAAAAATGTGCCATCATATATTTAAAATATTGACAGAAGAGCAGTTCAAACTTTTTCTCGATATGCCATGCACATCAATACGAATATGAGTATGTTACCAATCAAGTGCATTGTGATTATTCTACTTCATACTGCTATTTATAAATTTTTGCCTACCTAAGGCGCTTTAACCAATAGGCCCGGTATGCAACTCATAGAAAGTGACACGTGATTATGTAGTGAGTGGTTTCATGATTTTACGTATGCAATAAGCAGTAAAATCAAAGAACTTGGTGCAAAAAATATGGCTTGACATGCACTGCATAGCTCCCTGCAGCTGTGTGTTAGAAACTTGTTATGATAGTATACTGCTCTTTCAGTTTTATTATGTAAAGTTAAAGCAGTGGTTATGACACATGGGCAACATGCATATAAAATAATTCACAGTGGATTACTTTTGCATCAACCTCTTTCATGAAAATCAGCAAACTTATTTTGTGACAATTACAGGTCAGCATAATTTGATGCTAGTCAAGCTGTTGCATGTTGTTTTCTGTGTCTTTGATAAAAAATTATTATTAAATCAAGTAATGTGGCGTTAATGAACTTTGTTGATTGGAAATTTGAAATAATGTTTAAAATTTGAAAAGGCTATAGACTGGCTAAATTTTTTGTAGCTGTTGTTCCTGTTACCAAAAATGATCAAACCTCAATTAGCAGTTTTTATCCAATGGTTATTATTGGGTAAAGAAATTAAAAATGTAATTCCACATAAGCAAGCCTGCTCCAAGCAAGTGGTTTATTGCTAAACGTTTTTGTGAAGTTTCAGAAATTGATTGTTTGGTACAGTTAAACATAAATGATAATTATTTAGTTGGGATGCAAAGGTGTGAACAACCTAAAGACTGCCATGGGAGCCCATGCTAAGGTTTTTATGTGCTTAACGCTAAGAAAGCATAAATTATAAAGCGCTAGAGTCCTTGAATGCTTGTCTGTTATTTAAGACAAACTCTATGGCATTGGAGCATTAAGATGGGTTTTCGAACTCAACTTCAATAAAAAGATTATAGCCAGTATATTTGCAATCATACTCACAAACGTTTCGGTAAAAACTTATACCATCATCAGTGTGAAACTACATAGGCACTAGGCTAGAATAACCAGCACAAGAAAGAAATTATTTTAAATACAGCATAACTATTACGTCATAAACAAAGTAGTTGGGATTTACGTAAAATATAACTAAAGGGGCAAATTAAACAATTACGTGCAACTGGAGTGACTAGATTAGTAGTAGGATTATTAAGTACAAACACTGTAGGATTAATTAAATCATAACTAAAAAAGACGTTGAATATAAATGGAAATTAAACACGTTACTAATTGCGATTTAGGTCTACACGAATATTGTGCGAAGTGAGCTAAATGTTAAATAGGTAGATGGGGTTGGAAGAGTCATCAATATTTAATTGTGGTTGAAGATTTTGGATGAGTAGAGTTTCTTTGATGCGGAGTTTTCGGATGTTATTGCTGTGAGCTAGTATTTCGGGGGAATGAAAGTTCATCGTATGGTCTGGGTTAT
>OZ023233.1:17396445-17707022 GCA_964006365.1 Trididemnum miniatum
AAGCCAAATCGGCTGGTTGGAGTAGTGGTAAGAGACATTGTTATCAGTGCAAGCAGGATCAGATTCGGGGGTGTGGGGGGATGCATCCTCCCACCAGCCATTTTCAAACATGATTTTTGATGAATACAATTTCTCCATAATTTCGAACCATTTCAATAATAATAAGCATTACGCCCAAAGCACGCATAATTGAAAATGTACAAACAAAATGCATCATGAGTTTAACTGCAGATAGTGTACACTATTTCGACTTTTCAAGTCTCATCAGTGCAGTTTGCTGACTGACACAACCAGCGCTTTAAAAAGCGGGGAAAGCATTTTCTACTTGTGGTTCCGAACTTGGAATACCGCAATGTAGAAAATGCTCTCTGCGGAAACGATTCTCCCGTGAAAACAACAGGAGGTTGTCAGATCAGTAGTCAGTTACATCAACATAAACATATGACATGTACTTAACTGCAGTTAGTGTATACTATTTCGACTTTTATACGCCTATTTTTTATACTTTTTTATCCGCCTCTTTTTCACCTTTTTACGAAAGAATCATTTCCGCAGAGAGCATTTTCTACAGTGCAATATTCCAAGTTCCAAACCACACGTAGGAAATGTTTTCCCTGCTTTTTAAAGCGCCGGTTGTGTCAGTCACCAAAATGCATTATATTTGGTGAAACACTCAGATTTGGGGGCACAAAATTTGCATAAAAGTTGTTAAAAAAGTACCAAAATATTCACTACAGCATGTAAATTTTCAAAAATTTTCCGAAAAGTTATATACAGTCAAAGAATGTTGAATCAATCCTAAAAAAAACACTAAAAATGTATCAACAAAAAGATAAACGTCACAGTAATATGGTTATTTTAACAATATCGAATATAGTCAATTGAGGTCATGCGCGCAAAACTTAAATTCATTGTATTGCGTGTTTCATTACATAACTTTTATAAACGGCATTACTTTCAATGCTCTTTCCTTTTTCATCTTCTAGAACACACATTTCTCGCCAACTTAATAGAATATGAACAAAATTTTTAAGCGCGTTCGGCAGTGCCAGTAGTTTGGCGGGAAACACCCAAAAATGCGGGAAAATCAAGTTTGCGAGGGAGTTTCGTAACTTTGCTATTATTTCGTCACAGACGACAAAAACCGAACGTTCTTTTGTGCAGTAGGTGTAGTTTAAGACGCATTAGATAGCGATCAAGTTTGGAAAAATTCCAATTTAGTTTCTTCCAGATATTCTACAAAGCGTGCATTCAACCTGCTATTTATCAAAAGCGAAAATGCGCGTTGCGGCCAAAAAACGCAGTTCGGGGGAATTTGGGTCGGGGGGATTGGGGTCAGGGGGGTTGAGGATGGGGTCAGGGGAGTTGGGATCAGGGGGGTTGGGGTCGTGGGGTTTGGGTCGGGAGGGGTAGATTGAGGGGTTGGATGGAGAGGAGTTGGGGTCGGGGTCCTAGATCGTGACACCATCCTTCTTCCCACACTTCCCCGCACCCCCACCTCCCCTTTTCCCAACCCCAACCCAACACCCATTGCCTCCACCCCACCACCCTTTCCACACTTCTCCCCCCACCCCAAGCACATTTTCCCACACCCCAAACACACTTCCACATACCTACTCCCCATACTTTCTCAACACTCCTCACACCCTTTCCCACCCCAACACCCTTTTCCCCCTCCCCACCACCCTTTCCACACCTCTCCCCACTTCCTAAAGACATTTTTCCACACACCTACTCCCCATACTTTCCCACATCCTTTTCCCCCACCCCAACACCCTTTCCACACCTCTCCCCAAACACAATTTCCCACGCCCCAAACATACTTCCACACACCTACTCCCCATACCCCACACCTCCCCATACTTTCCCACGCTCCCCACACCCCCAACACATCTTCCACATCTTCTCTTACCTGTCTTCACTGCCCCTACACATTTCCCCACTTTTTCCATATTTCCCCCATACTTGACCCAACTTCTCCAACAACCAAAAATTACCCCATTCCCCCACCATCCATACTCCCCCAAATTTTCTATACTCTCCCATGCTCCCCCCCCCCACCCCATTCTTCCCCATTACTGCTTTTATGCCTATTAGTCCTATCAGTCATTTGCGGACTGCAAACTGCATGTAAACAAGTAGTCGTAGCGAATTCAAAAGCAAATAGAATTGGCCTACGTCACAAAGCTCTTTATAACAGACCACGTAAATGGACTTATCAACACATAACACGCTTTGGAATGCGCGCACCATCATTGCAATGCGCTTGCCGCGCTTTAGCCAAAAACCGTGAAATGCGCGGATTGTGCGTATAATTGCCGCGTAAGTAACTGTAGGGAGTTGGCGATCCAATTTTTTTTGGAAAAGGAGGTCTATGCAATGATGTATTTGTAGGTGCGTTTTCGTTTTTTCTTCTTTAGTGTAAGCGAAGCTACACCGTTTTTTTTTAGAAAATGCACGCGCATTACCCCAATCGACTATATCTATAGTTTTTAAAAGTAAAGAATATCAATTTTTCGAGCAAAAAAGTAACGGAAGTCATTTTTGATAAAAGAAAAAGAAAGTAAAGGAGATCCAATATTCGATACAGAAATAGTAAAGGACAACGATATCGATTATCGGATTTCAATTGATATTTCCAACCCTGATTGTGGTGTAATCATGTGCAGCAACAAATACAGCAGTCCTTCTACATTCTTTTTCATTTTTGCAGCAATCAATACAAATGCTATTTGACTCTTGGGACTGTTGCAGAAACTCTTGACACTGAAAAAGTCACATTGACATTCTCGCATTTACAACCTTGTAAAAATGTTTTCTTCTTGCGAGAAGCGATATTCAAGTGCACGGTTGCCTTTCTTAACCTATTTTAAACTGAGTAGCAAGGCAGGTTGTTGTAAAGTTTGCTTTGTTAATAAATCATTAAGCAAAACAAAGCATAACGAAACTTAATTCTTTCTAAGAACTGGAAGTTGAAACTATGTAAGTATTATACCTAAACAAATCAAATAACATACGTGATCTATTTTTATTAAACTTTGACATATTATTGAAGGAAATTTGAGATTTTGCCAGCAACTCTTCAGGTGTTTCCACAGATTTTTTCTCACAAGATATAAGTGGAGATTGAAATCTGGCCGCTCGTTTCTTCCTTCTAGTTTCGGCCTCTTCAAATGACAATCCCAAACTTGCAGCACTATTAACCAAATTATTCTCATACAATTTCTACAAAAATAACGAAGTTATCAGTTAGGTTAAATACAATCGTTTGAAGTGTAATCAAACTAAATTCCAAATGAATTATAACTGCAACCACTCGACCAGCGATACAGCATGTTGTTTAACTCATTGATATTTTCAATAAATTTCACCAAATCAAAAATTGATTTGGAAGAGAGCAGCAATTCTTTGTTAATGATTTATTCTCGACTAAATTTTTTTTAGTCTTCACACTATTCCTTTACTGGTGAGCATTGAGCAGGGAAGCTGTGCATTAGCATTTCTTTAACTCAGATTCATTTTATTTTATCGCAAAAGCGGGAATTATACAACATCACAGTAACACTAATAATGAACAAATAATTAAACATATCTAGTTCAAAGAAACAAGAAAAGCAAAACGGAAATAAAAGAAAACAGCAAACGTACGTCAAAAAGTACCGTATAAGTAAAATAACACAGCACATGGTGAAAAATGCAATTCCAACAGGGAAGCTGTGAAGTGACAGTCCAAGGGCCTTCAAGTCAATCAACCACCCTATCTGTAAGCTTTTGGTATGTAATTTTAAAAAGTTTAATCAATCGAAGGTCAACAATAAACATAGTTGTGGGAAGTAGGGAAGAGAGTTTAATTGCAATGTAAGTGCATTTTCAGTTGTATACGGTAACAAATTTGTTGTAATTGTTATTTCTAATGGGATCGAGTATTCTATTCCAAATTTTTGCTCCTACATATCTGATGAAGTGCTGTAGTCTTTCAGTTTTAAATCATGGAATATAATACCGGTACTTTAGTCCTGAGGTATTGCTTCTTGCATTGAGAGAACACACTTCAAAGATTCGAGTGAAGTATTGTGAAAAAGATGTAGGGAGTTTTGTATCATAAAATATATATCATAAACCGTACATTTTTTTTTATGTAGTTGCATATTTATCCTCCTATCACAAGAGAGCGATCAATGCGCTAAACGAGCTCGCTTAGAAGTTGCCAGCCATCTGTCTACCACACCAAGATGGGGGAATCCCGTTAAGTGCCTTTCCCAACCTCACAACAAGTAAACTTGCCGGCTTGTTCTCCACACTGTCCCTTCAATGTTGAGCGTCAAGCAGGGAAGCTGTGAATACCAGTTTTAAAGGGGTCCTACTAAACACCGCAAGGAACTACAAGGTGCTTTTAAACCTTCAAAATGCTTGAAAACACTACAAGGTACTTTTATAGCTACTACAAGGTAGTTGAAAACACCACAAGAAACTACACGGTACTTTTAAATTAAGTACAAAGTAGCTGAAAACACTACAAGGAACTACAAGGTACTTATAAACCAACTACAAGGTAGTTGAAAACACCACAAGGAACTACAAGGTACTTTTAAACCAAGTACAAAGTAGCTGAAAACACTACAAGGAACTACAAGGTACTTATAAACCAACTACAAGGTAGTTGAAAACACCACAAGGAACTACAAGGTACTTTTAAACCAAGTACAAAGTAGCTGAAAACACTACAAGGAACTACAAGGTACTTATAAACCAACTACAAGGTAGTTGAAAACACTACAAGGAACTACAAGGTACTTTTATAGCTATTGCAAGGTAGTTGAAAACACTACAAGAAACTACAAGGTACTTTTATAGCTATTACAAGGTAGTTGAAAACACTACAAGGAACTACAAGGTACTTTCAAACCAACAACAAGGTAGTTGAAAATACCACAAGGAACTACGAGATACTTTTAAACCAAGTACAAAGTAGCTAAAAACACTACAAGGAACTACAAGGTACTTTTAAACCAACTACAAGGTAGTTAAAAACACTACAAGGTACTTTTATAGCTACTACAAGGTAGTTGAAAACAGCACAAGGAACTACAAGGTACTTTTAAAGTGACTAGTTAGTTGACTAGCTCCATTTTAAACCAAGTACAAGGTAGTTGAAAACAGCACAAGAAACTACAAGGTACTTGTAAATCAACTGCAAGACTTTTATGGTACATGCAAACCAACTACAACCCCCCGACCTCAACTTCCTGACCCCAACCCCCTGACCCCATTTCCCCCAACCCCTCGATTCCACCCCCGACCCCTCGACTCCAACCCCCCCGACCCCAACCCCTAACTCCAACCCCCTGAATCCATCCCCCCCGACCCCAACTCTCCTACCCCCCCAACCTCCGATCCTGGTAGTGCCTTGTAGTTCTTTGCACTGTTTTCAGTATCTTGTAGTTCCTTGCGGTGTTTTGTAGGACCGGTTTTAAAGTCATTGGTTTGATCTGACTCGGAATCAAACCCGAGTCTACAGCTCAAAGGACAGACGCTGTATACCACTCAACCATCTGAGCTGTTAAATTAACATGAATACAGGTGATCCCTTTATATGTGTTTCAGTAATGCATATAATATCTGGATAGGCCTACCAATATGGGACAAAGATAATAAAAATGAAATATCGGTAAACTAGAAAATCCAAGTTTTTTTGTAAGGATCTGATATTTGTATAATAGAGAAATTTATACCGGTATACAACAATGCAGCAACCTAGTGGGACTTTGCCGTCACTGTTCCCTCTAAGATTTTAGCTAGTGCAAATTTGCCCAAACATTTAAAGGGTGTAATTCAAGGTCTGGAATAGTTTTTGTTTAGGCAGAGGTTAAGGTTACGTGACATTTGTCTCTTTGGTTTATTTTAATATCCCTTCACGCTTCCCCGATTGTACGAGAGCGTGACAAAGTAATACAATATACTAAAGAGGCAAATGTTACTATCACGTAACTTTATCCACTTCCATAAAATTAACTAAAGAGGCAAATATTTTGGTCACGTAACTTTAGCCATTTCCTTTTGTTTAAGATAAGAGTTTCCTTGGTAAAACATTTGGTAGAGTCTATTTTGCCGTAAATGACGTCACAGGTTTTTAAGTACCATTTTGTGCTAGATTGCCACGACTTCTCGATAGCTCAGTGGATAGAGCGCAGAGTATAAGGGGAAGCGCTGAACTAGTTTTGGGTTTGATTCTTGTCGCGGCTTTGATTTGTTTCGCTTTGGTGGCTTTGGTTTGGATCGCTTCAGTTCAATTTGGATTCGTGTGACCTGGGGTTAACAATCAAGCTCGTGAAGACAGTAGAATAGAATAAGATATACGGTACAGTAATATTCATGCGACATGGGGTTATGGAGCTGCGGTAAAATAGACCTAAAAGCTATTGTGCAGTTAACAACAAAATAGACACTGCCAAAACATTTTTATTTGGCACAAAAAAACTTGGGCACTTTCCACAAGTCTAATTTGCTTTTCAATCATCATGACAATGTGCAAAAATTGAAATATTTCGCCCAAAATTTCTCATTTTTTTAAATTTCCCATCTTAGGAGAGTACAGTATTGCCGTTAACGGCAAAATAGTGGGAATTGTAATCGTAATCAAATTTTATTGAGCTTTATTTGTTCTTTCTACGGGCTAATTTAGCCTGAAGTAAACTCATTGATTGATCTATATGGGCCTACTGACTACCAGTATGTTTAATACCGGTAGCCTAAGATTTTGGAGGGTCAGATTCAAGTTAATATTCACTAAATAAAAATCCCAGCTGAAACTTACTTTTCGCGGAAAAAGATCAAGACGTCTCTTTACTTGAGTTGTTTCCGAACTCAACGGCATTTCCTCTGATATATCATTGTTATATTCAATTTCTGGCAGATCTTTTTCCCCTTCTGCATTATCAACAGAAATGGTCAAATTAGGAACCAATGAATTTGCCTCTCCAACTTCAACAACTTGAATATCAGAAGACATTTGATCTGTGATGTTGGTAAGCTGCTTAGCAGTTGGTGTACAGTGTCAGATAGATTACTACCAGTACCGGTACTGTACTGGTATATACAGTGGTAGGATAAAGTAGGCCTACTACTGGGACCACAATCACAAAGAACTAGATCAATAAAATGAACAAGTTATTCCAAACGCATGGCTTGGAAATCACATCCAAAACTAACCTCACACTGCACACAAGTCAACTTCTTGGACGACTGGACATTAGGGTGATGACTAAAAAAGTTTTTTGGAAATTTCAAAACTCCTGATGTGGGATAGGATGAACTTTTTTATGTAATAAACGAAAATGGGGTTGATTTTTCATTTTGTTAAAATAAGGTCCCCGACCATAAGACTTTTTCGCACCCCATTTTCCATTTTTTGGCCATCTTTTGTCAACTGTAAGAACATTGCAGCAAATTATGTACTAGTACTGATCTGCTGATAAGTTTATGGGGACAATGCTCCTTGTCATTTGACAGCTTTTAAAAAAAAATTTGTTCAAAACGGACAATCAGGGCCAGAGATATAAACAATTTGGTGTTCAGATATCAAACATCATCCACTAGTTGAGAGGATATGGTAGTGTAATGATTTACTGGCAAGTTTAGTGTGGGGCAATGATTTGTGTGGTAACGGGGTGTTACTACTTGGTAGTAGGCGCAGGCTAGCCAGTAGGTTTAGCCTATACTCTTTTAAATGTGCCCCACTTGCAAAAGCGCAACTTCGGCTGTAGCCGCGTGTGAACACTCTCGATGGAAATGGATGGAAGGCCCATTAGGTAACAGTAACCCTTTGGTAGACTAGCTGCTGCGCAGTAGCCTACCAAACTCTTTTAGGGTTGCTGGGAAAAATAGATTGCCAAATGGATTACTAGGAGACTTCTGGATCTTCTTTTCTTCCATTTTCGGGCAGTAGTTCAACAGCAACTTGCAATTAAAATTTAACCAAAAAAACAATTAATCAGAACACACAGAGCACCCCCACAAGCTAGACCTTCTGAATGCCGCCAGCTGCTGTCTTTTACACCACTATAATTCTGGCAGAATAAACGAGAGAATCGAAAAAAAAAAGAAAAAAAGCGTGTCGTGTGCAAAACTAACGAGCGGCAAGCGCAAACGTGCCGTATGCAAAAATAAAAAACGGCAAGCGCATCCTGTCTATTAATAACTGTCTGAATTTGAACCGCAGTACAGGCTCAATTAAGCATGCACAAGCAGCAAGCGCATCCAGTCTAAAAATAACTGTCTGAACTTGAAACGCAATACAGGCTCATTAAAGCGATTAAGCATGCACGCTACTAAAAATAAGATGAAACGTCCAAAAATAATAATATTGTTACATATTCCCCAACGAAATCAACATTTCCAAAAAAATCATCCTGAAAAACATGAAATCACTTTTTACCTCATGCATTGTTTAATCTAGAGCAAATTACCTTTCACATGAATATTGTCAAGTTGATGGCAAAACAACACAAACACCATCCGAACGACTTTGAACTTGACTGAAAAATCGAAAAAAATTATGTTTTTTTGCTAAAACGGCAAAAGTTGGGGTCCAATCAAAGTACTTTTGTGACGTTTTCCGACAAAAAACTTACGAACTTTCAATCATCATTGCAAAGAGTATGAAATTACCTTTCACATGAATATTGTCAAGTTGATGGCAAAACGACACAAACACCATCAGAACGACTTTGAATACGACCGAAAAACGAAAAAAAAATAATGTTTTTTTGCTAAAACGGCAAAAGTTGGGGTCCAATCAAAGTACTTTTGCGACGTTTTCCCCCACAATATTGCCATTACTTTAATACTCTTTGCAAACAGTATGAAATTACCTTTCACATGATCATTGTCAAGTGTGTGGCAAACTGCTACAAACACCATCAGAACGACTTTGAACTTGGCCGAAAAACCAAAAAAAGTTTTTGTGATTTTTGCTGAAACGTCAAAAACCGGGGTCCAATCAAAGTACTTTTGCGACGTTTTCCGACAAAAAACTCACGAACTTTCAATCGTCATTGCAAAGAGTATGAAATTACCTTTCACATGAATATTGTCAAGTTGATGGCAAAACAACACAAACACCATCAGAACGACTTTGAACTTGACTGAAAAATCGAAAAAAAATGTTTTTTTGCTAAAACGGCAAAAGTTGGGGTCCAATCAAAGTACTTTTGTGACGTTTTCCGACAAAAAACTCACGAACTTTCAATCGTCATTGCGAAGAGTATGAAATTACCTTTCACATGATCATTGTCAAGTTGATGGCAAAACAACACAAACACCATCAGAACGACTTTGAACATGACCGAGAAACGAAAAAAAAATAATGTTTTTTTGCTAAAACGGCAAAAGTTGGGGTCCAATCAAAGTACTTTTGCGACGTTTTCCCTTACGAAATTACCATTACTTTAATACTCATTGCAAAGAGTATGAAATTACCTTTTACATGATCATTGTCAAGTGTGTGGCAAACTGCTACAAACACCATCAGAACGACTTTGAACTTGGCCAAAAAACCAAAACAAGTTTTTGTGATTTTTGCTGAAACGTCAAAAACCGGGGTCCAATCAAAGTAATATTGCGACGTTTTCCGACAAAAAACTCACGAACTTTCAATCGTCATTGCAAAGAGTATGAAATTACCTTTCACATGAATACTGTCAAGTTGATGGCAAAACAACACAAACACCATCAGAACGACTTTGAACTTGGCCGAAAAACCAAAACAAGTTTTTGTGATTTTTGCTGAAACGTCAAAAACCGGGGTCCAATCAAAGTAATATTGCGACGTTTTCCGACAAAAAACTCACGAACTTTCAATCGTCATTGCAAAGAATATGAAATTACCTTTCACATGAATACTGTCAAGTTGATGGCAAAACAACACAAACACCATCAGAACGACTTTGAATACGACCGAAAAACGAAAAAAAACTAATGTTTTTTTGCTAAAACGGCAAAAGTTGGGGTCCAATCAAAGTACTTTTGTGACGTTTTCCGACAAAAAACTCACGAACTTTCAATCATCATTGCAAAGAGTATGAAATTACCTTTCACATGAATATTGTCAAGTGTGTGGCAAACTGCTACAAACACCATCAGAACGACTTTGAACTTGGCCAAAAAACCAAAACAAGTTTTTGTGATTTTTGCTGAAACGTCAAAAACCGGGGTCCAATCAAAGTAATATTGCGACGTTTTCCGACAAAAATCTCACGAACTTTCAATCGTCATTGCAAAGAGTATGAAATTACCTTTCACATGAATATTGTCAAGTTGATGGCAAAACAACACAAACACCATCAGAACGACTTTGAACTTGACTGAAAAATCGAAAAAAGATAATGTTTTTTTGCTAAAACGGCAAAAGTTGGGGTCCAATCAAAGTATTTTTGTGACGTTTTCCGACAAAAAACTTACGAACTTTCAATCATCATTGCAAAGAGTATGAAATTACCTTTCACATGATCATTGTCAAGTTGATGGCAAAACAACACAAACACCATCAGAACGACTTTGAACTTGGCCGAAAAACGAAAAAAAATAATGTTTTTTTGCTAAAACGGCAAAAGTTGGGGTCCAAACAAAGTAATATTACGACGTTTTCCCCCACGAAATTACCATTACTTTAATACTCATTGCAAAGAGTATGAAATTACCTTTCACATGATCATTGTCAAGTGTGTGGCAAACTGCTACAAACACCATCAGAACGAATTTGAACTTGGCCGAAAAAACAAAAAAAGTTTTTGTGATTTTTGCTGAAACGTCAAAACCGGGGTCCAATCAAAGTAATATTGCGACGTTTTCCGACAAAAAACTCACGAACTTTCAATCGTCATTGCAAAGAGTATGAAATTACCTTTCACATGAATATTGTCAAGTTGATGGCAAAACAACACAAACATCATCAGAACGACTTTGAACATGACCGAAAAACGAAAAAAAAAAATGTTTTTTTGCTAAAACGGCAAAAGTTGGGGTCCAAACAAAGTAATAATACGACGTTTTCCCCCACGAAATTGCCATTACTTTAATACTCATTGCAAAGAGTATGAAATTACCTTTCACATGATCATTGTCAAGTGTGTGGCAAACTGCTACAAACACCATCAGAACGACTTTGAACATGACCAAAAAACGAAAAAAAAAATAAGTTTTTTCGCTAAAACGGCAAAAGTTGGGGTCCAATCAAAGTAATATTGCGACGTTTTCCCCCACAATAATGCCATTACTTTAATACTCATTGCAAAGAGTATGAAATTACCTTTCACATGAATATTGTCAAGTGTGTGGCAAACTGCTACAAACACCATCAAAACGACTTTGTACTTGGCCAAAAAACCAAAAAAAAATTTTGTGATTTTTGCTGAAACGTCAAAAACCGGGGTCCAATCAAAGTAATATTGCGACGTTTTCCGACAAACAACTCACAAACTTTCAATCGTCATTGCAAAGAGTATGAAATTACCTTTCACATGAATATTGTCAAGTTGATGGCAAAACAACACAAACACCATCGGAAGAACCTTGAACTTGACTGAAAAATCGAACAAAAAATAATGTTTGTTTGCTAAAACGACAAAAGTTGGGGTCCAATCAAAGTACTTTTGTGACGTTGTCCGACAAGAAACTTACGAACTTTCAATCATCATTGCAAAAAGTATGAAATTACCTTTCACATGAATATTGTCAAGTTGATGGCAAAACAACACAAACACCATCAGAACGATTTTGAATACGACCGAAAAACGAAAAATAATTATGTTTTTTTGCTAAAACGGCAAAAGTTGGGGTCCAAACAAAGTACTTTTGCGACGTTTTCCCCCACAATATTGCCATTGCTTTAATACTCATTGCAAACAGTATGAAATTACCTTTCACATGATCATTGTCAAGTGTGTGGCAAACTGCTACAAACACCATCAGAACGACTTTGAACATGACCAAAAAACGAAAAAAAAATAATGTTTTTTCGCTAAAACGGCAAAAGTTGGGGTCCAATCAAAATAATATTGCGACGTTTTCCCCCACAATAATGCCATTACTTTAATACTCATTGCAAACAGTATGAAATTACCTTTCACATGAATATTGTCAAGTGTGTGGCAAACTGCTACAAACACCATCAAAACGACTTTGAACTTGGCCAAAAAACCAAAAAAAAATTTTGTGCTTTTTGCTGAAACGTCAAAAACCGGGGTCCAATCAAAGTAATATTGCGACGTTTTCCGACAAAAAACTCACGAACTTTCAATCGTCATTGCAAAGAGTATGAAATTACCTTTCACATGAATATTGTCAAGTTGATGGCAAAACAACACAAACACCATCAGAACGACTTTGAACATGACCGAAAAACGAAAAAAAAATAATGTTTTTTTGCTAAAACGGCAAAAGTTGGGGTCCAATCAAAGTAATAATACGACGTTTTCCCCCACGAAATTACCATTACTTTAATACTCATTGCAAAGAGTATGAAATTACCTTTCACATGATCATTGTCAAGTGTGTGGCAAACTGCTACAAACACCATCAGAACGACTTGGAACTTGGCCGAAAAACCAAAACAAGTTTTTGTGTTTTTTGCTGAAACGTCAAAAACCGAGGTCCAATCAAAGTAATATTGCGACGTTTTCCGACAAAAAACTCACGAACTTTCAATCGTCATTGCAAAATGTATGAAATTACCTTTCACATGAATACTGTCAAGTTGATGGCAAAACAACACAAACACCATCAGAACGACTTTGAACATGACCGAAAAACGAAAAAAAAATAATGTTTTTTTGCTAAAACGGCAAAAGTTGGGGTCCAATCAAAGTGCTTTTGCGACGTTTTCCCCCACGAAATTACCATTACTTTAATACTCATTGCAAAGAGTATGAAATTACCTTTTACATGATCATTGTCAAGTGTGTGGCAAACTGCTACAAACACCATCAGAACGACTTTGAACTTGGCCAAAAAACCAAAACAAGTTTTTGTGATTTTTGCTGAAACGTCAAAAACCGGGGTCCAATCAAAGTAATATTGCGACGTTTTCCGACAAAAAACTCACAAACTTTCAATCGTCATTGCAAAAAGTATGAAATTACCTTTCACATGAATATTGTCAAGTTGATGGCAAAACAACACAAACACCATCAGAACGACTTTGAACTTGGCCGAAAAACCAAAAAAACTTTTTGCGAATTTTGCTGAAACGTCAAAAACCGGGGTCCACTCAAATTGATATTGCGACGTTTTCCGACAAAAAACTCACAAACTTTCAATCGTCATTGCAAAGAGTATGAAATTACTTTTCACATGAATATTGTCAAGTTGATAGCAAAACAACACAAACACCATCAGAACGACTTTGAACTTGGCCGAAAAACCAAAAAAAGTTTTTGTTGATTTTTGCTGAAACGTCAAAAACCGGGGTCCAATCAAAGTAATATTGCGACGTTTTCCGACAAAAAGCTCACAAACTTTCAATCGTCATTGCAAAGAGTATGAAATTACCTTTCACATGAATATTGTCAAGTGTGTGGCAAACTGCCACAAACACCATCAGAACGACTTTGAACTTGGCCGAAAAACCAAAACAAGTTTTTGTGCTTTTTGCTGAAACGTCAAAAACCGGGGTCCAATCAAAGTAATATTGCGACGTTTTCCGACAAAAAACTCACGAACTTTCAATCGTCATTGCAAAGAGTATGAAATTACCTTTCACATGAATATTGTCAAGTTGATGGCAAAACAACACAAACACCATCAGAACGACTTTGAATACGACCGAAAAACGAAAAAAAACTAATGTTTTTTTGCTAAAACGGCAAAAGTTGGGGTCCAATCAAAGTACTTTTGTGACGTTTTCCGACAAAAAACTCACGAACTTTCAATCATCATTGCAAAGAGTATGAAATTACCTTTCACATGAATATTGTCAAGTGTGTGGCAAACTGCTACAAACACCATCAGAACGACTTTGAACTTGGCCGAAAAACCAAAACAAGTTTTTGTGATTTTTACTGAAACGTCAAAAACCGGGGTCCAATCAAAGTAATATTGCGACGTTTTCCGACAAAAAACTCACGAACTTTCAATCGTCATTGCAAAGAGTATAAAATTACCTTTCACATGATTATTGTCAAGTTGATGGCAAAACAACACAAACACCATCAGAACGACTTTGAATACGACCGAAAAACGAAAAAAAACTAATGTTTTTTTGCTAAAACGGCAAAAGTTGGGGTCCAATCAAAGTACTTTTGCGACGTTTTCCCTTACGAAATTACCATTACTTTAATACTCATTGCAAACAGTATGAAATTACCTTTTACATGATCATTGTCAAGTGTGTGGCAAACTGCTACAAACACCATCAGAACGACTTTGAACTTGGCCAAAAAACCAAAACAAGTTTTTGTGATTTTTGCTGAAACGTCAAAAACCGGGGTCCAATCAAAGTAATATTGCGACGTTTTCCGACAAAAATCTCACGAACTTTCAATCGTCATTGCAAAGAGTATGAAATTACCTTTCACATGAATATTGTCAAGTTGATGGCAAAACAACACAAACACCATCAGAACGACTTTGAACTTGACTGAAAAATCGAAAAAAGGTAATGTTTTTTTGCTAAAACGGCAAAAGTTGGGGTCCAATCAAAGTATTTTTGTGACGTTTTCCGACAAAAAACTTACAAACTTTCAATCGTCATTGCAAAGAGTATGAAATTACCTTTCACATGAATATTGTCAAGTTGATGGCAAAACAACACAAACACCATCAGAACGACTTTGAACATGACCGAAAAACGAAAAAAAAATAATGTTTTTTTGCTAAAACGGCAAAAGTTGGGGTCCAATCAAAGTGCTTTTGCGACGTTTTCCCCCACGAAATTACCATTACTTTAATACTCATTGCAAAGAGTATGAAATTACCTTTTACATGATCATTGTCAAGTGTGTGGCAAACTGCTACAAACACCATCAGAACGACTTTGAACTTGGCCAAAAAACCAAAACAAGTTTTTGTGATTTTTGCTGAAACGTCAAAAACCGGGGTCCAATCAAAGTAATATTGCGACGTTTTCCGACAAAAAACTCACAAACTTTCAATCGTCATTGCAAAAAGTATGAAATTACCTTTCACATGAATATTGTCAAGTTGATGGCAAAACAACACAAACACCATCAGAACGACTTTGAACTTGGCCGAAAAACCAAAAAAACTTTTTGCGAATTTTGCTGAAACGTCAAAAACCGGGGTCCACTCAAAATGATATTGCGACGTTTTCCGACAAAAAACTCACAAACTTTCAATCGTCATTGCAAAGAGTATGAAATTACTTTTCACATGAATATTGTCAAGTTGATAGCAAAACAACACAAACACCATCAGAACGACTTTGAACTTGGCCAAAAAACCAAAAAAAGTTTTTGTTGATTTTTGCTGAAACGTCAAAAACCGGGGTCCAATCAAAGTAATATTGCGACGTTTTCCGACAAAAAGCTCACAAACTTTCAATCGTCATTGCAAAGAGTATGAAATTACCTTTCACATGAATATTGTCAAGTGTGTGGCAAACTGCCACAAACACCATCAGAACGACTTTGAACTTGGCCGAAAAACCAAAACAAGTTTTTGTGCTTTTTGCTGAAACGTCAAAAACCGGGGTCCAATCAAAGTAATATTGCGACGTTTTCCGACAAAAATCTCACGAACTTTCAATCGTCATTGCAAAGAGTATGAAATTACCTTTCACATGAATATTGTCAAGTTGATGGCAAAACAACACAAACACCATCAGAACGACTTTGAATACGACCGAAAAACGAAAAAAAATAATGTTTTTTTGCTAAAACGGCAAAAGTTGGGGTCCAAACAAAGTAATATTACGACGTTTTCCCCCACGAAATTACCATTACTTTAATACTCATTGCAAACAGTATGAAATTACCTTTCACATGATCATTGTCAAGTGTGTGGCAAACTGCTACAAACACCATCAGAACGAATTTGAACTTGGCCGAAAAAACCAAAACAAGTTTTTGTGATTTTTGCTGAAACGTCAAAACCGAAGTCCAATCAAAGTAATATTGCGACGTTTTCCGACAAAAAACTCACGAACTTTCAATCGTCATTGCAAAGAGTATGAAATTACCTTTCACATGAATATTGTCAAGTTGATGGCAAAACAACACAAACACCATCAGAACGACTTTGAACATGACCGAAAAACGAAAAAAAAATAATGTTTTTTTGCTAAAACGGCAAAAGTTGGGGTCCAATCAAAGTACTTTTGCGATGTTTTCCCTTACGAAATTACCATTACTTTAATACTCATTGCAAAGAGTATGAAATTACCTTTTACATGATCATTGTCAAGTGTGTGGCAAACTGCTACAAACACCATCAGAACGACTTTGAACTTGGCCAAAAAACCAAAACAAGTTTTTGTGATTTTTGCTGAAACGTCAAAAACCGGGGTCCAATCAAAGTAATATTGCGACGTTTTCCGACAAACAACTCACGAACTTTCAATCGTCATTGCAAAGAGTATGAAATTACCTTTCACATGAATATTGTCAAGTTGATGGCAAAACAACACAAACACCATCAGAACGACTTTGAACTTGGCCGAAAAACCAAAACAAGTTTTTTTGATTTTTGCTGAAACGTCAAAAACCGGGGTCCAATCAAAGTAATATTGCGACGTTTTCCGACAAAAAACTCACAAACTTTCAATCGTCATTGCAAAGAGTATGAAATTACCTTTCACATGAATACTGTCAAGTTGATGGCAAAACAACACAAACACCATCAGAACGACTTTGAATACGACCGAAAAACGAAAAAAAAATAATGTTTTTTTGCTAAAACGGCAAAAGTTGGGGTCCAATCAAAGTATTTTTGTGACGTTTTCCGACAAAAAACTCACGAACTTTCAATCATCATTGCAAAGAGTATGAAATTACCTTTCACATGAATATTGTCAAGTGTGTGGCAAATTGCTACAAACACCATCAGAACGACTTTGAACTTGGCCGAAAAACCAAAACAAGTTTTTGTGATTTTTGCTGAAACGTCAAAACCGGGGTCCAATCAAAGTAATATTGCGACGTTTTCCGACAAACAACTCACGAACTTTCAATCGTCATTGCAAAGAGTATGAAATTACCTTTCACATGAATATTGTCAAGTTGATGGCAAAACAACACAAACACCATCAGAACGACTTTGAACATGACCGAAAAACGAGAAAAATTATTGTTTTTTTGCTAAAACGGCAAAAGTTGGGGTCCAAACAAAGTAATAATACGACGTTTTCCCCCACGAAATTACCATTACTTTTATGTTTATTGCAAAGAGTATGAAATTACCTTTCACATGATCATTGTCAAGTGTGTGGCAAACTGCTACAAACACCATCAGAACGACTTTGAACTTGGCCGAAAAAACAAAAAAAATTTTTGTGATTTTTGCTGAAACGTCAAAACCGGGGTCCAATCAAAGTAATAATGCGACGTTTTCCGACAAACAACTCACGAACTTTCAATCGTCATTGCAAAGAGTATGAAATTACCTTTCACATGAATATTGTCAAGTTGATGGCAAAACAACACAAACACCATCAGAACGACTTTGAACTTGACTGAAAAATCGAAAAAAAATAATGTTTTTTTGCTAAAACGACAAAAGTTGGGGTCCAATCAAAGTACTTTTGTGACGTTTTCCGACAAGAAACTCACAAACTTTCAATCGTCATTGCAAAGAGTATGAAATTACCTTTCACATGAATATTGTCAAGTTGATGGCAAAACAACACAAACACCATCAGAACGATTTTGAATACGACCGAAAAACGAAAAAAAATAATGTTTTTTTGCTAAAACGGCAAAAGTTGGGGTCCAAACAAAGTACTTTTGCGACGTTTTCCCCCACAATATTGCCATTACTTTAATACTCATTGCAAACAGTATGAAATTACCTTTCACATGATCATTGTCAAGTGTGTGGCAAACTGCTACAAACACCATCAGAACGACTTTGAACATGACCAAAAAACGAAAAAAAAAATAAGTTTTTTCGCTAAAACGGCAGAAATTGGGGTCCAATCAAAGTAATATTGCGACGTTTTCCCCCACAATAATGCCATTACTTTAATACTCATTGCAAAGAGTATGAAATTACCTTTCACATGAATATTGTCAAGTTGATGGCAAAACAACACAAACACCATCAGAACGACTTTGAACATGACCGAAAAACGAAAAAAAATAATGTTTTTTTGCTAAAACGGCAAAAGTTGGGGTCCAATCAAAGTAATAATACGACGTTTTCCCCCACGAAATTACCATTACTTTAATACTCATTGCAAACAGTATGAAATTACCTTTCACATGATCATTGTCAAGTGTGTGGCAAACTGCTACAAACACCATCAGAACGACTTTGAACTTGGCCGAAAAAACAATAAAAGTTTTTGTGATTTTTGCTGAAACGTCAAAAACCGGGGTCCAATCAAAGTAATAATGCGACGTTTTCCGACAAACAACTCACGAACTTTCAATCGTCATTGCAAAGAGTATGAAATTACCTTTCACATGAATACTGTCAAGTTGATGGCAAAACAACACAAACACCATCAGAACGACTTTGAACTTGACTGAAAAATCGAACAAAAAATAATGTTTTTTTGCTAAAACGACAAAAGTTGGGGTCCAATCAAAGTACTTTTGTGACGTTTTCCGACAAGAAACTCACAAACTTTCAATCATCATTGCAAAGAGTATGAAATTACCTTTCACATGAATATTGTCAAGTTGATGGCAAAACAACACAAACACCATCAGAACGATTTTGAATACGACCAAAAAACGAAAAATAATTATGTTTTTTTGCTAAAACGGCAAAAGTTGGGGTCCAAACAAAGTACTTTTGCGACGTTTTCCCCCACAATATTGCCATTACTTTAATACTCATTGCAAACAGTATGAAATTACCTTTCACATGATCATTGTCAAATGTGTGGCAAACTGCTACAAACACCATCAGAACGACTTTGAACATGACCAAAAAACGAAAAAAAAATAATGTTTTTTCGCTAAAACGGTAAAAGTTGGGGTCCAATCAAAGTAATATTGCGACGTTTTCCCCCACAATAATGCCATTACTTTAATACTCATTGCAAAGAGTATGAAATTACCTTTCACATGATTATTGTCAAGTGTGTGGCAAACTGCTACAAACACCATCAAAACGACTTTGAACTTGGCCAAAAAACCAAAAAAAATTTTTGTGCTTTTTGCTGAAACGTCAAAAACCGGGGTCCAATCAAAGTAATATTGCGACGTTTTCCGACAAACAACTCACGAACTTTCAATCGTCATTGCAAAGAGTATGAAATTACCTTTCACATGAATATTGTCAAGTTGATGGCAAAACAACACAAACACCATCAGAACGACTTTGAACATGACCAAAAAACGAAAAAAAATAATGTTTTTTTGCTAAAACGGCAAAAGTTGGGGTCCAATCAAAGTAATAATACGACGTTTTCCCCCACGAAATTACCATTACTTTAATACTCATTGCAAACAGTATGAAATTACCTTTCACATGATCATTGTCAAGTGTGTGGCAAACTGCTACAAACACCATCAGAACGACTTTGAACTTGGCCGAAAAAACAATAAAAGTTTTTTTGATTTTTGCTGAAACGTCAAAAACCGGGGTCCAATCAAAGTAATAATGCGACGTTTTCCGACAAACAACTCACGAACTTTCAATCGTCATTGCAAAGAGTATGAAATTACCTTTCACATGAATACTGTCAAGTTGATGGCAAAACAACACAAACACCATCAGAACGACTTTGAACTTGACTGAAAAATCGAACAAAAAATAATGTTTTTTTGCTAAAACGACAAAAGTTGGGGTCCAATCAAAGTACTTTTGTGACGTTTTCCGACAAGAAACTCACAAACTTTCAATCATCATTGCAAAGAGTATGAAATTACCTTTCACATGAATATTGTCAAGTTGATGGCAAAACAACACAAACACCATCAGAACGATTTTGAATACGACCGAAAAACGAAAAATAATTATGTTTTTTTGCTAAAACGGCAAAAGTTGGGGTCCAAACAAAGTACTTTTGCGACGTTTTCCCCCACAATATTGCCATTACTTTAATACTCATTGCAAACAGTTTGAAATTACCTTTCACATGATCATTGTCAAGTGTGTGGCAAACTGCTACAAACACCATCAGAACGACTTTGAACATGACCGAAAAACGAAAAAAAATAATGTTTTTTCGCTAAAACGGCAAAAGTTGGGGTCCAATCAAAGTAATATTGCGACGTTTTCCCCCACAATAATGCCATTACTTTAATACTCATTGCAAACAGTATGAAATTACCTTTCACATGAATATTGTCAAGTGTGTGGCAAACTGCTACAAACACCATCAAAACGACTTTGAACTTGGCCAAAAAACCAAAAAAAATTTTTGTGTTTTTTGCTGAAACGTCAAAAACCGGGGTCCAATCAAAGTAATATTGCGACGTTTTCCGACAAAAAACTCAGGAACTTTCAATCGTCATTGCAAAGAGTATGAAATTACCTTTCACATGAATATTGTCAAGTTGATGGCAAAACAACACAAACACCATCAGAACGACTTTGAACATGACCGAAAAACGAAAAAAAATAATGTTTTTTTGCTAAAACGGCAAAAGTTGGGGTCCAATCAAAGTAGTAATACGACGTTTTCCCCCACGAAATTACCATTACTTTAATACTCATTGCAAAGAGTATGAAATTGCCTTTTACATGATCATTGTCAAGTGTGTGGCAAACTGCTACAAACACCATCAGAACGACTTTGAACTTGGCCAAAAAACCAAAAAAAGTTTTTGTGTTTTTTGCTGAAACGTCAAAAACCGAGGTCCAATCAAAGTAATATTGCGACGTTTTCCGACAAAAAACTCACGAACTTTCAATCGTCATTGCAAAGAGTATGAAATTACCTTTCACATGAATACTGTCAAGTTGATGGCAAAACAACACAAACACCATCAGAACGACTTTGAACATGACCGAAAAACGAAAAAAAAATAATGTTTTTTTGCTAAAACGGCAAAAGTTGGGGTCCAAACAAAGTACTTTTGCGACGTTTTCCCCCACAATATTGCCATTACTTTAATACTCATTGCAAACAGTTTGAAATTACCTTTCACATGATCATTGTCAAGTGTGTGGCAAACTGCTACAAACACCATCAGAACGACTTTGAACATGACCGAAAAACGAAAAAAAATAATGTTTTTTCGCTAAAACGGCAAAAGTTGGGGTCCAATCAAAGTAATATTGCGACGTTTTACCCCACAATAATGCCATTACTTTAATACTCATTGCAAACAGTATGAAATTACCTTTCACATGAATATTGTCAAGTTGATGGCAAAACAACACAAACACCATCAGAACGACTTTGAACTTGACAGAAAAATCGAAAAAAGATAATGTTTTTTTGCTAAAACGGCAAAAGTTGGGGTCCAATCAAAGTACTTTTGTGACGTTTTCCGACAAAAAACTTACAAACTTTCAATCGTCATTGCAAAGAGTATGAAATTACCTTTCACATGAATACTGTCAAGAGTATGGCAAAACAACACAAACACCATCAGAACGACTTTGAACATGACCGAAAAACGAAAAAAAAATAATGTTTTTTTGCTAAAACGGCAAAAGTTGGGGTCCAATCAAAGTAATAATACGACGTTTTCCCCCATGAAATTACCATTACTTTAATACTCATTGCAAAGAGTATGAAATTACCTTTCACATGATCATTGTCAAGTGTGTGGCAAACTGCTACAAACACCATCAGAACGACTTTGAACTTGGCCAAAAAACGAAAAAAAGTTTTTGTGATTTTTGCTGAAACGTCAAAAACCGGGGTCCAATCAAAGTAATATTGCGACGTTTTCCGACAAACAACTCATGAACTTTCAATCGTCATTGCAAAGAGTATGAAATTACCTTTCACATGAATATTGTCAAGTTGATGGCAAAACAACACAAACACCACCAGAACGACTTTGAACTTGACTGAAAAATTGAACAAAAAATAATGTTTTTTTGCTAAAACGACAAAAGTTGGGGTCCAATCAAAGAGCTTTTGTGACGTTTTCCGACAAAAAACTCACAAACTTTCAGTCATCATTGCAAAGAGTATGAAATTACCTTTCACATGAATATTGTCAAGTTGATGGCAAAACAACACAAACACCATCAGAACGATTTTGAATACGACCGAGAAACGAAAAAAAATAATGTTTTTTTGCTAAAACGGCAAAAGTTGGGGTCCAAACAAAGTACTTTTGCGACGTTTTTCCCCACAATATTGCCATTACTTTAATACTCATTGCAAACAGTATGAAATTACCTTTCACATGATCATTGTCAAGTGTGTGGCAAACTGCTGCAAACACCATCAGAACGACTTTGAACATGACCAAAAATTGAAAAAAAAATTATGTTTTTTTGCTAAAACGGCAAAAGTTGGGGTCCAATCAAAGTATAATTGCGACGTTTTCCCCCACAATAATGCCATTACTTTAATACTCATTGCAAACAGTATCGAATTACTTTTCACATGAATATTGTCAAGTGTGTGGCAAACTGCTACAAACACCATCAAAACGATTTTGAACTTGGCCAAAAAACCAAAAAAAATTTTTGTGTTTTTTGCTGAAACGTCAAAAACCGGGGTCCAATCAAAGTAATATTGCGACGTTTTCCGACAAAAAACTCACGAACTTTCAATCGTCATTGCAAAGAGTATGAAATTACCTTTCACATGAATATTGTCAAGTTGATGGCAAAACAACACAAACACCATCAGAACAACTTTGAACTTGACTGAAAACTCGAACAAAAAATAATGTTTTTTTGCTAAAACGGCAAAAGTAGGGGTCCAATCAAAGTACTTTTGTGACGTTTTCCGACAAAAAACTTTCAAACTTTTAATCGTCATTGCAAAGAGTATGAAATTACCTTTCACATGAATATTGTCAAGTTGATGGCAAAACAACACAAACACCATCAGAACAACTTTGAACTTGGCCGAAAAACCAAAAAAAGTTTTTGAGATTTTTGCTGAAACGTCAAAAACCGGGGTCCAATCAAAGTAATATTGCGACATTTTCCGACAAAAAACTCACGAACTTTCAATCGTCATTGCAAAGAGTATGAAATTACCTTTCACATGAATACTGTCAAGTTGATGGCAAAACAACACAAACACCATGTTGGTAACTCGTATAGTTACAAACCACAAGCAAAAACTTCTTTCTCGGTTAATTATTGCCTTAAGTAAATTTTGGTCACACCAACTGCACTGATGAGACCTGATAGGTCGAAACAGTGCTCACTGTCTGCAGTTCTGAAAAACCTGTATACTTTGATCAAGAGTTTGTTCATACCTATGCGATGTAGCACATGGGATGCCTGTGTGACATAACGCATAGGATTCTCAACAAAGCACATAGGAATGAAAAGTTACTGCGTACCTGTGTGATATAGCATGTTTTCTAAGCTGGTTTGTCAATCCTTTATGACTTAGTGCATAGGCTTTACGCAAAATAAAACCTATGTACTTTGACCAAGAATTTATTCATACCTATGTGATACAGCCCATGGGATCGTTAATAAGGCTGTAGTACATAGGAAAGTAAGGGTTTACGAATGGCACCCAATATTTTGCAACCATGTTCTGCTCCTTTAATAACAAGCAGCTGTTGAGCTCTTTTTCAGAAATGAATTTTTCTTCCAGTTTGGTTCAGCAGACTTTAGGATGAGAAGCTGCTCTATTGGAAAGGTTTGTCGCCGGCGGTAAGCCAAAGAATAACACTACTATTATTTGCAGGTAGTGGTGTGGTTACACTTGAGATCGATTGCTTTACGATTGTCTGATTTCAGCAATCGGTGAGAAGCGGGTGGGAATCGTATCGCTATCGACAAGACAAATTTCAAACAAAGTTAAAAACTTTTTAACTCTTGCCGTCGATTCTCCCCAATTGCCGCCGTTTACCGCCAATTGTCTTGCCGATTGCGATACGATTTCCTCCCGCTTGCGGAGGTGAGACAATCGTAAACTAATCGGCTTCAAGCGTAACCATGATACAGTATAAAGCAGAGGCGCCGAACCTGTGGCACGCGTGCCAGATGTGGCATGCCGCAGAGTTTTTTCTGGGTCGCCACTTCATACTTAAATCTTGATTTCGTCCCTTTTTTGTAAATCCGGCTCTACTTCAACCTCAAAGCTTTATGGCGCAGTTTACCGGCTAGATTAGGGTATTGCAACCTTTTGTTGCTCATGGCCCCTGAAAGTGCTAAAAATATGGCGGTGCCAACAGGCCCATTAAGTTTTGTTGAAAGACCAAAGTGAGCTCAACAACATGATCAGGAGATCCTGACGTTGTTTTCTCGCCAATCTCTGAGGCCCACTGAAAACAGCGCCGTGACCCACTGTTGGGCCATGGCCATAGGTTGAAAACCTCTGGTCTAGATTAATTAGCGTTTGTTATGAACGAAGATGTGTTTGTAGTGGAAAAGTAGTCTATTATTATGTAATGCATCTTGACTTGAAAACACTCGTACACTGCTGCACGGTTGGTCTTCGGTTTCATGTGAGTTCCCTGCTTACATGTATAGTGGGCGAAATAGGTGTTGCAAGTTAATGAAGCTTCAATAACCCGCCCACTAGTTATAAAATCTTTGTTTTGTGTAGTGTTTTAAGTTTTGTTTAACCGTAATTTACTTCCGTGGTGTGTTTAACAAGCAGGTGTTTAACTCTTTTACAGAAATAACTTTGCCTTCAGCTATCGACTTGGAAAGTTCCATTGCCGGAGATGGGTGCCCAAAGAACAAATATCATTATTTGCAGGTAAAGGAGAAAATCTTCTCTTCACTTACGAGTCATGTTAAGTGAGACTGAGGGGTAACTCTCTTAATGCAATGACGAAAATCAAGAACAGTAGCCTACATCGGAATCTCAGATGGCCGAGTGGTATAGAGCGTCTGTCCGTATAGTTACAGAGCGTCTGTCTCTTGAGCTGCAGACTTGGGTTTTTGATTCCGCGTCGGGTCAAACCAATGACTTTGGTATCCACAGCTTCCCTGCTTGACGCTCAGCGTTAAAGAACAGTGGAGAACAAGCCGGCAAGTTTACTTGTTGTGCCATTGGGAAAGGCACTTAGCGGGATTCCCCATCTTGGTGTGGTAGACAGATGGTCGGCAACTCCTAAGCAAGCTCGTATAGCGCATTGATCGCTTTCTCGCGATAGGAGGAAAAATATGCAACTAAAAACAAAAAAAATCTCGCTAAAACCCCAAGCCATGCTTGCTACCAGAAGATCGATTGGTGTGAAATAATTAAAATTTGACAGCAAATGCCCTGCGAGAATTGCAGCTTAACGTTTGCTTGAAGATTGTATTGCAGTGGTTCTCAAACTTGTCGGAAGTATCGAACCCAACAGGTGTCATGCAAGCATACATCGAACCCTTAATTATAACCAGGAGCGGATCCAGAAAATTTTAGAGGGGGGATGCAGTTTTGAATTAGGTTGAATGTTAAATGAGTCTAAACCGGAAAAGGGCATAAGCTCTTTGAAAATGTTTCACGTCAGGGGCGTATTCAGAATATTCTTAAGGCGGTGGAGGGTGGCATAAAATTTTTACATTTTTTAAGCGTACTTTTTTTTCGGGAAGTTAATTTAAAGCAAATTGAGGAACAAAAATATGGCTCTAGGGGGTCCGGGGTATGCTTCCCCGGAAAGTTTTCAAAAATCTAGACACTGTAATGGCCATTTTAGCGCTTTTTGAACAAATTTTATGGCAAATTCTGTTTAATTTTTTTGCCTCTAACTCTTAAGTCCTTCACTAAATATGATACATTTTGTTCGCACATTTTTGATTTATGCGTGCTTAAGGCGTAAAGATGATTGTTATCAAATAGGTTTGAAATTATGGAAAAATTGTATTCAGCAAAAACAGCGTTGAAAGAGTATGGTGGGGGAATGCATCATTCCACGCAGAGATAGTCATTTACTACAACTGTATGCCTTTTTGCAAAAACTTATTCTGATCTTGGCCGAACCCCTGCTACAGCCTCACCGAACCCCTGGGATTCGGTCGAACCCAGTTTAAGAACCACTGTTGTATTGTAATTTTAATATTTTAATTTTACTCTTGTGAACTCCCTCCGTAATTCTGTTTTTAAAACTTCTTTGGGGTAAAGTGCAAAGCAACATTTTTGACTTGAACAACTAATTGTACCTCAAGCGTGATCTCGCAACGCTTATTCCGAAGAGAAGCGCTTGCTTTCAAAATCAGATTTTCCGGCACTAACCATTGAATCATAATCTATTTGTGTGTTAATATTGCCTACTGAACAAGCTTGTGCTCAATTCGCGTCGTCTATTACTGCGACTGCTAAATTTGTGGATTTGCGGTCCAAAATCAATTTCAAGCGAATGCTAGCATCGAACTCCAGCAATGTGGTTTAAATTAAAACGTCTTTTAAAACAATGAAGACCTAAACTAAGGAACACTGCCTATTGTGAAAATGTGCGTTACATGTTTTTTTTTTCATTTTTTAAGCGTTTGAAATCTCGAGATCAATCTTGGCAGTTTGATTTTTCAGAGTTCGAGTGAAGTTTTAACTTAGCATCTACTTTATTTGATTTAATATCTGATTGCCCAAACAAATTATCCATATTTAATGAATGGAAAAGAAACGCAACAATTTTAGGGCAATGGTAGCACACACTGCTCAAACGCCACTTTGAGTTTCGATCCAAGTTAACGAATTATGCAACCAACATGAGAAGCCTATTCAGTATATCCAGCTGACCAGTAGTATGCTTACATTGCCTAGTACCCAGGAGTTTGTTTATATTTTTAAATCATAGGTTAGGTTAGGTATGCATTTAAATAACAAAGAGACGGTAACCTTTGTTTATAGTTTGTAATGATTTTGTTTTTAAAAGAAGATGGAAGCCTTTCATTTTTACACACAGGATTGCTGCTCCGTCTCGAACACTTCTGATAAAAGTCTTTTTCTCACCAAGTCAATCTTAAATGAAGCTTTCTATCTCGAAGACAAACTGTCCTTAACCAAAAAATGCGAACGAAAAGCAATATAAAAGTATTGAAAACGTGAACCATCCATCTTCATTTATGTAGAAATGATTGATTTGCAGGCGCCCTCGCAGAAATAAGAGTGGGGAGGGGGCAAATATTGACATTTTGACGTCAAAACCATAGTTACATAAACACAAATGCAACTGTATTCCGGGTCTTTTTTGTATGTATGATATATCATTAAGTAAAACCCACAACTTCAGGTACAGCGAAGCATCCATTTCTGATTTGCTTTGTACTAAATTTGTGGATGTCAATTTGCACGGTCTTATATTTGATGTGTTTTAGTATTGCTCACCTAGTCTTATGTCCAATTGCAGCAATTAGTCTCAGGTCTGTGCTGTGAAGCGAAATTTTTAAAACAGAAAATAGCTCAAAAGCACAACCCCTTTTGTTAGGGTACCCCTGTCATTATCTTTCGAAATGGTCGCACAGAAATTTTTTGTGTATTTTCTCATCGTTGTCGCTTCCTCATTCTTTCTTCAAATGAGAAGTGAAGT
This sequence comes from Trididemnum miniatum, assembly GCA_964006365.1. Lineage (NCBI taxonomy): Eukaryota > Metazoa > Chordata > Ascidiacea > Aplousobranchia > Didemnidae > Trididemnum > Trididemnum miniatum. The sequence continues at coordinate 17,424,192 of OZ023233.1, forward strand.
ACGATGACAATAAAACTACCCCTCCACCCCGTTCTTAGGAGAGGCAACCCAGAATACTGACCACGCCGACTGTGAAAACGTAGTTTGCAATTTCTTTTTTGTTTATCACCACCTCAATTGAGCTCTGTCTGTTGTGTACCACCATTTTTCAATGTGCGTTAAAACAAAAAATAATTTGCAATTATTCACCTAATTCGCAATTTTTTCTGCTTTATAATCAAGTGTTTATTAACTTACGTAATTTTATTAACTTATGATCTATATACCATATCACACTTAATTTATTAGTAGGTGGTCGCTTGAATAGAAGACCTGTCCGGTCCCTTCGCGACTTTCCTTTGCCCAGTTTGCCAACGGAGTTGTATTATCAAAGGGGAACTGAAGTGCAAAATTTTTTTTTCTAAAGGTGATAAAAAACACGACAAATTGAAAAATGATAAACTTGTTAAAAGTGTTTAAATGCTTTTAGTTAAGGAAAAATCGGCGTTTAAAAGTTAATACGATTTCTCATAAGTGTACGTTTTACGCATTGATGCTTGAAAAAGTTACAGCCGCGATGTTCGGCCTTTGGTTAGACAGAGAGATTTCGGCTGTCGAACAGTGCCGTCGCAACTTTTTTACACATCAATGCGTGAAATATATACACTCATGAGAAATCACATTAAATTTTGAACGCCGATTTTTTGTTAACTAAAAGCATTTAAAAACTTTTAATGTCATTTTTGACTTTATCGAGTTTTTTAATACCTTTAGTAAAAAAATATTTTTGCACTTCAGTTCCCCTTTAAGCAATAAGCATGCTTCTATTTTATCCAAACCTTAACTTTTTGTTTCATATTTACTGTTTAAACTTACGTTTTGTTATTGTGGTACTTTCACTTGTTGGCGAAAATGCGCTTTTGCGTTCTAGCATGAAATAAACTTGTTTGATTGATTGATTAGTTCGACTACAAAAATATTTTTTATTTTAATAGCAAAAAATTCGCAAATGGAACGACAGGTAGTAGTAGGCCTACTGTGTTTGGCTTCGCGAAAATTTGCCGAGTTGACCACAATTGTGAGCAATATCTTTGCTGCGGGGTCATGATCAGGGCCCCTGGGAAGACATATACTTCGGTTTCCCCTTTTGTCCTGTCGACCTTTTTTTTAAAAAATCATTAGATTAAGTGTTTGGAAGTGAATTGAAGCATATTTCGTTATGTATACCTCCTCTCATAATCTTCGTAATGCGCGACCGAAATTTTAAGATATTCCTTCGATTGTAAACTTCGTGAGACATCTTTATTGTAAATCCTAATTAAAAATCGTATTTTTTAAATTGTGAGCATTGATGCGTTTACCGATATGAAGTTAATGGTTACTGCATGTACATTGCACTACTTTAAAATAAGGCACACAACAAGCAGACTACTGGAGTAGGGTAGTATGCTAAATCCCTGTAGCAGTGAGATGACTAACGTATTTGCTCGTTTTGTAGCCCGGGCCCTTATTTTTTTCAACCAAACTCACTACCTAGCCTTTATTCAAACGGGCCCTTATTCAAGCACGGGCGCTTGTTACTTTCAAAGTAAAATTGTGCACAAAATTTTTTCTGTCATCGGCCATCATGTGGGGTTCAATATTCTGAATGAATGATTGGTAGACAAATGGCAGCCTTTTATACTATCAGTTCTTCGCTTTTGGCAGGAAAGTCTGCTTTGTGTTACGTAATGAATGCTATCTGTTATCTATCTTCTCATCTACCAGCGCTTAAAATTTAACAGCGTTGTGACAAAAGCGCTTCTTATTTCGTAGCGTTCTCTACCACTGAAAAATCAGCATTTTTACCTCGGGCGGGCCCTTATTTTATTTAGGCCCGTATTTAAGCACGGGCCCTTATTTATTTTTATGTTCTGTTCACCCGGGCGGCTTTTCAAACGGGTCTTTAATTAAGATCGGGCGGTAAAACGAGCATATACGGTAAACTCATGGGTGGCTGCTAAACTCAGAGCCGTAGCAGCCGCTTCCTAAACCCCCAATCGAAGAAGGTACGCTGCCCAAAAGGTCTTAACGGACGCAAAGTTGCATCAATTCAAATACGAAATTTTGCTTTGCGAACTGCGTTGAATGGGTTTTTTTGCACTCATATTCTATTGTTCAATTTTCAAATTCTTCGCTATCGGTTTCTTTTAAATAACGTCATAAACTGCGTAATAATGTCATAAAAAATATAGTGTGTGCGAAAGTGCGCGTAGGACTTAAAAATGGAGGCCCATACAGAGTTGGATCCAATTAATTTTGAATTTAAATTCATTTATCAAAAAATACAGATATTCAAAATCATTTACACCTTATGAACAGACATAAAATTTTATTCTCCTATTACGAAAAAGCGACGGGGCGCTATACGAGCTGGTTTTAGAAGTTGCCGGCCCTCCGTCTGTCACATTTAGATGGTAAATTCCTGTATAGCGCCTTACACAACGACACAACAAGCGAACTTGCCGGCTTTGGTCAAGTTCAAAGTCGTTCTGATGATGTTTGTGTTGTTTTGCCATCAACTTGACAATGGTCATGTGAAAGGTAATTTCATACTCTTTGCAATGAGTATTGAAAGTTTGTGAGTTTTTAGTCGGAAAACGTCGCAAAAGTACTTTGATTGGACCCCAGTTTTTGCCGTTTCAACAAAAAAAACATAGTTATTTTTTTGTTTTATCGGCCAAGTTCAAAGTTGTTCTGATGGTGTTTGTAGCAATTTGCCACACACTTAACAATCATCAAATGAAAGGAAATTTCATACTCTATGGAATGAGTATTAAAGTAATGGCAATTACGTGAGGGAAAACGTCGCAATAGTACTTTGATTGGACCCCAACTTTTGCCGTTTTTGCAAAAAAACAAAATTTCTTTTCGTTTTTCGGTCAAGTTCAAAGTCGTTCTGATGGCGTTCGTGTTGTTTTGCCATCAACTTGACAATTATCATGTGAAATTAGCTCAGTTGCTAAACGCACGCTCTCGGTGCAGAAACTCTGGGGTTCGATTCCCGGACCGGTCAAATCGGCACAGTGTCGCCATCAGCTCGCCGCCATTACGACGTTTCTTCGGAGCTGTGTAGCCCAGGCGCTAAGCCGCGGAGATTGGCACCGCCACTCGTTACACGCTTCGGCGAAATATCGCAAGTATAATGAAGATTTGATTTTTATTTTGATTCGCAATAAGTATTAAACCAGAGACAATATTGCGGGGGAAAACGTTGCAAAAGTACTTTTAATGGACCCCAACTTTTGCCGTTTTAGCAAAAAAACATTAAGAATATTTTGGCTTTTCAGTCAAGTTCAAAGTCGTTCTGATGGTGTTTGTGTTGTTTTGCCATCAACTTGACAATATTCATGTGAAAGGCAATTTCATACTCTTTGCAAATAGTGTTAAAGTAATGTCAATATTGTGGAGGAAAACGTCGTAGTATTACTTTGATTGGACCCCAACTTTTACCGTTTCAGCAAAAAAACATTATTTTTTTGTTTTTTCGGTCAAGTTCAAAGTCGTTCTGATGGTGTTTGTGTTGTTTTGCCATCAACTTGACAATATTCATGTAAAAAGTAATTTCATACTCTTTGCAATGACGATTGAGAGTTCGTGAGTTTTTTGTCGGAAAACGTCGCAATACTACTTTGATTGGACCCCGGTTTTTGACGTTTCAGCAAAAATCAAAAAACTTTTTTTGGTTTTTCGGCCAAGTTCAAAGTCGTTCTGATGGTGTTTGTAGCAGTTTGCCGCACACTTGACAATGATCATGTAAAAGGTAATTTCATACTGTTTGCAATGAGTATTGAAGTAATGGTAATTTCGTGGGGGAAAACGTCGTATTATTACTTTGATTGGACCCCAACTTTTGCCGTTTTAGCAAAAAAACATTATTTTTTTTTCGTTTTTCGGTCATGTTCAAAGTCGTTCTGATGGTGTTTGTGTTGTTTTGCCATCAACTTGACAATATTCATGTGAAAGGTAATTTCATACTCTTTGCAATGACGATTGAAAGTTCGTGAGTTTTTTGTCGGAAAACGTCGCAATATTACTTTGATTGGACCCCTACTTTTCCCGTTTTAGCATAAAAACATTATTTTTTTTTTGGCATTTTCAGTCAAGTTCAAAGTCGTTCTGATGGTGTTTGTGTTGTTTTGCCATCAACTTGACAATATTCATGTGAAAGGTAATTTTATACTCTTTGCAATGATGACTGAAAGTTCATGGGTTTTTTGTCGGAAAACGTCACAAAAGAACTTTGTTTGGACCCCAACTTTTGCCGTTTTAGTAAAAAAACATTATTTTTTTCGATTTTTCAGTCAAGTTCAAAGTCGTTCTGATGGTGTTTGTGTTGTTTTGCCATCAACTTGACAATATTCATGTGAAAGGTAATTTCATACTCTTTGCTATGACGATTGAGAGTTCGTGAGTTTTTTGTCGGAAAACGTCGCAATATTACTTTGATTGGACCCCGGTTTTTGACGTTTCAGCAAACATCGCAAAAACTTTTTTTGGTGTTTCGGCCAAGTTCAAAGTCGTTCTGATGGTGTTTGTGTTGTTTTGCCATCAACTTGACAATATTCATGTGAAAGGTAATTTCATACTCTTTGCAATGACGATTGAAAATTTCTAAGTTTTTTGTCGGAAAACGTCACAAAAGTACTTTGATTGGACCCCAACTTTTGCCGTTTTAGTAAAAAAACATTATTTTTTTCGATTTTTCAGTCAAGTTCAAAGTCGTTCTGATGGTGTTTGTGTTGTTTTGCCATCAACTTGACAATATTCATGTGAAAGATAATTTCATACTCTTTGCAATGACGATTGAAAGTTTGTGAGTTTTTTGTCGGAAAACGTCGCAATATTACTTTGATTGGATCCTGGTTTTTGACGTTTCAGCAAAAATCAAAAAAAACTTTTTTTTGGTTTTTCGGCCAAGTTCAAAGTCGTTCTGATGGTGTTTGTAGCAGTTTGCCACACACTTGACAATGATCATGTGAAAGGTAATTTCATACTCTTTGCAATGATGATTGAAGTAATGGTAATTTCGTAAGGGAAAACGTCGTATTATTACTTTGATTGGACCCCAACTTTTGCCGTTTTAGCAAAAAAACATTATTTTTTTTTCGTTTTTCGGTCGTATTCAAAGTCGTTCTGATGGTGTTTGTGTTGTTTTGCCATCAACTTGACAATATTCATGTGAAAGGTAATTTCATACTGTTTGCAATGAGTATTGAAGTAATGGCAATATTGTGGGGGAAAACGTCGCAAAAGTACTTTGATTGGACCCCAACTTTTGCCGTTTTAGCAAACAAACATTATTTTTTTTTCGTTTTTCGGTCATGTTCAAAGTCGTTCTGATGGTGTTTGTGTTGTTTTGCCATCAACTTGACAATATTCATGTGAAAGGTAATTTCATACTCTTTGCAATGATGATTGAAAGTTCCTAAGTTTTTTGTCGGAAAACGTCACAAAAGTACTTTGATTGGACCCCAACTTTTGCCGTTTTAGTAAAAAAACATTATTTTTTTCGATTTTTCAGTCAAGTTCAAAGTCGTTCTGATGGTGTTTGTGTTGTTTTGCCATCAACTTGACAATATTCATGTGAAAGGTAATTTCATACTCTTTGCTATGACGATTGAGAGTTCGTGAGTTGTTTGTCGGAAAACGTCGCAATATTACTTTGATTGGACCCCGGTTTTTGACGTTTCAGCAAAAATCAAAAAAAACTTTTTTTGGTTTTTCGGCCAAGTTCAAAGTCGTTCTGATGGTGTTTGTGTTGTTTTGCCATCAACTTGACAATATTCATGTGAAAGGTAATTTCATACTCTTTGCAATGACGATTGAAAGTTTGTGAGCTTTTTGTCGGAAAACGTCGCAATATTACTTTGATTGGATCCTGGTTTTTGACGTTTCAGCAAAAATCAAAAAAAACTTTTTTTGGTTTTTCGGCCAAGTTCAAAGTCGTTCTGATGGTGTTTGTAGCAGTTTGCCACACACTTGACAATGATCATGTGAAAGGTAATTTCATACTCTTTGCAATGAGTATTGAAGTAATGGTAATTTCGTAAGGGAAAACGTCGTATTATTACTTTGATTGGACCCCAACTTTTAAAAAAAGATTATTTTTTTTTCGTTTTTCGGTCGTATTCAAAGTCGTTCTGATGGTGTTTGTGTTGTTTTGCCATCAACTTGACAGTATTCATGTGAAAGGTAATTTCATACTCTTTGCAATGATGATTGAAAGTTCGTGAGTTTTTTGTCGGAAAACGTCACAAAAATACTTTGATTGGACCCCAACTTTTGCCGTTTTAAAAAAAAAACACTATTTTTTTTTTGTGTTTCGGTCAAGTTCAAAGTCGTTGTGATGGTGTTTGTGTTGTGCCATCAACTTGAAAATATTCATGTGAAAGATAATTTCATACTCTTTGCAATGACGATTGAGAGTTCGTGAGTTTTTTGTCGGAAAACGTCGCAATATTACTTTGATTGGACCCCTACTTTTCCCGTTTTAGCAAAAAAACATTATTTTTTTTTTGGCATTTTTAATCAAGTTCAAAGTCGTTCTGATGGTGTTTGTGTATTTTGCCATCAATTTGACAATATTCATGTGAAAGGTAATTTCATACTCTTTGCAATGACGATTGAAAGTTCGTGAGTTTTTTGTCGGAAAACGTCGCAATATTACTTTGATTGGACCCCGGTTTTTGACGTTTCAGCAAAAATCACAAAAACTTTTTTTGGTTTTTCGGCCAAGTTCAAAGTCGTTCTGATGGTGTTTGTGTTGTTTTGCCATCAACTTGACAATGATCATGTGAAAGGTAATTTCACACTCTTTGCAATGATGATTGAAAGTTCGTGAGTTGTTTGTCGGAAAACGTCACAAAAGTACTTTGATTGGACCCCAACTTTTGTCGTTTTAGCAAAAAAACATTATTATTTTTCGATTTTTCTGTCAAGTTCAAAGTCGTTCTGATGGTGTTTGTGTTGTTTTGCCATCAACTTGACAATATTCATGTGAAAGGTAATTTCATACTCTTCGCAATGACGATTGAAAGTTCGTGAGTTTTTTGTCGGAAAACGTCGCAATATTACTTTGATTGGACCCCGGTTTTTGACGTTTCAGCAAAAATCACAAAAACTTTTTTTGGTTTTTCGGCCAAGTTCAAAGTCGTTCTGATGGTGTTTGTAGCAGTTTGCCACACACTTGACAATATTCATGTGAAAGGTAATTTCATACTCTTTGCAATGAGTATTGAAGTAATGGCAATATTGTGGGGGAAAACGTCGCAAAAGTACTTTGATTGGACCCCAACTTTTGCCGTTTTAGCAAACAAACATTATTTTTTTTTCGTTTTTCGGTCATGTTCAAAGTCGTTCTGATGGTGTTTGTGTTGTTTTGCCATCAACTTGACAATATTCATGTGAAAGGTAATTTCATACTGTTTGCAATGATGATTGAAAGTTCGTGAGTTTTTTGTCGGAAAACGTCACAAAAATACTTTGATTGGACCCCAACTTTTGCCGTTTTAAAAAAAAAACACTATTTTTTTTTTGTGTTTCGGTCAAGTTCAAAGTCGTTGTGATGGTGTTTGTGTTGTGCCATCAACTTGAAAATATTCATGTGAAAGATAATTTCATACTCTTTGCAATGACGATTGAGAGTTCGTGAGTTTTTTGTCGGAAAACGTCGCAATATTACTTTGATTGGACCCCTACTTTTCCCGTTTTAGCAAAAAAACATTATTTTTTTTTTGGCATTTTTAATCAAGTTCAAAGTCGTTCTGATGGTGTTTGTGTATTTTGCCATCAATTTGACAATATTCATGTGAAAGGTAATTTCATACTCTTTGCAATGACGATTGAAAGTTCGTGAGTTTTTTGTCGGAAAACGTCGCAATATTACTTTGATTGGACCCCGGTTTTTGACGTTTCAGCAAAAATCACAAAAACTTGTTTTGGTTTTTCGGCCAAGTTCAAAGTCGTTCTGATGGTGTTTGTGTTGTTTTGCCATCAACTTGAAAATGATCATGTGAAAGGTAATTTCACACTCTTTGCAATGATGATTGAAAGTTCGTGAGTTTTTTGTCGGAAAACGTCACAAAAGTACTTTGATTGGACCCCAACTTTTGTCGTTTTAGCAAAAAAACATTATTATTTTTCGATTTTTCTGTCAAGTTCAAAGTCGTTCTGATGGTGTTTGTGTTGTTTTGCCATCAACTTGACAATATTCATGTGAAAGGTAATTTCATACTCTTCGCAATGACGATTGAAAGTTCGTGAGTTTTTTGTCGGAAAACGTCGCAATATTACTTTGATTGGACCCCGGTTTTTGACGTTTCAGCAAAAATCACAAAAACTTTTTTTGGTTTTTCGGCCAAGTTCAAAGTCGTTCTGATGGTGTTTGTAGCAGTTTGCCACACACTTGACAATATTCATGTGAAAGGTAATTTCATACTGTTTGCAATGAGTATTGAAGTAATGGCAATATTGTGGGGGAAAACGTCGCAAAAGTACTTTGATTGGACCCCAACTTTTGCCGTTTTAGCAAACAAACATTATTTTTTTTTCGTTTTTCGGTCATGTTCAAAGTCGTTCTGATGGTGTTTGTGTTGTTTTGCCATCAACTTGACAATATTCATGTGAAAGGTAATTTCATACTCTTCGCAATGATGATTGAAAGTTCCTAAGTTTTTTGTCGGAAAACGTCACAAAAGTACTTTGATTGGACCCCAACTTTTGCCGTTTTAGTAAAAAAACATTATTTTTTTCGATTTTTCAGTCAAGTTCAAAGTCGTTCTGATGGTGTTTGTGTTGTTTTGCCATCAACTTGACAGTATTCATGTGAAAGGTAATTTCATACTCTTTGCTATGACGATTGAGAGTTCGTGAGTTGTTTGTCGGAAAACGTCGCAATATTACTTTGATTGAACCCCGGTTTTTGACGTTTCAGCAAAAATCGCAAAAACTTTTTTTGGTTTTTCGGCCAAGTTCAAAGTCGTTGTGATGGTGTTTGTGTTGTTTTGCCATCAACTTGACAATATTCATGTGAAAGGTAATTTCATACTCTTTGCAATGACGATTGAAAGTTTGTGAGCTTTTTGTCGGAAAACGTCGCAATATTACTTTGATTGGATCCTGGTTTTTGACGTTTCAGCAAAAATCAAAAAAAACTTTTTTTGGTTTTTCGGCCAAGTTCAAAGTCGTTCTGATGGTGTTTGTAGCAGTTTGCCACACACTTGACAATGATCATGTGAAAGGTAATTTCATACTCTTTGCAATGAGTATTGAAGTAATGGTAATTTCGTAAGGGAAAACGTCGTATTATTACTTTGATTGGACCCCAACTTTTAAAAAAAGATTGATTTTTTTTCGTTTTTCGGTCGTATTCAAAGTCGTTCTGATGGTGTTTGTGTTGTTTTGCCATCAACTTGAAAGTATTCATGTGAAAAGTAATTTCATACTCTTTGCAATGATGATTGAAAGTTCGTGAGTTTTTTGTCGGAAAACGTCACAAAAATACTTTGATTGGACCCAGACTTTTGCCGTTTTAAAAAAAAAACATTATTTTTTTTTTGTGTTTCGGTCAAGTTCAAAGTCGTTGTGATGGTGTTTGTGTTGTGCCATCAACTTGAAAATATTCATGTGAAAGATAATTTCATACTCTTTGCAATGACGATTGAGAGTTCGTGAGTTTTTTGTCGGAAAACGTCGCAATATTACTTTGATTGGACCCCTACTTTTCCCGTTTTAGCAAAAAAACATTATTTTTTTTTTGGCATTTTTAGTCAAGTTCAAAGTCGTTCTGATGGTGTTTGTGTATTTTGCCATCAACTTGACAATGATCATGTGAAAGGTAATTTCATACTCTTTGCAATGACGATTGAAAGTTCGTGAGTTTTTTGTCGGAAAACGTCGCAATATTACTTTGAGTGGACCCCGGTTTTTGACGTTTCAGCAAAAATCACAAAAACTTTTTTTGGTTTTTCGGCCAAGTTCAAAGTCGTTCTGATGGTGTTTGTGTTGTTTTGCCATCAACTTGACAATGATCATGTGAAAGGTAATTTCACACTCTTTGCAATGATGATTGAAAGTTCGTGAGTTTTTTGTCGGAAAACGTCACAAAAGTACTTTGATTGGACCCCAACTTTTGTCGTTTTAGCAAAAAAACATTATTATTTTTCGATTTTTCTGTCAAGTTCAAAGTCGTTCTGATGGTGTTTGTGTTGTTTTGCCATCAACTTGACAATATTCATGTGAAAGGTAATTTCATACTCTTCGCAATGACGATTGAAAGTTCGTGAGTTTTTTGTCGGAAAACGTCGCAATATTACTTTGATTGGACCCCGGTTTTTGACGTTTCAGCAAAAATCACAAAAACTTTTTTTGGTTTTTCGGCCAAGTTCAAAGTCGTTCTGATGGTGTTTGTAGCAGTTTGCCACACACTTGACAATATTCATGTGAAAGGTAATTTCATACTGTTTGCAATGAGTATTGAAATAATGGCAATATTGTGGGGGAAAACGTCGCAAAAGTACTTTGATTGGACCCCAACTTTTGCCGTTTTAGCAAACAAACATTATTTTTTTTTCGTTTTTTGGTCATGTTCAAAGTCGTTCTGATGGTGTTTGTGTTGTTTTGCCATCAACTTGACAATATTCATGTGAAAGGTAATTTCATACTTTTCGCAATGATGATTGAAAGTTCCTAAGTTTTTTGTCGGAAAACGTCACAAAAGTACTTTGATTGGACCCCAACTTTTGCCGTTTTAGTAAAAAAACATTGATATTTTTAAATTTTTCAGTCAGGTTCAAAGTCGTTCTGATGGTGTTTGTGTTGTTTTGCCATCAACTTGACAATATTCATGTGAAAGGTAATTTCATACTCTTTGCTATGATGATTGAAAGTTCGTGAGTTGTGTCGGAAAACGTCGCAATATTACTTTGATTGGACCCCGGTTTTTGACGTTTCAGCAAAAATCTCAAAAACTTGTTTTGGTTTTTCGGCCAAGTTCAAAGTCGTTCTGATGGTGCTTGTGTTGTTTTGCCATCAACTTGACAATATTCATGTGAAAGGTAATTTCATACTCTTTGCAATGACGATTGAAAGTTTGTGAGCTTTTTGTCGGAAAACGTCACAAAAATACTTTGATTGGACCCCTACTTTTGCCGTTTTAAAAAAAAAACATTTTTTTTTTTTTGTGTTTCGGTCAAGTTCAAAGTCGTTGTGATGGTGTTTGTGTTGTGCCATCAACTTGACAATATTCATGTGAAAGGTAATTTCATACTCTTTGCAATGACGATTGAGAGTTCGTGAGTTTTTTGTCGGAAAACGTCGCAATATTACTTTGATTGGACCCCTACTTTTCCCGTTTTAGCAAAAAAACATTATTTTTTTTTTTGGCATTTTTAGTCAAGTTCAAAGTCGTTCTGATGGTGTTTGTGTATTTTGCCATCATATTTGACAATATTCATGTGAAAGGTAATTTCATACTTTTTGCAATGACGATTGAAAGTTCGTGAGTTTTTTGTCGGAAAACATCGCAATATTATTTTGATTGCACCCCGGTTTTTGACGTTTCAGCAAAAATCACAAAAACTTTTTTTGGTTTTTCGGCCAAGTTCAAAGTCGTTCTGATGGTGTTTGTGTTGTTTTGCCATCAACTTGACAATATTCATGTGAAAGGTAATTTCACATTCTTTGCAATGATGATTGAAAGTTCGTGAGTTTTTTGTCGGAAAACGTCACAAAAGTACTTTGATTGGACCCCAACTTTTGTCGTTTTAGCAAAAAAACATTATTATTTTTCGATTTTTCTGTCAAGTTCAAAGTCGTTCTGATGGTGTTTGTGTTGTTTTGCCATCAACTTGACAATATTCATGTGAAAGGTAATTTCATATTCTTTGCAATGACGATTGAGAGTTCGTGAGTTTTTTGTCGAAAGACGTCGCAATAATACTTTGATTGGACCCCGGTTTTTGACGTTTCAGCAAAAATCGCAAAAACTTTTTTTGGTTTTTTGGCCAAGTTCAAAGTCGTTCTGATGGCGTTTGTGTTGTTTTGCCATCAACTTGACAATATTCATGTGAAAGGTAATTTCATACTCTTCGCAATGACAATTGAAAGTTCGTGAGTTTTTTGTCGGAAAACGTCGCAATATTACTTTGATTGGACCCCGGTTTTTGACGTTTCAGCAAAAATCAAAAAAAACTTTTTTTGGTTTTTCGGCCAAGTTCAAAGTCGTTCTGATGGTGTTTGTAGCAGTTTGCCACACACTTGACAATATTCATGTGAAAGGTAATTTCGTACTGTTTGCAATGAGTATTGAAATAATGGCAATATTGTGGGGGAAAACGTCGCAATAGTACTTTGATTGGACCCCAACTTTTGCCGTTTTAGCAAACAAACATTATTATTTTTTCGGTTTTTGGTCAAGTTCAAAGTCGTTCTGATGGTGTTTGTGTTGTTTTGCCATCAACTTGACAATATTCATGTGAAAGGTAATTTCATACTCTTTGCAATGATGATTGAAAGTTTTTAAGTTTTTCGTCGGAAAACGTCACAAAAGTACTTTGATTGGACCCCAACTTTTGCCGTTTTAGTAAAAAAACATTATTTTTTTCGATTTTTCAGTCAAGTTCAAAGTCGTTCTGATGGTGTTTGTGGTGTTTTGCCATCAACTTGACAATATTCATGTGAAAGGTAATTTCATACTCTTTGCAATGACGATTGAGAGTTCGTGAGTTGTTTGTCGGAAAACGTCGCAATATTACTTTGATTGGACCCCGGTTTTTGACGTTTCAGCAAAAATCGCAAAAACTTGTTTTGGTTTTTCGGCCAAGTTCAAAGTCGTTCTGATGGTGTTTGTGTTGTTTTGCCATCAACTTGACAATATTCAGGTGAAAGGTAATTTCATACTCTTTGCAATGACGATTGAAAGTTTGTGAGCTTTTTGTCGGAAAACGTCGCAATATTACTTTGATTGGATCCTGGTTTTTGACGTTTCAGCAAAAATCAAAAAAAACTTTTTTTGGTTTTTCGGCCAAGTTCAAAGTCGTTCTGATGGTGTTTGTAGCAGTTTGCCACACACTTGACAATGATCATGTGAAAGGTAATTTCATACTCTTTGCAATGAGTATTAAAGTAATGGCAATATTGTGAGGGAAAACGTCGCAATATTACTTTGATTGGACCCCAACTTTTGCCGTTTTAGCAAAAAAACATTACTTTTTTTGGTTTTTCGGTCATGTTCAAAGTCGTTCTGATGGTGTTTGTAGCAGTTTGCCACGCACTTGACAATGATCATGTGAAAGGTAATTTCATACTCTTTGCAATGAGTATTAAAGTAATGGCAATATTGTGGGGGAAAACGTCGCAATATTACTTTGATTGGACCCCAACTTTTGCCGTTTTAGCAAAAAAACATAATTGTTTTCGATTTTTCAGTCAAGTTCAAAGTCGTTCTGATGGTGTTTGTGTTGTTTTGCCATCAACTTGACAATATTCATGTGAAAGGTAATTTCATACTCTTTGCAATGACGATTGAAAGTTCGTGAGTTTTTTGTCGGAAAACGTCGCAATATTACTTTGATTGGACCCCGGTTTTTGACGTTTCAGCAAAAATCAAAAAAAACTTTTTTTGGTTTTTCGGCCAAGTTCAAAGTCGTTCTGATGGTGTTTGTAGCAGTTTGCCACACACTTGACAATGATCATGTGAAAAGTAATTTCATACTCTTTGCAATGATGATTGAAGTAATGGTAATTTCGTAGGGGAAAACGTCGTATTATTACTTTGATTGGACCCCAACTTTTGCCGTTTTAGCAAAAAAACATAATTTTTTTTTCGTTTTTCGGTCGTATTCAAAGTCGTTCTGATGGTGTTTGTGTTGTTTTGCCATCAACTTGACAGTATTCATGTGAAAGGTAATTTCATACTCTTTGCAATGATGATTGAAAGTTTGTGAGTTTTTTGTCGGAAAACGTCACAAAAATACTTTGATTGGACCCCAACTTTTGCCGTTTTAAAAAAAAAACATTATTTTTTTTCGTTTTTCGGTCAAGTTCAAAGTCGTTGTGATGGTGTTTGTGTTGTTTTGCCATCAACTTGACAATATTCATGTGAAAGGTATTTTCATACTCTTTGCAATGACGATTGAAAGTTCGTGAGTTGTTTGTCGGAAAACGTCGCAATATTACTTTGATTGGACCCCTACTTTTCCCGTTTTAGCAAAAAAACATTATTTTTTTTTTGGCATTTTCAGTCAAGTTCAAAGTCGTTCTGATGGTGTTTGTGTTGTTTTGCCATCAATTTGACAATATTCATGTGAAAGGTAATTTCATACTCTTTGCAATGACGATTGAAAGTTCGTGAGTTTTTTGTCGGAAAACGTCGCAATATTACTCTGATTGGACCCCGGTTTTTGACGTTTCAGCAAAAATCACAAAAACTTGTTTTGGTTTTTCGGCCAAGTTCAAAGTCGTTCTGATGGTGTTTGTGTTGTTTTGCCATCAACTTGACAATATTCATGTGAAAAGTAATTTCACACTCTTTGCAATGATGATTGAAAGTTCGTGAGTTTTTTGTCGGAAAACGTCACAAAAGTACTTTGATTGGACCCCAACTTTTGCCGTTTTAGCAAAAAAACATTATTTTTGTTTCGATTTTTCTGTCAAGTTCAAAATCGTTCTGATGGTGTTTGTGTTGTTTTGCCATCAACTTGACAATATTCATGTGAAAGGTAATTTCACATTCTTTGCAATGATGATTGAAAGTTTGTGAGCTTTTTGTCGGAAAACGTCGCAATATTACTTTGATTGGACCCCTACTTTTCCCGTTTTAGCAAAAAAACATTATTTTTTTTTTGGCATTTTCAGTCAAGTTCAAAGTCGTTCTGATGGTGTTTGTGTATTTTGCCATCAACTTGACAATATTCATGTGAAAGGTAATTTCATACTCTTTGCAATGACGAGTGAAAGTTTGTGAGTTTTTTGTCGGAAAACGTCGCAATATTACTTTGATTGGACCCCGGTTTTTGACGTTTCAGCAAAAATCACAAAAACTTTTTTTGGTTTTTCGGCCAAGTTCAAAGTCGTTCTGATGGTGTTTGTAGCAGTTTGCCACACACTTGACAATGATCATGTGAAAGGTAATTTCATACTTTTTTCAATGAGTATTAAAGTAATGGCAATATTGTGAGGGAAAACGTCGCAAAAGTACTTTGATTGGACCCCAACTTTTGCCGTTTTAGCAAAAAAACATAATTTTTTTTTCGTTTTTCGGTCATGTTCAAAGTCGTTCTGATGGTGTTTGTAGCAGTTTGCCACGCACTTGACAATGATCATGTGAAAGGTAATTTCATACTCTTTGCAATGAGTATTAAAGCAATGGCAATATTGTGGGGGAAAACGTCGCAATATTACTTTGATTGGACCCCAACTTTTGCCGTTTTAGCAAAAAAACATAATTGTTTTCGATTTTTCAGTCAAGTTCAAAGTCGTTCTGATGGTGTTTGTGTTGTTTTGCCATCAACTTGACAATATTCATGTGAAAGGTAATTTCATACTCTTCGCAATGACGATTGAGAGTTCGTGAGTTTTTTGTCGGAAAACGTCGCAATATTACTTTGATTGGACCCCGGTTTTTGACGTTTCAGCAAACATCGCAAAAACTTTTTTTGGTGTTTCGGCCAAGTTCAAAGTCGTTCTGATGGTGTTTGTGTTGTTTTGCCATCAATTTGACAATATTCATGTGAAAGGTAATTTCATACTCTTTGCAATGACGATTGAAAGTTTGTGAGTTTTTTGTCGGAAAACGTCGCAATATTACTTTGATTGGATCTTGGTTTTTGACGTTTCAGCAAAAATCAAAAAAAACTTTTTTTGGTTTTTCGGCCAAGTTCAAAGTCGTTCTGATGGTGTTTGTAGCAGTTTGCCACACACTTGACAATGATCATGTGAAAGGTAATTTCATACTCTTTGCAATGAGTATTGAAGTAATGGTAATTTCGTAAGGGAAAACGTCGTATTATTACTTTGATTGGACCCCAACTTTTGCCGTTTTAGCAAAAAAACATAATTTTTTTTTCGTTTTTCGGTCGTATTCAAAGTCGTTCTGATGGTGTTTGTGTTGTTTTGCCATCAACTTGACAGTATTCATGTGAAAGGTAATTTCATACATTTTGCAATGATGATTGAAAGTTCGTGAGTTTTTTGTCGGAAAACGTCACAAAAGTACTTTGATTGGACACCAACTTTTGCCGTTTTAGCAAAAAAACATTATTTTTTTTTGTTTTTCGGTCAAGTTCAAAGTCGTTGTGATGGTGTTTGTGTTGTTTTGCCATCAACTTGACAATATTCATGTGAAAGGTAATTTCATACTCTTTGCAATGACGATTGAAAGTTCGTGAGTTTTTTGTCGGAAAACGTCGCAATATTACTTTGATTGGATCCCTACTTTTCCCGTTTTAGCAAAAAAACATTATTTTTTTTTTGGCATTTTCAGTCAAGTTCAAAGTCGTTCTGATGGTGTTTGTGTATTTTGCCATCAACTTGACAATATTCATGTGAAAGGTAATTTCATACCCTTTGCAATGACGATTGAAAGTTCGTGAGATTTTTGTCGGAAAACGTCGCAATATTACTTTGATTGGACCCCGGTTTTTGACGTTTCAGCAAAAATCAAAAAAACTTTTTTTGGTTTTTCGGCCAAGTTCAAAGTCGTTCTGATGGTGTTTGTGTTGTTTTGCCATCAACTTGACAATATTCATGTGAAAGGTAATTTCACATTCTTTGCAATGATGATTGAAAGTTTGTGAGTTTTTTGTCGGAAAACGTTACAAAAGTACTTTGATTGGACCCCAACTTTTGTCGTTTTAGCAAAAAAACATTATTATTTTTCGATTTTTTTGTCAAGTTCAAAGTCGTTCTGATGGTGTTTGTGTTGTTTTGCCATCAACTTGACAGTATTTATGTGAAAGGTAATTTCATACTCTTTGCAATGACGATTGAAAGTTCCTGAGTTTTTTGTCGGAAAACGTCGCAATAGTACTTTGATTGGACCCCGGTTTTTGACGTTTCAGCAAAAGTCTCAAAAACTTTTTTTGGTTTTTCGGCCAAGTTCAAAGTCGTTCTGATGGTGTTTGTGTTGTTTTGCCATCAACTTGACAATATTCATTCGAAAGGTAATTTCATACTCTTCGCAATGACAATTGAAAGTTTCTGAGCTTTTTGTC
Organism: Trididemnum miniatum; assembly: GCA_964006365.1. Taxonomy (NCBI): domain Eukaryota; kingdom Metazoa; phylum Chordata; class Ascidiacea; order Aplousobranchia; family Didemnidae; genus Trididemnum; species Trididemnum miniatum. The sequence continues at coordinate 17,441,423 of OZ023233.1, forward strand.
GGAAAACGTCGCAATATTACTTTGATTGGACCCCGGTTTTTGACGTTTCAGCAAAAATCACAAAAACTTTTTTTGGTTTTTCGGCCAAGTTCAAAGTCGTTCTGATGGTGTTTGTAGCAGTTTGCCACACACTTGACAATGATCATGTGAAAGGTAATTTCATACTCTTTGCAATGAGTATTGAAGTAATGGCAATATTGTGGGGGAAAACGTCGCAAAAGTACTTTGATTGGACCCCAACTTTTGCCGTTTTAGCAAACAAACATAATTTTTTTTTCGTTTTTCGGTCATGTTCAAAGTCGTTGTGATGGTGTTTGTGTTGTTTTGCCATCAACTTGACAATATTCATGTGAAAGGTAATTTCATACTCTTTGCTATGACGATTGAGAGTTCGTGAGTTTTTTGTCGGAAAACGTCGCAATATTACTTTGATTGGACCCCGGTTTTTGACGTTTCAGCAAAAATCGCAAAAACTTTTTTTGGTTTTTCGGCCAAGTTCAAAGTCGTTCTGATGGTGTTTGTAGCAGTTTGCCACACACTTGACAATGATCATGTGAAAGGTAATTTCATACTCTTTGCAATGAGTATTGAAGTAATGGTAATTTCGTAAGGGAAAACGTCGTATTATTATTTTGATTGGACCCCAACTTTTGAAAAAAGATTATTTTTTTTTCGTTTTTCGGTCGTATTTAAAGTCGTTCTGATGGTGTTTGTGTTGTTTTGCCATCAACTTGACAGTATTCATGTGAAAGGTAATTTCATACTCTTTGCAATGATGATTGAAAGTTCGTGAGTTTTTTGTCGGAAAACGTCACAAAAATACTTTGATTGGACCCCAACTTTTGCCGTTTTAAAAAAAAAACATTATTTTTTTTTGTTTTTCGGTCAAGGACAAAGTCGTTCTGATGGTGTTTGTGTTGTTTTGCCATCAACTTGACAATATTCATGTGAAAGGTAATTTCATACTCTTTGCAATGACGGTTGAGAGTTTGTGAGTTTTTTGTCGGAAAACGTCGCAATATTACTTTGATTGGACCCCTACTTTTCCCGTTTTAGCAAAAAAACATTATTTTTTTTTTGGCATTTTCAATCAAGTTCAAAGTCGTTCTGATGATGTTTGTGTATTTTGCCATCAACTTGACAATATTCATGTGAAAGGTAATTTCATACTCTTTGCAATGACGATTGAGAGTTCGTGAGTTTTTTGTCGGAAAACGTCGCAATATTACTTTGATTGGACCCCGGTTTTTGACGTTTCAGCAAAAATCACAAAAACTTTTTTTGGTTTTTCGGCCAAGTTCAAAGTCGTTCTGATGGTGTTTGTGTTGTTTTGCCATCAACTTGACAATGATCATGTGAAAGGTAATTTCATACTCTTTGCAATGATGATTGAAAGTTCGTGAGTTTTTTGTCGGAAAACGTCACAAAAGTACTTTGATTGGACCCCAACTTTTGTCGTTTTAGCAAAAAAACATTATTACTTTTCGATTTTTCTGTCAAGTTCAAAGTCGTTCTGATGGTGTTTGTGTTGTTTTGCCATCAACTTGACAATATTCATGTGAAAGGTAATTTCATACTCTTTGCAATGACGATTGAGAGTTCGTGAGTTTTTTGTCGGAAAACGTCGCAATAGTACTTTGATTGGACCCCGGTTTTTGACGTTTCAGCAAAAATCGCAAAAACTTGTTTTGGTTTTTTGGCCAAGTTCAAAGTCGTTCTGATGGTGTTTGTAGCAGTTTGCCACACACTTGACAATGATCATGTGAAAGGTAATTTCATACTGTTTGCAATGAGTATTGAAATAATGGCAATATTGTAGGGGAAAACGTCGCAAAAATACTTTGTATGGACCCCAACTTTTGCCGTTTTAGCAAACAAACATTATTTTTTTTTCGTTTTTTGGTCATGTTCAAAGTCCTTCGGATGGTGTTTGTGTTGTTTTGCCATCAACTTGACAATATTCATGTGAAAGGTAATTTCATACTCTTTGCAATGATGATTGAAAGTTCCTAAGTTTTTTGTCGGAAAACGTCACAAAAGTACTTTGATTGGACCCCAACTTTTGCCGTTTTAGTAAAAAAACATTATTTTTTTCGATTTTTCAGTCAAGTTCAAAGTCGTTCTGATGGTGTTTGTGTTGTTTTGCCATCAACTTGACAATATTCATTCGAAAGGTAATTTCATACTCTTCGCAATGACAATTGAAAGTTTTTGAGCTTTTTGTCGGAAAACGTCGCAATATTACTTTGATTGGACCCCGGTTTTTGACGTTTCAGCAAAAATCACAAAAACTTTTTTTGGTTTTTCGGCCAAGTTCAAAGTCGTTCTGATGGTGTTTGTAGCAGTTTGCCACACACTTGACAATGATCATGTGAAAGGTAATTTCATACTCTTTGCAATGAGTATTGAAGTAATGGCAATATTGTGGGGGAAAACGTCGCAAAAGTACTTTGATTGGACCCCAACTTTTGCCGTTTTAGCAAACAAACATAATTTTTTTTTCGTTTTTCGGTCATGTTCAAAGTCGTTCTGATGGTGTTTGTGTTGTTTTGCCATCAACTTGACAATATTCATGTGAAAGGTAATTTCATACTCTTTGCTATGACGATTGAGAGTTCGTGAGTTTTTTGTCGGAAAACGTCGCAATATTACTTTGATTGGACCCCGGTTTTTGACGTTTCAGCAAACATCGCAAAAACTTTTTTTGGTTTTTCGGCCAAGTTCAAAGTCGTTCTGATGGTGTTTGTGTTGTTTTGCCATCAACTTGACAATATTCATGTGAAAGGTAATTTCATACTCTTTGCAATGACGATTGAAAGTTTGTGAGTTTTTTGTCGTAAAACGTCGCAATATTATTTTGATTGGATCCTGGTTTTTGACGTTTCAGCAAAAATCACAAAAACTTTTTTTGGTTTTTCGGCCAAGTTCAAAGTCGTTCTGATGGTGTTTGTAGCAGTTTGCCACACACTTGACAATGATCATGTGAAAGGTAATTTCATACTCTTTGCAATGAGTATTGAAGTAATGGTAATTTCGTAAGGGAAAACGTCGTATTATTACTTTGATTGGACCCCAACTTTTGAAAAAAGATTATTTTTTTTTCGTTTTTCGGTCGTATTCAAAGTCGTTCTGATGGTGTTTGTGTTGTTTTGCCATCAACTTGACAGTATTCATGTGAAAGGTAATTTCATACTCTTTGCAATGATGATTGAAAGTTCGTGAGTTTTTTGTCGGAAAACGTCACAAAAATACTTTGATTGGACCCCAACTTTTGCCGTTTTAAAAAAAAAACATTATTTTTTTTTGTTTTTCGGTCAAGTTCAAAGTCGTTCTGATGGTGTTTGTGTTGTTTTGCCATCAACTTGACAATATTCATGTGAAAGGTAATTTCATACTCTTTGCAATGACGGTTGAGAGTTTGTGAGTTTTTTGTCGGAAAACGTCGCAATATTACTTTGATTGGACCCCTACTTTTCCCGTTTTAGCAAAAAAACATTATTTTTTTTTTGGCATTTTCAATCAAGTTCAAAGTCGTTCTGATGATGTTTGTGTATTTTGCCATCAACTTGACAATATTCATGTGAAAGGTAATTTCATACTCTTTGCAATGACGATTGAGAGTTCGTGAGTTTTTTGTCGGAAAACGTCGCAATATTACTTTGATTGGACCCCGGTTTTTGACGTTTCAGCAAAAATCACAAAAACTTTTTTTGGTTTTTCGGCCAAGTTCAAAGTCGTTCTGATGGTGTTTGTGTTGTTTTGCCATCAACTTGACAATGATCATGTGAAAGGTAATTTCATACTCTTTGCAATGATGATTGAAAGTTCGTGAGTTTTTTGTCGGAAAACGTCACAAAAGTACTTTGATTGGACCCCAACTTTTGTCGTTTTAGCAAAAAAACATTATTACTTTTCGATTTTTCTGTCAAGTTCAAAGTCGTTCTGATGGTGTTTGTGTTGTTTTGCCATCAACTTGACAATATTCATGTGAAAGGTAATTTCATACTCTTTGCAATGACGATTGAGAGTTCGTGAGTTTTTTGTCGGAAAACGTCGCAATATTACTTTGATTGGACCCCGGTTTTTGACGTTTCAGCAAAAATCACAAAAACTTGTTTTGGTTTTTCGGCCAAGTTCAAAGTCGTTCTGATGGTGTTTGTGTTGTTTTGCCATCAACTTGACAATGATCATGTGAAAGGTAATTTCATACTCTTTGCAATGATGATTGAAAGTTCGTGAGTTTTTTGTCGGAAAACGTCACAAAAGTACTTTGATTGGACCCCAACTTTTGTCGTTTTAGCAAAAAAACATTATTACTTTTCGATTTTTCTGTCAAGTTCAAAGTCGTTCTGATGGTGTTTGTGTTGTTTTGCCATCAACTTGACAATATTCATGTGAAAGGTAATTTCATACTCTTTGCAATGACGATTGAGAGTTCGTGAGTTTTTTGTCGGAAAACGTCGCAATAGTACTTTGATTGGACCCCGGTTTTTGACGTTTCAGCAAAAATCGCAAAAACTTGTTTTGGTTTTTTGGCCAAGTTCAAAGTCGTTCTGATGGTGTTTGTAGCAGTTTGCCACACACTTGACAATGATCATGTGAAAGGTAATTTCATACTGTTTGCAATGAGTATTGAAATAATGGCAATATTGTAGGGGAAAACGTCGCAAAAATACTTTGTATGGACCCCAACTTTTGCCGTTTTAGCAAACAAACATTATTTTTTTTTCGTTTTTTGGTCATGTTCAAAGTCCTTCGGATGGTGTTTGTGTTGTTTTGCCATCAACTTGACAATATTCATGTGAAAGGTAATTTCATACTCTTTGCAATGATGATTGAAAGTTCCTAAGTTTTTTGTCGGAAAACGTCACAAAAGTACTTTGATTGGACCCCAACTTTTGCCGTTTTAGTAAAAAAACATTATTTTTTTCGATTTTTCAGTCAAGTTCAAAGTCGTTTTGATGGTGTTTGTGTTGTTTTGCCATCAACTTGACAATATTCATGTGAAAGGTAATTTCATACTCTTTGCTATGACGATTGAGAGTTCGTGAGTTTTTTGTCGGAAAACGTCGCAATATTACTTTGGTTGGACCCCGGTTTTTGACGTTTCAGCAAAAATCGCAAAAACTTGTTTTGGTTTTTCGGCCAAGTTCAAAGTCGTTGTGATGGTGTTTGTGTTGTTTTGCCATCAACTTGACAATATTCATGTGAAAGGTAATTTCATACTCTTTGCAATGACGAGTGAAAGTTTGTGAGTTTTTTGTCGGAAAACGTCGCAATATTACTTTGATTGGATCCTGGTTTTTGACGTTTCAGCAAAAATCAAAAAAAACTTTTTTTGGTTTTTCGGCCAAGTTCAAAGTCGTTCTGATGGTGTTTGTAGCAGTTTGCCACACACTTGACAATGATCATGTGAAAGGTAATTTCATACTCTTTGCAATGAGTATTGAAGTAATGGTAATTTCGTAAGGGAAAACGTCGTATTATTACTTTGATTGGACCCCAACTTTTGCCGTTTTAGTAAAAAAACATTATTTTTTTTTCGTTTTTCGGTCATGTTCAAAGTCGTTGTGATGGTGTTTGTGTTGTTTTGCCATCAACTTGACAATATTCATGTGAAAGGTAATTTCATACTCTTTGCAATGACGATTGAAAGTTTGTGAGTTTTTTGTCGGAAAACGTCGCAATATTACTTTGATTGGACCCCTACTTTTCCCGTTTTAGCAAAAAAACATTATTTTTTTTTTGGCATTATTAGTCAAGTTTAAAGTCGTTCTGATGGTGTTTGTGTATTTTGCCATCAACTTGACAATATTCATGTGAAAGGTAATTTCATACTCTTTGCAATGACGATTGAAAGTTCGTGAGTTTTTTTCGGAAAACGTCGCAATATTACTTTGATTGGACCCCGGTTTTTGACGTTTCAGCAAAAATCACAAAAACTTGTTTTGGTTTTTCGGCCAAGTTCAAAGTCGTTCTGATGGTGTTTGTAGCAGTTTGCCACACACTTGACAATGATCATGTGAAAGGTAATTTCATACTGTTTGCAATGAGTATTGAAGTAATGGCAATATTGTGAGGGAAAACGTCGCAAAAGTACTTTGTATGGACCCCAACTTTTGTCGTTTTAGCAAACAAACATAATTTTTTTTTCGTTTTTCGGTCATGTTCAAAATCGTTCTGATGGTGTTTGTAGCAGTTTGCCACGCACTTGACAATGATCATGTGAAAGGTAATTTCATACTCTTTGCAATGAGTATTAAAGTAATGGCAATATTGTGGGGGAAAACGTCGCAATATTACTTTGATTGGACCCCAACTTTTGCCGTTTTAGCAAAAAAACATTATTTTTTTTTTGGCATTATTAGTCAAGTTTAAAGTCGTTCTGATGGTGTTTGTGTATTTTGCCATCAACTTGACAATGATCATGTGAAAGGTAATTTCATACTCTTTGCAATGACGATTGAAAGTTCGTGAGTTGTTTGTCGGAAAACGTCGCAATATTACTTTGATTGGACCCCGGTTTTTGACGTTTCAGCAAAATACACAAAAACTTTTTTTGGTTTTTCGGCCAAGTTCAAAGTCGTTGTGATGGTGTTTGTAGCAGTTTGCCACACACTTGACAATGATCATGTGAAAGGTAATTTCATACTCTTTTCAATGAGTATTAAAGTAATGGCATTATTGTGAAGGAAAACGTCGCAAAAGTACTTTGTATGGACCCCAACTTTTGTCGTTTTAGCAAACAAACATAATTTTTTTTTCGTTTTTCGGTCATGTTCAAAATCGTTCTGATGGTGTTTGTAGCAGTTTGCCACGCACTTGACAATGATCATGTGAAAGGTAATTTCATACTCTTTGCAATGAGTATTAAAGTAATGGCAATATTGTGGGGGAAAACGTCGCAATATTACTTTGATTGGACCCCAACTTTTGCCGTTTTAGCAAAAAAACATAATTGTTTTCGATTTTTCAGTCAAGTTCAAAGTCGTTCTGATGGTGTTTGTGTTGTTTTGCCATCAACTTGACAATATTCATGTGAAAGGTAATTTCATACTCTTTGCAATGACGATTGAGAGTTCGTGAGTTTTTTGTCGGAAAACGTCGCAATATTACTTTGCTTGGACCCCGGTTTTTGACGTTTCAGCAAAAATCACAAAAACTTTTTTTCGTTTTTCGGCCAAGTTCAAAGTCGTTCTGATGGTGTTTGTAGCAGTTTGCCACACACTTGACAATGATCATGTGAAAGGTAATTTCATACTGTTTGCAATGAGTATTGAAATAATGGCAATATTGTGGGGGAAAACGTCGCAAAAGTACTTTGATTGGACCCCAACTTTTGCCGTTTTAGCAAACAAACATTATTTTTTTTTCGTTTTTTGGTCATGTTTAAAATCGTTCTGATGGTGTTTGTGTTGTTTTGCCATCAACTTGACAATATTCATGTGAAAGGTAATTTCATACTCTTTGCAATGATGATTGAAAGTTCCTAAGTTTTTTGTCGGAAAACGTCACAAAAGTACTTTGATTGGACCCCAACTTTTGCCGTTTTAGTAAAAAAACATTATTTTTTTCGATTTTTCAGTCAAGTTCAAAGTCGTTGTGATGGTGTTTGTGTTGTTTTGCCATCAACTTGACAATATTCATGTGAAAGGTAATTTCATACTCTTTGCTATGACGATTGAGAGTTCGTGAGTTTTTTGTCGGAAAACGTCGCAATATTACTTTGGTTGGACCCCGGTTTTTGACGTTTCAGCAAAAATCGCAAAAACTTGTTTTGGTTTTTCGGTCAAGTTCAAAGTCGTTGTGATGGTGTTTGTGTTGTTTTGCCATCAACTTGACAATATTCAGGTGAAAGGTAATTTCATACTCTTTGCAATGACGATTGAAAGTTTGTGAGTTTTTTGTCGGAAAACGTCGCAATATTACTTTGATTGGATCCTGGTTTTTGACGTTTCAGCAAAAATCAAAAAAAACTTTTTTTGGTTTTTCGGCCAAGTTCAAAGTCGTTCTGATGGTGTTTGTAGCAGTTTGCCACACACTTGACAATGATCATGTGAAAGGTAATTTCATACTCTTTGCAATGAGTATTGAAGTAATGGTAATTTCGTAGGGGAAAACGTCGTATTATTACTTTGATTGGACCCCAACTTTTAAAAAAAGATTATTTTATTTTCGTTTTTCGGTCGTATTCAAAGTCGTTCTGATGGTGTTTGTGTTGTTTTGCCATCAACTTGACAATATTCATGTGAAAGGTAATTTCATACTCTTTGCAATGATGATTGAAAGTTCGTGAGTTTTTTGTCGGAAAACGTCACAAAAGTACTTTGATTGGACCCCTACTTTTGCCGTTTTAGTAAAAAAACATTATTTTTTTTTCGTTTTTCGGTCATGTTCAAAGTCGTTGTGATGGTGTTTGTGTTGTTTTGCCATCAACTTGACAATATTCAGGTGAAAGGTAATTTCATACTCTTTGCAATGACGATTGAAAGTTTGTGAGCTTTTTGTCGGAAAACGTCGCAATATTACTTTGATTGGATCCTGGTTTTTGACGTTTCAGCAAAAATCAAAAAAAACTTTTTTTGGTTTTTCGGCCAAGTTCAAAGTCGTTCTGATGGTGTTTGTAGCAGTTTGCCACACACTTGACAATGATCATGTGAAAGGTAATTTCATACTCTTTGCAATGAGTATTGAAGTAATGGTAATTTCGTAGGGGAAAACGTCGTATTATTACTATGATTGGACCCCAACTTTTGCCGTTTTAGCAAAAAAACATAATTTTTTTTTCGTTTTTCGGTCGTATTCAAAGTTGTTCTGATGGTGTTTGTGTTGTTTTGCCATCAACTTGACAATATTCATGTGAAAGGTAATTTCATACTCTTTGCAATGATGATTGAAAGTTCGTGAGTTTTTTGTCGGAAAACGTCACAAAAGTACTTTGATTGGACCCCAACTTTTGCCGTTTTAGTAAAAAAACATTATTTTTTTTTCGTTTTTCGGTCATGTTCAAAGTCGTTGTGATGGTGTTTGTGTTGTTTTGCCATCAACTTGACAATATTCATGTGAAAGGTAATTTCATACTCTTTGCAATGACGATTGAAAGTTTGTGAGTTTTTTGTCGGAAAACGTCGCAATATTACTTTGATTGGACCCCTACTTTTCCCGTTTTAGCAAAAAAACATTATTTTTTTTTTGGCATTATTAGTCAAGTTTAAAGTCGTTCTGATGGTGTTTGTGTATTTTGCCATCAACTTGACAATATTCATGTGAAAGGTAATTTCATACTCTTTGCAATGACGATTGAAAGTTCGTGAGTTTTTTGTCGGAAAACGTCGCAATATTACTTTGATTGGACCCCGGTTTTTGACGTTTCAGCAAAAATCACAAAAACTTTTTTTGGTTTTTCGGCCAAGTTCAAAGTCGTTCTGATGGTGTTTGTAGCAGTTTGCCACACACTTGACAATGATCATGTGAAAGGTAATTTCATACTCTTTGCAATGAGTATTAAAGTAATGGCAATATTATGAGGGAAAACGTCGCAAAAGTACTTTGTATGGACCCCAACTTTTGTCGTTTTAGCAAACAAACATAATTTTTTTTTCGTTTTTCGGTCATGTTCAAAATCGTTCTGATGGTGTTTGTAGCAGTTTGCCACGCACTTGACAATGATCATGTGAAAGGTAATTTCATACTCTTTGCAATGAGTATTAAAGTAATGGCAATATTGTGGGGGAAAACGTCGCAAAAGTATTTTGATTGGACCCCAACTTTTGCCGTTTTAGCAAAAAAACATAATTGTTTTCGATTTTTCAGTCAAGTTCAAAGTCGTTCTGATGGTGTTTGTGTTGTTTTGCCATCAACTTGACAATATTCATGTGAAAGGTAATTTCATACTCTTTGCAATGACGATTGAGAGTTCGTGAGTTTTTTGTCGGAAAACGTCGCAATATTACTTTGATTGGACCCCGGTTTTTGACGTTTCAGGAAAAAACACAAAAACTTTTTTTGGTTTTTCGGCCAAGTTCAAAGTCGTTCTGATGGTGTTTGTAGCAGTTTGCCACACACTTGACAATGATCATGTGAAAGGTAATTTGATACTCTTTGCAATGAGTATTAAAGTAATGGCATTATTATGGGGGAAAACGTCGCAAAAGTACTTTGATTGGACCCCAGTTTTTGCCGTTTTAGCAAAAAAACATTATTTTTTTTCGTTTTTTGGTCATGTTCAAAGTCGTTCTGATGTTGTTTGTGTTGTTTTGCCACACACTTGACAATGATCATGTAAAAGGTACATTTATATCCTTTGCAATGACGATTGAAAGTTCGTGAGTTTTTTGTCGGAAAACGTCGCAATATTACTTTGATTGGACCCCAACTTTTGACGTTTTAGCAAAAAAACATTATTTTTTGTTCGATTTTTCAGTCAAGTTCAAAGTCGTTGTGATGGTGTTTGTGTTGTTTTGCCATCAACTTGACAACATTCATGTGAAAGGTAATTTGCTCTAGATTTAACAATGCATGAGGTAAAAAGTGATTTCATGTTTTTCAGGATGATTTTTTTGGAAATGTTGATTTCGTTGGGGAATATGTAACAGTATTATTGTTTTTGGACGTTTCATATTATTTTTAGTAGCGTGCTTGCTTAATCGCTTTAATGAGCCTGTATTGCGTTTCAAGTTCAGACAGTTATTTTTAGACTGGATGCGCTTGCTGCTTGTGCATGCCTAATTGAGCCTGTATTGCGGTTCAAATTCAGACAGTTATTAATAGACAGGATGCGCTTGCCGTTTTTTAATTTTGCATACGGCACGTTTGCGCTTGCCGCTCGTTAGTTTTGCACACGACACGCTTTTTTTCTTTTTTTTTTCGATTCTCTCGTTTATTCTGCCAGAATTATAGTGGTGTCTTTTACCGCGTATAATCCGCACCCGCGTATAATCCGCACCTCTCTTCTTGAGCCAAATTCTGAGGGAAAATTGATTACCCCGCGTATAATACGCACCCCCTTTTTGGCACTGCCCCCGTGAAATTTTCGAGAGTGGCCCGTGTCTTCCCGCAATGACACGCATCGCCGATCTCGTCGGAGCGCGGACAACAATCCCTCTGGGCTGTCTAAACCATCGATCAATATCTTAGCAATTAGGTTATAAAAATTGAGACGACCCCCTGCCATGACCCCCTGCCAAATGAAGGGGGAATCGGCGAATCCCCGAATATCGCCCATCGGATGACTTGGGCCCTCTCGGCCACAGTGAATTTGACGGTTGGAAAAAAAGCAAAAAAATGTTACCGCGTATAATACCCCAGTTTTGAGGCTCATTTTGGGGGAAAAAAGTGCGGATTATACGCGGTAAAAGACGGTACCTCTATTTATAGTTGTTTTTTTTTTTTTCAACATCGAAATGGACAATGACGTCACACACAAAATTGGCCAATTGCAGCGAAGCGGGAAATATTAATATTTTCGTAAAGATGTAATATGAAGGAAGTTGTAAGATGAGCATGGTTGCACTGCGGCGCCAGCGAGCCCCCGCTAGACATAAAGTTAAAAATTAGGCGAAAACTTCTATTATGCAAATGAGACGTCGAAATTGACGTGTTTGTGACATCATCATAGCAAATGACTTGAAATTCACAGTTTAAGCATTTGTATGATTAGACGTAAAACATCAATCAATTTTCTGGACCCGCTTATCCTTGGGGGGTCGCGGGGGCAAGTTGGAGCCTCCAAGCATCTCGATCCTCTGCAGCAAAGGATAGATGCTATGCTGGGATGCCAAGGCGAGACCAACTAAGATCTTCTACGTAATCTCGCCATCGAGTTCTGGGACGGCCTCTAGGCCTTCGACCAATCGGTGTTGAACAGAGCAGTTTTTTGGCTGTTCTTTCGTGGGACATTCGTGTCACATGTCCATACCAATTACCAACGCAGTTGCGATCTTTCTAGTCGGAGAAGCAGCACTTCGATGTTTAGAGATTCACGAATATCTGCACTTTTAACCTTGTCCAACAAGGTCAAACCGCTAATTCTTCGCAAGAATCCCATTTCGGCTGCTTGAACTCGAGACCTCACTTTCTTATTCATGATCCAACACTCATGGCCATAAGTCAGTATAGGAACATAGACCGATCTGAAAATGGATAGCTTTGCCTTGGTGCAAAGCTCCCGTTTCAGTACCACAGATCGGTGGAGCTGGCGCATTACTGCACTTGCTTTTCCGATGCGGATATCCAATTCGCTATTTTGTCTGCCGTCACTTGTGAATGAGACGCCGAGGTACTTGAATTTCTCTGACTGTTTTAGTGGTACTCCATCAATTTGGAGAGAGCACTGCTTTGGTTGTCTGGACAGGTACATGGTTTCTGTTTTTGCTGAACTGATTTTCATTCCGGCAACAGAGCATGCATCCGAAAACTTGTCAAGAGCTTGCTGGAGACCATTTTGGGTAGAGTCGAGTAGCACAAGATCATCTGCAAATAACAGACGTTGTACAGTGCATTCACCGATCTTTACTCCGCCACAAGACACACTTTTCTTAACTATTCTATCCATATAAATAAGGAACAGAATAGGTGAAAGAGAGCAGCCTTGCCGTAGTCCCACACTTACTCTGAAAGGTTTCGTCGTTGCGCTGTTAACACGAACACAGATCTCGGAATGCACGTACAGCGACTTAATGGCAGTTAGTAACTGGCCATCAATGCCATACTGCAACAGCACCGCCCAAAGCTTGTCTCTAGGAATGCGATCATATGCTTTTTCAAGATCAACAAAACATGCCTTGACCTCTTTTGCATATTCCCACGACTTCTCAAAGATTTGCTGCAAGGCAAAGATCTGATCCATTGTGCTTCGGCCAGGACGAAAGCCGCACTGAGCATCTGTTAGTTTAGGCTCGACTATTTCACGGCATTTCTTTTCAAGGCATTTGGCATAGACCTTACCCGGGACACTGATGAGAGATATGCCCCTATAATTGGTGCATTTTCTCTTGTCTCCTTTCTTGTGGATAGGTATTATCACACTAGTTTGCCATTGCTTTGGTGCTTGCCCAGTACTACACGCCACCTTACAAACACGAGTCAGCCAACGAACACCATGTATGTTCATTGCTTTTAACATTTCAGGTCTGATATCATCCTCACCAGGTGCTTTTCCAGTTTTCAATGATTTGATTACTGCATTCACATCTGCTTCGGTTATCTGAATATCTTCCCCAACCTGTTCTTCGTGAATTTGTATCGGTGTAGCATCAACTGGGTTTAAAAGATCACTAAAGTACTCTCTCCACCGATTCAAAATAGCATCTTGATCTTTCAGAGTCACACCATTTGAATCTTTGATAAAGAGAGCGGCTCGAGATCTTTTCCACGCAAACGGCGAATGGTCTGCCAGAACACTTTGTTTGCCGTTTTGAAATCATCGTCTAACCTTTCTCCAAATTCCTTCCAGGTCCTTTCCTTAGACAGTTTAACTTTTGTGGCTGTCGCCTTACGTGCTTCAGAGTACTGCGAACGAAGTTCAAGTGATGACTTATTTGCAAGCCAGGTCTTATAGGCCACTTTTTTTGCACGAATAGCTTCTTTAACTTCTTGGTTCCACCAAGGAGTTCTTTTCTCGCTACTCTTCGTCGCTCCAACACGCTTACGTCCACAACAGTTAGTAGCGGACGTAATGACTGCTGTTCGAAACAAACACCACTCAGTTTCAATGTCTTCAGTAGAGGTCGGAAGTTTTTTGAACTTGGATGCAATGTTGTCTGCAAATGCAGTTCGTTCCTCTTTGTCAGCCAATGATTCCCATTTGATTCGATAAGTTTCTCGTCGTCGAAAAGTTTTTCGTTTTTTCAAGGGTTTCAAAGCTTTCAAAGTGCAGACAACTAGGTGGTGATCAGTTGACAACTCAGCTCTCAACTCAGTTCTCAAGTTCTCAACTCAGTTGACACCTCTTTTAACACGGACATCAGACACGGTAGAAAACAAGTCCGCCGAAACGATACAAAAATCAATCAGGGAGCGTTGTCCCAGAGAGTCTCTGTACCAGGTGTACTTATGAATTCTTTTGTGCTGAAAAAATGTGTTCATTATGCACAGCCCATTGGTGGCACAGAACTGCAATAAACACCTTCCGTTCTTGTTAATGTCAGGGTCACCATGTTGCCCAATAACACCTTACCAGGTTGCATTGTCGATGCCCACATGTGCATTGAAATTGCCCAAAAGGACAAGGGATTCTGATGAAGTTGCTTTTCCCAATGCAACATCAACTTCCTCCAGAAAGGCTTCGTACTGTGATTCTATGTTAGGTGCGTACACCTGCAATATACACAGAGATCGCTCCTGCAGCCTTAGCTTTAGAAGACAAACCCTTCCTCCTAGTGGTACCCAGTCAACGACACATTCAGCTATGTTGGGGCTCACAAGTAAGCCAACACCAGCTTGAGCATACATTGCTGCATCAACACCTGAGTAGAAAATTTTCCACCCACCGTTCAACTCGACAGTTCCAGAACCCCGGCGCTTTGTTGATGAAATTCCCACAACATCAAGGCGATACTGTTGGGCTTCGCAAACAAGCTCCTGCTCTTTTCCTGTCAGTGACGAAACGTTCCAGTTCCCGATAGCTAGATCCCGGCAGTTGGTCCAACTCAAGTACGTTTTCTGTGCGCTGCCCCCATTTGCCTCCCCAAACGCTTAGCGACTGCGTTGGTGGGTTTCCGGTGACGGTCAGCTTGTGGGGAGACTGTAGCTTATTTTTCGAACGAGTCCCTCTGCCTAAAACTCGAACGCGGACCTTTTTATCCTGCGCGCCGTCCGATGCAGCATGACTATTGTTATTACAACTTTCCATTTAGCTACAGCATTGGATTGCTACTTGGTCTGTTTCTCTCCTTCGACCTTACCGCCATGGGTGACCCTGATGGAAGTGATTAAACACTACCGACGGCGTTGCTCTAAGGATCATCGAAAACTCAAACCTCCCCACCACGTTAAGGTGGCAATCCATAGGAGAGGAGACGTAAAACATAGTGAATAAAATTACAGAGACGGCAAATGCTTTATTTTGATAAATTCGCCACATATAGCTTGGCCCCAGATTTTGAGTTATTGTAAAAAGGTGGCAATGACGAGAAATCTAAAACAGGAAGGCAGAAATGAGCGCTGCAAAGTTGCGTGAATTTATGACAAACTTAGGGAAGTTCTTGGCGACAGTGGAAAGTTAAGATGTAAGCGAAAATTAAGTAAGTAAGTTGTTAATATGTTAATATGGAGTAATGTGACGTAACTATTAGAAAAATTCACAAAAAACTAAAACGGTTTTAGGCCTACACAAAACAGGGTAGCTGGCGCATTCACGGATGTTGTATTGACTGCGTGAGATTATGACGCAGTGAATGAGAAGGGCAACATAAACAAATAAGGTGGACACGGAAAACTGGCTTATGAGAAATGAGCATGTATGTCTGCGTAGAATTATGACGCAGAAGAGAATTAATGATGTGTAGCCTACTTGTCGCGTGAAATTACGATGCGAAGGTAATCATGGCGTAATGGTCCTGCGTGAGATTATGACGCAGCACAAAAAGGTAATGACGTGGCATATGTAACATTTTTTCGTAAAATATAAAAAATCAATAACAGTAATGGTGTGTGTCTGTTTGCGTGAAGTTATGACGCAGAAAGTGAACAATAAACAAACAAATGGTGACACGTGTAATGAGTGTTTGTGGTGTTGTGCATCGAAGCGAGTCGCGCGCGTGACGAAATCGAAACGTAACATATGTGGATGGAGATGGTTTAGGAGATGCATAATATGATGGAAATGGGACAGAGTTTTCGAAGTGGGAGGACATTGATGTTTGATCGAGTCGCCGACTGGAAGAAAGGATGGCTTGCATAGAAATTGGTGGAATCGAACTTTCGACGTTCAAGCGATTGACTTGTTGCGTTTGACAGGAATTTGCAGGATGGATTGCTTTGCAGTTCGCAGCCGACGTAAATGAGAGATTGGATTGAATTGATTGTGAGGTAACAGCATAATTGGATTGCGTTGCAGCACTTACAGAGTGGGAGGACTGAAATGTTCGCGCGTGATCACATCGTTGCTTCGAATGACTTCGTGATCGAGAAAAATGTCCGTGCATGGATGGATGATGTATCGGTAAAAAGAAAAAAAAATTGGTTAAAATATTTAAGTTCATCAAACACTCGACGATGGGGCATGACATTTAAGAACGATAAAGTAAAATTACGAAACAAAGGACAATTACACTATCCAATTATGTTAGGGACAAAACATGTTACCAAACTTATTTACGAGTTACAATTAAACGATTGCAATGGACAAACGTCAGCATTGACAATAGGCACAAACACTTAACAACAGCATGACATTTACAAAAAAAAGCATGAAGACAGTCGAGCATAAATGGATAAATAAGTAGTGAGTACTAGCTTGAGGGGGCGTCTTGAACCCTCTAGGTCTTAGACAAGAGTGTGGCTCTCCACTGCATTCGCGGAAAAAATAAGGGGCGGGCGTGCGTACAGGCAGCGGAGGAGCTGGCCTGCAAGTTAGGCGTTGCCTGTACGAAAATCTTTTCGCAAAACCAACTAAAAAAAAGAAAACAGCAAACGAGTCAAAACAAAATAAACAAGCGGGGATGGAAGGTTGGTTGAAGTGACGTGACCGTGACTGCTACCCCCCCCCCAAAAAGAAATAATGAAAAAAAAAGGATGCTGAAAGGTCAGGACTAACATGGCGGTATATCGTCAGGGCAGCGGAGCGTTGTAAGGTAAGTGTCAAATGCACAGTGAAACGGGAATGGTGCGTACGCGAGTGAATGACGTATGATGCGTACGCGAGTGAATGACGTATGATGAAATGATGCGTACGCGAGTGAATGACGTATGATGAAATGATGCGTACGCGAGTGAATGACGCATGATGAAATGATGCGTACGCGAGTGAATAACGTATGATGAAATGATATGATGTAATTGTGAGTTTGCGTACAGCTGTATGACGCGTGTTGATGAAGACAAAAAAAAAACGGAGGTCGACCCGACTCCTGGAAGGTGATCAGTTTCCCGAAAGTGGCCTACCTGATATGTGGTGGTCCTCCAAGAGGTGATCAGTCTCTCGGAGGAACCGAAGGGGAAAAGATGCGTGGTTGGAGCGGAAATGAATCGGTGGCCCCCCTTACCTGCGTTGTTTGCAATAGAGGGGCAAAGGTAAAGTTGCAATCCGCATTAGAAATAAGGCTAGATTATGAGCGAAAACCCGTAGCAAAAGGTGGAAATGGAAAATGAAAAACTGGAAAGTTAGAGTAGTTGTGATATTGAAGGGAGTGTAACGTTTCTCAGAGCGTGATAAATTGAGCGAAACGTGAGGGATTTTTGATTAGTCTACCGCTTTTAGTGCGAGTTTCATGGCCTGTTCTTACTTGAGCGTCATCGGCTATGGGAAAGTGGTTGATGGGGTTGTAATTTTGAGCTTGGCCCCAGCTACTTGAGCCTGGCGTGAGATTGACAACACCATCATTGTCGAACTCATTTGGTGGCTCTAGATGATCAAGTAAATGCGCGGTTTTAAGCCTATCAACACTTATGACGTCAATGCGTTTGCCGAGATCGACGGTGAAATATTTTGGGGCTTTGCTTACGACAAAATAGGGCCCAGTGTAAGGCCTGTCAAAAGTAGAGCGAGCGTTGTCATTGCGTACAAAAACGTGAGTGCATGTAGTAAGAAATTTGTCGAGATGCGACTTGGGCTTGGTGTGGTGGCGTGTGGGCGGGGCTCTTACTGAGTCCATGAATGCCTTTAGGCGGGAGGCGTATCGAGTGTGTGCCTGTTTAGTGGTTGGCTCGAAAAACTGGCCAGGAAGACGTAGCGTGGTCCCGAGTCTTAGCTCTGCTCACGAAATGCCGGTGTCCACATTAGGACTTGCACGCAGACCCAATAAAACAAAACCCAGGTAGTGGTACCAATCATAGGGATTTTGCTGCGCTTTAAGAGCGGCTTTTAGCGTGCGGTGCTGCCTCTCAATGAATCCATTGGCTATGGGGTAATAACTGGTGGTATGTATCAATTTACATCCCAAAAAATTGCAAAGTTCCTCCCAAACACGAGAGATAAATTGTGAACCACGGTCGCAGGTAATTATTTGCGGGCAACCAAAGCGACTAACCCAATTCAATGGAAAAGCGGATGAGCATGCCTCTGTACTAGAGCGATTTAGATACTTTTTATTGGTGATTAGTTTTGATTACCCATTTTTAGCAATGAGCAGTTCGTTTATATGCACTCAGACAGATAAGAGGCAAGGATGGCAGTACGGTACGGTACGCTTCATTTTTCAGCAAATAGTACGGTACGCTTGTACGGTACGTAATTATTGCTAAGGTACGGGTACAGTACGTTGGTACGTGTTATAAATATGCGTACTAAACGTACCTTACGTACCGTGCCATGTGGTACGGTACGTAACTTGGTATTGTGAAATTTTGTGAACAAAAAGAACAAAGCTTTTATTGACGTACAACATTTCCAAAAACAAACATAAGTAAACGGTAACATTACACTCTGTAGCAATACTTTGGTTGGTTTCCTGAATCACCCTCAACTTAGAACTCCACAGAAAAAAGTGATGATTACGTCGCTGAGCTTGATAAAATTCGTGAAGTTGGTGATAACTTCATAGTCAAATTGCATAAATGTCGTTTCATTCAAACAACGAAATCTCCAAGAAGTACGGTGGCCAGACCAACGTACGCTAAAACGATTTTTGGTCTGACCAGCATAAACCAACGTACGCTAGTCAAATTGCATAAATGTTGTTTCATTGATGATGATTTATTAAAGCATATTTCTGGCATTAAAAAGTATGATACTGCATATAAAAGAACCTCACACCCTGAACATAGAGGTAACTACCGTAAAATTCCTGGTCCTATTGCCAAGCACTTCGCGTGTAACCAACCAGCATACGCTCATCCTCTTTTCAAAATCCACAAAATTTCTCCTAATGACCTACAAGATATTTCTGTTTTTGACATACCTGTTCGTCTATTACAATCTGCTGGTTTCATTACCACTTCACGCTTCACGGCTTCTCTGGAATTTCTACTACAACCTATTAGCGAAGCATTTTGTAAATATAAATTTGATGAATTTTGCCGCGATAGCAAGCAGTACTTGGAAGAGCTACAAACTTGGAAACTCGGCTTTTTTCTTCTCCAACGTGTTCCCATGATCAAAACCTTTACATTGTAGCAGGAGATGTTAAAGCCCTCTACCCCAGTCTGTCTCGTGCAACAGTTTTATCTGCTATCCGATTTGCACTTGAACATTGTTTAAATTTTCCTCGTAATTGCATTTCTATTATAATTGAATTATTATCCCATTGCCTGGATAGTGTCATAGTTCAGCACCTCGACTCCTTCTACGATCAGAAAAGTGGAATAATCACGGGCGACAACCACTCGGTGTCAGTTGCGAATATAACTTTGCATTATATTCTATTACCTGCAGCCGATACCATCAATCGTGCAGTAATCTTTAAAAGATTCATCGACGACATCGTGTGGTTGTCCTACGATCTGGACACTACCAATGAGATACAAAATTTAGTGAGTTTTACTTTTGAAGAAAATGAACTTGAAGTTCTTTTTCGTCGGATTTGTACAGAAGAAAATCAACAACAATCACGCATGGAATTCCTTGATGTAGAACACCAAATCGACAGGAAATCAGTTGCTGGTTTTTTCACCCGAGATTATACTTAACCTTCCGCAATGGAGCGTACTTTCCTTCATGGTCAATCCCATCACCCTCCTGCAATATTTAAATCCATAGTCTTCGGCGAAGCTGTGAGACTCCGACGACTCAATGAACAAGATGAAACTTACCATGAAAGTCTTTTAAAACTTCGGAATAAATGTGCTCGTTTCTCTTTTAATATGAATATGGTAGACGATTTGCTCAGTCAAGCCTCCACATGGACGGAACGCTTTAAACCAAAAAATTTTCACAAAGTCAACAAGCCTTTGGTTTGGGCCTCCCCATACAGCACCATTCTTTCCCTTACACCCAAAGAAAAGGAACTAAACCCCAATGCTATGATTACTTAAACAGCCCTCTACCCTACAAACCATACTTACGAACTATAAACAAATCTCCCTCAACTTGTCGGGCAATATTGGACAGTCTGGACCATGTTCGAAATGTGCTTTATGCGGTAATTTTGCAAATCACAAAAACATGGTGGTTACCACATCTTCGTTTTCTAGCAAGGCAGGTCGTTTGTTTCTTCTTAAGCGGCGTCTTGATTGTACAAATTATGGGATATATGCCGCAAGGTGTCGTATTTGTGCCGAGTTTTATGTTGGTCAGACCAAAAATCGTTTTAGCGTACGTTGGTTTGGCCATCGTACTTCTTGGAGATCTCATTGTTTGGAGAATCGGGACAAAGCAGCGCTACTCATACATTTCAAATCCAAACATAATAATTTCGTTGATTTCAATACCAAAATTTACGAATGCTACGAAGTCATTTTTTTACAAGAACCTCCAGTCGATAAATTAGACTATTTTGAAAGTATATGGGTTTCGAACTTGGATGCTAAAATCAACGTTGCTATGACCTCATTGCCTAAAATCAAATAGTTTCCGCTTGTTTTTCGCACTGTTTTCGTGTTTCCGCTCTTAATTTGACACCTGCTGTTTGAACTGTGACACATCGAGATTACAGGCTTTACTGTGGTTAGATTTTTTTACCAAATTGAGTGTAACGTTTTGACCAGTCAGTGTATTCAGTTTTGAGTATAACATATTGTTCTAGTGTACTTAGTTATTGAGATATATATATTTTTTTTAGATGACTGACGATGACCTTTGAGGTCGAAATCGATTTTATCTTTTACTAGTTTTTAATATACTTTTTACCTAATTTTATCTGAGGTTGGTTCTTAGTTTTACTTGATATAGATTTATTAATAAGAAGGATATTTGATTTATTTTTCTTGTATTTGTTATTTATTCTGAACAATAATACTGTGCTGACGTGAAAAGAAGAAACATATTTATTACAATCTCACAATAAACAAACACACGATTTAATACACATAATAAATATATTACAGAAGAACACAAGTTCTTTACGTAAATTTGCGATGGGAAGTTGCGAAGAACAGCGCTGTCATCAAACCAAGCAACCACCTTGTATGTCAGCGTAATCAATATTGAATGTAAAATGACTCGGATGAATTGAGCAATCAAAAATAACCCAAGATGCATAACACCGTGGCCTGCGACTGCTTGCTGCGAACCAGGCACTAAATTACTCGAAATTAGAGGCAAAAAGTTTTTACTTACAGAGCAAGTGGACGTTGGCATTGGAAGTAGGCCTATTAGCCATGTTTGTCCCATAAAGTGGAGGCGGATGCGCTAGTAAAAAATCTAACGGCAGCCTTCCTTATTTCAGTGCATCCTTGGCAAAGCATATCGACACAGCACACATGCTGATGTAAACCTAGCCCAAGAATTGTGTTCTTGTGCCAAAGCTGTGGATGTTGAAGCGGTTGCTGGGAACACAGTGACTGCAGACGGGTTTTATGAAGGTAAAGCATAAAACATACCAATATTATTTGAAATTTCGTTGTCTTTACAGTATATTGCAGTTATCAGCTCAGCTTGATTTAATTTGGTAGCAACAAAATGTTGAGCTCCTATAGATTTTAGCAGAGAACTTTTCTAGTGAAATAAAAAACACAGTCTTCCATCAAGGTACAAAGCTCTTTACCATTTCTTGCAAATACTTTAGTTTTTAGTTGGTAAAAACACATATACACTGCTTGCTCAAATTCTTTTCTTTCATTTTTATAAACTGGCAATTAAGTGCAAATTCCTATCAGTTAACTAAGCCTGCTAAGCACTAGCGAGCAAAATGGTGTGGTGACTAGATGAGCTTTATGCTTTTTAAATACACCAGTGTTGTTCCATTGTATTAATAACTGATGTCGTTTTTAATGCTAACTAAAGTGACACAAATAAACTTTTATGCTTGCTCAAACTCAATTGCTTTTAGCTTGTATTTCCAGCATTTAAACGGAAAAACTTTTTTTTAGATATGGTAACCGTGGTAACAAAATTAAACGACTGACAGGACATCATCAATCGTAAAACTTATCTTTTATAGGGTTCATAGACTTGCTATAGCACATGAAATTATTGCGTGCATGGTGGATGACTAATAGGACTGCAATCTCCCACTTGAGGACTGCAATCTCCCACTTGAGGACTGCAATCTCCCACTTGAACTAGATCTTGAAAAATGCTGGATGAATTTTGAACTTATCCTAAACTACATAAAAACTGCTTGAACCCAGCATATACTCAATAGAAATCATTTAACTCGAACTTGAACTCAAAAATTAAAAATGAAGAACTTGAATTAGGCTTGAAAATTTTTAGTCAACGAGAACTCGATTAAAATTTGACAATTTTTGTATAATTTTAGCACAAGCTCGTTTGGATGGGGCTTTCTGCGATTACACTAGAGAGGATAAAATGAACTTTCTTCGACGTTTGCACGATGAACATGAAGTCCGAAATATGGAGATGGAAGCAGCTTGCTGCATTGCGATGTGTAACCGTGCAAGAGTTAAATGTAAGGCTAGAATCTTATAGCAGCGTGTGTGTGACCGACAAGCGCACTTTTTTATTTATAGTTTAATTGTTTAAGATTAGTACGTAAAAGCCAGTGCCGGCGCTAGGCCAACTTAGCCCCCCCCCCCCGAAAACTTTACGTGGGGCCCCCTTTATCCTCTAGCAAAATGGAAGGTAGCCTAAAGGTGGTTTTACACAGAATGCGATTTTCATCCGATTTTTTCTTTCATTCATATTCGTGCGATTTTTGATGAACGAACCTGACGGATATGTCTTTACACAAAATGGGATTGCGTCCGATTTTGCATCTAGGTACCCTAGTTTGAAATCTACGCACGTATTTTCATACATTAATTCGTATGCAATTTCTTACAAAAATTGCATCGTATTCTGTGTAAAGCCTCCTTAAAGCAATTACTGGTCGAAAGGAATCTATCGATCTGGAACCCAAAGTAAGGACAACTGGAAAAATAACTTAACTGCACGGGTAGTGGCGGGGCCGGTGCCAAGGGGGGGCTGGTCTTTCCAATTGACATGCTTGGCCTCCCCAATTACCAAACTTACTCTTTTGAAGACAGCGGCCTTTGTGCTTAATTTCAAACCAAACTTTAGCCCCCCCTGATAAACGCTTGGCCCCCCTAAGTCGACCGCTCTGGCGCCGGCTCAGGGTAGTGAGTATTATTGAGCTACTAGACAGCCTAAAGTGCTAGCAATGCTTCATGCCATGGCGCCATGCTCCATGCCTATTTATGCCTTGCTTTTTCGTGTTCCAACTAATGATGTCACGATAAAACTTTGAGGGTAAGACAAAAAATAAAGCAACTCAAAGCTTTGGTTATGAAGTATAAGGCAAGACAAGGACGGAAGCCAAAAAATAAGGACATTTCTTAAAAATAAGAACAATAATATTTTCCAAGATGAATGTCAGAATGTTCATTCTCAAAATAAGGACAAATGTTAGAGATAAGGATGGTATAGACACCCTGCGTATAACCGGTGCGTAAAGAATACTTATTTTTTATTAAATTCTAATTTTTAAGAACACTCTCTGGTTTCGCAGAGCAAAGTTTACCGGACTATCGGCAAATGTTTTACCTAAAATCGTTTTACCACTTGAACTACTGGCTGTGTTATGTGCGCTATTAAGCGTCACAATAATAAATTAAAATTAATGACAAACGGCCAGCACAGTGAAGATGACATGGGAAAAAGCGGGAGAAAAGTATCCAAGAAAATCATCAATCCATTTGGCAACAACCGGCACTTAAAAAAACAACTGACGTTCAAAGTAGGCCTTACCTAAAAGGATAATATGTCATAAATCTGAACTTTTAGCGATCCGTTTGACGAACTAATTTTGATTCACTTTGCTTGCGGAGTCGCACACCTCCAATGCTTTTGTGCAAAAACCATGGTAAACCTACAATCTTCTAAACGCCTACCATGTGCGACCTCATTTGAAGCAAGGCGCATGAAATAGGAAATTAATATTGTGGCTAAAACTTATATATCATAAAATGTGTATTTTTGACAGAAAAAAATTATGCTTTCGTTCATTCAACAGATCAAAAAAATCGTTTACATACAAGCGATTTTGCCTACAGTAGCTTACATTTCAAACAAGAGCGGTGCAATTGGAGTCCAACGTTTTTCAACTTCCTCCCCGCACCCCGTCAGCACCTTTCTACACGCACGCACACAAACAAATAAATGTTGCGTCGTAACACGTATTAAAATCATTTTCAAATACAATGAAACGCCGTGGCGTTCAGAGCGGGGCTCCTGACCAGGCCTGGACCCCCCCGGCCGGGGAGTTCGGGAGGGCGGTTCAGCCGGCCCTGGTTAAAGCATTTAAATTCTATTGGCCGATCAAAACTTCAGTTGTTTGAGCTTCAACTTGCCAGGGTTTGGACCATTTGTATCTCGCATTTAGTTGCAAGTTTATTCTTCTATCACGAGAAAGCGATCACAGCCCTATAACGAGCTCGCTTAAAGCTGCTAGCCATATCTGCCTACCACACTAAGCCCTACGGTATAACAAGTTAACTTGCCGGCTTGTTCCCCACACTCTCCCTTTAATGCTGAGCGTCAAGCAGGGAAGCTGTGAACACCAATTTTGAAAGTCAGAGGTTTGAACCGATTTGGAATTAAAGCCGAGTCTACAGCTAAAGAGGAGAACGCTCTTACCACTTGACGATCCAAGCTGTTAAATCGAGAGTTTTGTCGGCATTACTAGAATATTTTATAAGACCAGATTTTTGATAGGTCAGGAATTAAAATTATGCTACATACTTGGCACTCATTTAAGTGGTAGTAGTAGTCGTTGCAGTAGTGTCTTTTATTTCCGCACCGTCAATACAATAAAAGAATACGACAAGAGTAAGGAAATATAACGCGGCACAGGAAAAGGGAAGAGACAACAAAACGATTAACGTTATGGCATGCAGGTAGGAAAAGAGGAGTTAACAGAATACAGAAGTGGGCATGGTTGCAACACCCAGGTCGGGAGCAGAAATTTCGAAAAAAAATAAAAGAATAAAGTAAAGGCGATAAAAAACGATGGTCAGACAAAAAAAGACAACAGAAGCATCGCAGCTACCAACACCGCTATGTTATAGTGCAAGGGTAGGAAACATAACAGTGGGTGGCCTACTATGGTTATTTGACCTCCAAGCAGCTCGCCAAAAAAAATAATTGCTGGTGATTGCAAGAAGACACCTGCTATAAGTAGCTGTAAAATTATGATTTAAGTTTAATCGGACTTTTACAACATCGGTGCACTTCCCTAGAAAGAAGATAATTTTAGTATCATGAGTGTTATTAGAATCGTCATCCTGTGCTGTAGATGAAACCATTTCATCGTATTGTACAGAGCTTAAAAGTGCAGACCTTTAAGATCTGATGAAGAGCTTCATGCTTTTTCTTTTTTGTATTTATCAACACTGACGGATCTAGGGCAGTTAAGAGAGCTCAAAGAAAACAAAAGTTTTTTGATTTTTATCTTCCCCCTTGAAAAATCTCCTGAATTTGTCCTAATCGAAGTAATGATTTATGTTGGCAGCAGGGCCGAGTGGTTCGGAGCGTCGTTTTTACGACGGCCATGATCGCAAGATTGATGGTTCAACTCCCACCCATGCCTCGTTGTTGCGTCCTTGGATAAGTTGCTTCACGACAATTATCTCTGCTTGGTGGAATCTAACAAGCAGCAAATTGAAAAAGTTTGAAGCAAAATTCAAGCGGAAAACTCGGAAACAAAGGCAACTCCTAAGTGAGTCTGAATTCGTCCTATGCATAGCGCCTCCATCGCTTTCTCGTTTCAGGAGGATAAAAATGAAGAAATCAGATCAATGTCATCTTGAGCCGCTTTTTTCTCTTAACATTTCTGTGCAACTTATCAGTGTGACCTTTGACTGTTTGCTGTAAACTTTTATTAGATCCAACTTTTAAGAGCACTCCCTTTGCATCCGGAGTCAAATTCTCATGAAGCATCACTTAATTTTTTTAGGTGCTGTTCTTTGTGCCACTATAGTGGATCGGCTGCATGGTGACTCGATTACTGAGGACGGTAAACTATTGAAGAAATGGGAATCATACCCCCAAAAAGTTGTAGCACATTATATCCAATGTCGCTGTGTTGAAAATTAGAATTCTCATCAACATAAATTAGTGGCAGTATTTGTTGGTAGCACTTGCACATTAGTGTTAGTGGCTTTTTAGCGTTTAATAGGCTGTTTTTATTAACTTTAGATGTTTTGTTGGATAGAATTTTCTTTACTTCAGAAGTTGCTATCGTTTTACCAATGTCGCTGTGCTGAAAATTAGAATTCTCATCAACATAAATTAGTGGCAGTATTTGTTAGTAGCACTTGCACATTAGTGTTAGTGGCTTTGTAGCGTTTAATAGGCTGTTTTTATTAACTTTAGATGTTTTGTTGAATAGAATTTTCTTTACTTCAGAAGTTGCTATCGTTTTATTTTCGATTTTTACAATGTTGCATTGTAAGTTGCTTTATTGTTACCGGTACTTTATCTAAATTACAACATTACATAATTAGGCACAAGTGATATAAATTGTGAAAAACTTTGATCAGGAAATGAACTTAGCTAGTGCATGCTTGCAAACAGGCAATGTTGCCTCTGCGGGCCAACTACTGAAACACAATTTACGCACTCACCAAATAGAGTGCATGTACGCAGCAGTATTTTATTTCGCTTTTTCCTTCAGCTGAATAAATTGTAGATTTTAGATTGTCAAAAATATCAAGCAGTATATAGCCTACTGTCGTATTTTGCGGTTTGAAACCTGCGACCCGCTTATTTTTTTCAATGTGGCATGCGTGAGAACTCGTTGAAAGTGCTACGTAGTATCTACAACACACCCAAATATTTACACCATTTGCGTCATAAAACGTGCCTAACAGTCTTTGATTTTGCGTAAAAAATTAATTTTGCCGTTATTTTGATGAATTTGCTACTTAGGCCTACCTGTGTGTATTTGGCGTGCAATTAAAGAATCAAAGATGTTTTGGCCCGCTCGAAGCCTCGAAGTATTATGCAATTAATGTGGCCCGCTCTACTACAGTATGCAAGTTCTTCATACCTAAGCTCTGCAGGTACCGGTATTATTTTGTGAGGACTAATGCAGTTTGACTCATCTATATTTATTATTTTTATGTCGTTCGTCACACAAACTTTGATGAGGAACGCTAAGCTCAGTAGCTACACAGTTGTCATTTTTCCTACTATTCGGTATGATAACAAACCAAGCATTGAATTAAGGTGTTAAATTCCTTTGAAGAGATCTTTCTGAAGTGAGAAAAATGCTATTTGAAATCGTCTTTTAAAGTTCAACAGCACTTCTTACGACAAAAAACAGCACCGATTTATAGCAGGTAGACCGACCGCTTAGCTCCGTTGCTAAAAGCATCGCTGCCGGAGCGGTAGGTCTAGGTACGATTCCCTGGCCGGTCAAATCAGACATCGTGTCGCCAACCTTCCTTGTGAATGTATTCTATGCATCGTTCAGTTTATCGAGTTTCCTCTCAACAACAAACAGAAACACGTTTGAGGCAGGGACGTACGCGCAGATTTTCTAAGGCCTCACGTATAGCAGATTCAACACAAACAAGAACGATTTTTCAAGCGGAATCTAAGCAATTACCGATTTTAACTTGTATGGAAGAATAGCGCGTATAGGAACCCCCTGTGTACAATGTTGCTTTGAGGTATACACCAGAAAAAGCGTTATTTTATGAATTTTGAATCAACACCTGGAGAGCTAGGGGCATTGTGCCGTGCCCCCTTTTTTGACATCGCCTTTTCATAAAAAAGATCAAATACTGCTTAATGAGCTAAGATTTTGATGGTTTTTGAAGATTATGCCCGACCTTTTAAAATTTCTCGCTACGCCACAGATTAGCATCCTGCGGACGAAACAAATGCTGGCAGTAATCAAGAACTTGTTTTTTTAAACTCGTGTTTTTAACATTTCACTTGTTTTACATTCGATCATTACAATCAAGCTCAGCATAATGGTAAACACAATCATAAACATTTTCTAACATAACCTATATTTGGATGTCGTAATCCAACACAAGTTAAGAAAATGAGTAAATAGTGATGATGATTGCTCACAAACAATTACATCCATTCAGCTCTAAGCAATTCGCCAGGTGTAAAGAAAAATTGCGTTTAATCAACAACTTGTTTTTGCGCTCTTCTTGCACAATTTTGCATGGTAAGCATGTTATGGTAACGGTAAATTAGCCCAACATTTAAACGAGAAGTTTAACAGCGACTTTTGATGAACTCCACTACGACCTCTTGTGGATATTTTTCCCACTCTTTTGCTTGTGCTGCGTCGTCGGTGATGCAGTCATCCAGCAGTCGATCTGACAACGTCACACACACCACAGCAGCTGAACAAATCAAATCAAATCTTCATTATACTCGCCGTATTACGCCGAAGCGTGTAACGAGTTGCGGGGCCCATCTCCGCGGCTTAGCGCCTGGGCTACACAGCTCCGAAGAAGCGCCGCAACGGTGGCGAGTCGTTGGCGACACTGTGTCGATTTGACCGGCCCGGGAATGGAACCCCAGACCTCCCGCACCGATAGCGTGCGCTTTGCAACTGAGCTAACAGCCGGTGCAGCTGAACACAATATTAATAATAATCAGTGCTCGAGTTGTAAAACCACTTGTGAGTGGATGGTGCTAGGGCAGGGTTTCCCAAACCTTTTGTGACACGGACCCATTTTTGCGAATCAAGTTTACCGCG
Organism: Trididemnum miniatum; assembly: GCA_964006365.1. Taxonomy (NCBI): domain Eukaryota; kingdom Metazoa; phylum Chordata; class Ascidiacea; order Aplousobranchia; family Didemnidae; genus Trididemnum; species Trididemnum miniatum. Next base: position 17,470,366 of record OZ023233.1, read on the forward strand.
GACCCCACTCTTAAGTTGCGTTAATATTGCCTCTCTACTGCCGTAGAAGCATACAATGCAACACAAAAATATTTTAGCTCTACCTACAGGATGCAAAGTGAAGGCCTTTAAAGCTTGCATTTTATATCTTAACAAGCTTGTATCGGCGTCTGTCTAGTTTAGTTAAGTTTATCATTTCTGTTCTACAATTTACCCTTTTTTGAAAAACGGCCGCAACGAGCCTCGAGACCCAATAGCTTCGAGTTTTCTTCCGGTACAAGGGTAGTTCGTAGTTGCTTTATTGAGACAGTGCTTTTTTAGTTCCAAGCCAATAAATTGTGTGAAGAATTTTAACTTTTCGCCTGAGCAATGCGATAATATCATGTCTCAGTTACTGTTTGCTCGTTTTACCCGCATTCCCCCATAATCAATGGGGATTTTTCTAACAATCAGGTTTTCGTCTAAAGTGGTGAATTGATTTTCCTGCTGGTTTGTCATGACAAGACTCAAAATGCAGTTTCAATTTGCTTGGTTTCATGCTTTTCTGAGTAGAAATTTAACTGCATATCACTCGCTGTGGCTTTTCAATAGAATCTTCAATAACTCTTGTACTGTAGGTTAAAACCCAAGTTCAGAAAAACTTCTTTGTAGCTTCGTTTCTTTGGAGCCACCTTAATGTCTTTTTGGAGCTAAAGTAGCCTTACTACTGCAGCTAAGCTCGCCTATTTGTGACTGGACTGGATTATGATTTGTTTTCGAAGCAAAAAAATATAGAAGAGACTCAATAGCTTCGAGTTTATAATTAAAGCGAACGCTGCGCTCCATCTTTTTATGATGTCACGCTCTTCGCTTCATATTTGCGGTTAGTTTTTCTCATTGGTCTCGTATTTAGATGAAAGTCTGGCATAGTTTGTTAGAGTTCACACATGTCAAATCTTCAATGATTTCTGGACGACCTAATCGCAACCCATTACCGATGTTGTTTGAACGTCTGTAAATAAAGCCGACAGCCGACTTTTATTTCCTCTCAAATATTTCCGTTTTCTCCAAAAGAGAAGTAGAAGAGAAAATGCCATGTCAAATTTATAACTATGACACCATAGAAAGCACGGTGATTGTAGTGATGCACAAAGAAAGTTTTAAGAGTTGGCAGCCCCAGCCCTCACACAATAACGTTTGCCAAAGAAGTCATTTCTTTTTATTTTAAAAATTAAAATTCTTCTTTTCAAAACGGCAACCACAGGGTGGAACAAAGTTAAAAATCACTGAGATAAGGTGCATGGAAGGAAAAAAAAAATATATATGAGATTAGCAATCACTGCAGCAATTAATTGGGTCTGTATGTGTACCACGGAAATCATTCTGTTCTATCTTTTTATATTTTCGCAGCATTGTCACGGACCCCCTGTGCGGTCATCGCGGACCCCTAGGGGTCCGCGGACCCAGTTTGGGAAACTCTGTGCTGGGGTGACCAACTGACCACATTTCCACAGGTTTCTTATTAGGTGAAGTTAAAAAAAAATTCATCATGTCCGCAGATGTCCAACTTGCGGCCCAAAATCAGGTGAAGAGCAAAAAAAAAGGTCATCGCGTCCGTGGAATGATGTCCAATGTGGACAAAGTATTTTTTGTTAAATAGAAGGACGTAAGGTCAGCCTACAGTAGATGGTCCAAGCTTTTCACGCACACGTAAGGAGGGATGGTCATTATTTACAGGGAGATGGTTTACTCTGAAACTTTTAATGGGGGGATGGTGTTGTTTTCCGGAGGAATGGCATCCCCCCGCATGCCTCCTCAACTCGACTACTGATAATAATAGTCTTAGATCACATATTTTTTTGATTAGAAACCTTATAAACTAATTGTTGATTTTGCCAAACGGTACAATTGGAAGTTAATTACTAATTAGCAATTTAATTATAAGTTTTACACCCACGAGACAGACAAAATACTTGGGCAGACGTTTTTTCCCTTCGTTTGCATCACAGCATAAGACCTAGCGTAGGTTTACAGGGTCGACAATTACTGGCGCCAGAAGTGAGCCAAACGTCCGCAAAAACGATTGTCGCTGTTTCTTGGCTGTAATCAGGGCTGGATTTCGACAATGAAAGGCCCTAGGCTATTTCTATTTTTCCACTAGTAATCGGTAAAGACCAAAAAAAAAAGAGAAAAGGTCTTCATGTCCGCAGAAGCCGTGTTTTCACTGAAAATATCGGTGAAGACCAAAAAAAGATCTTCGTTGTTTGTGACGAGGCCCCTCATTTTCTCCGAGGCCCTAGGCTTCAGCCTGCTTAGCCTATATGTAACTCCGGCCCTGGCTGTAATAATGTAAGATGCAGTATTTGTTATTTACCAAAAATAATGCCCAAGAAGTTAAATTAATTCATCAAAACCCTATCATTTACCCTACATACTACAGTGTTTGTTTCATGTAAAGTCAAGTTCAGATACAGTTTTTGTTTCGGTTTTGGTTGTAATTCGACATTTAAACATCTTGTCTAAAATTGCTTTTTGTTTAGTGAGAGAGGCTTTTTTGATTACACTTTTACAATACGATATTATACTTTGAAATTGACCTACAGACTCAATTATGACCTAAACCACAAGAAAATAGTCAAGAGTAATCAAAGCAGGTAAAATGTATCACAGGCCATAAAATAAAATTTAGATGCATTGAATTTAATTAGCATTTGCAGTGCAAATAATGTATGACAAACGTTTCTGTCGTTCCGTAGGCGTTTAGCTGGTATTTCCAAGGCGCGATAAACTTTACTTTTTCTTCATGGTGCAAAAATTGATCACTTCGCTGAAATTATGAAAAGAAATGATTCGAAAAATGTATTAGACCGATAGCAATAACTATGAACTTTAGATCAAATGTGGTTTCTTTCATTGCTTATGGCTCCGTTTTACCATTAGGTCACCACTCACCGTGCTAAATTTTTGACATCGTCAGGAGTTGAACCAATATTATGAACTTTAACCAAAAATCTATCACAGTGGAAGTTGAAAATTTTGAATCCGCCTTTTAACTTTTCGCAAGAAACTGAGTAAAAAACTCACATTTAATGTTAGCTCGATTGCAAGTAGCTATCCAGTAAGTACATTCCATTTCAATGTAAAGAATTCCATGTTCATCATGAGCTCGTCGTAGGAAGTTTATTTTATCATCTTCAGTGTAATCACATAAAGCACCGTTTAAACGAGCATTTTCTACAAAAAAATTTGCCAAAGAATTAATTTACTACCGGCTAAACTAGGAAGTATTAGTAACACCCAAATACGGTACAACAACCAGTTCATAAAATACTGCAAAAACAAAACAAAAATAAGCAAATACAACAACGTTTTATGTTGATTTGGTGATTGTTAAGATTTTTGAAGAAACTTTCAAGTCTGGGTGAATTACTTACTCCAGTCATCAGCACCAGCTGTACGACAGTTCATTTTTGAAATAAATCATTCGTCACTAGTTGTTGTTATTTAAAGAACATACAGTAATGCTATGAATGAAAAGTTGCTTATATCATTAGAGTAAACATCATGATTGCAACATCATCTTTGTAGCTGGATTGAAAATGGGTGGCTTAGAAATATACTGAACAGATGATGTTGCATACATATCTTCTTCAAAAGCAAAATAATGCAGGCACTTAAAAACTGAATTTAAAGTCATCTTCAGTGATTTTTTTAAGGCGTTTTGAGGAACCGAAATGGTCTTTTATAGTTGTCCCGCGGTCTCTCAAAATCTGCTCCTACAACGGTGCATAGAATAAATCTGCGTTATTCAAAATAGCTTATTGGTTCCTCAAATTTGAGAAAATTAAAGGTTTGGTTAATCAAAGTAAAGGTTTGAACCAAACCTTAAAAAACACTGTTCATCTTATTAAGATTAACTGCAAGATTAAAGGCAACAAAAATACGTATCGCGTGATTATAAAGACCGATTAAAACAGCTTTACGGCTCTTCACAAATCACTAAATAACTATCTTTTCACCTTCATAGAAGTCATTAGTTGCCATTGTGTTTCCAACAACAGCTTTAACGTTGATCGTTTCTGCGCATACGCGAATTTCTTCGGCTACTTTAAGGTCTGCCTTGGAATTAAACGTCCTGACTTTTCCGCAAATATTCTGTTAATATTTTGAAGTGATTGTCGCGAAATCTACTTTGAAACTAAACATCATGTTTTTCACCTGCTGATGATGAGGTTCGAGTAAAGCGTTGTAAGCTTGACTGGTAATTACAACGCTACCTGGTTCCAGTCCTATGAAAGATTTTAGTTATCAGAAAACTGCATACAAACATAAAAATCAAATCTTGTGGCGGGGCCCATTTCCGCGGCTTAGCGACTGGGCAACGCAGCAACGAAGAAACGTCGCCGCGGTGATGAGACATTGGCGACGCTGTGTACTATTTAAACGGCCTGGTAATCGAACCCCAGACCTCGGCACTGATACAGACCGGTTACTCACAAAAACAGTGAGTGTTAATTCAAACAAAATGTATAAAAATAAGTCTTTTGACCTACTTTAAAAAGTTGAAGATGTGCATTCTTACCCAAACCTCCGGAAGTTCCAATGCGAATCACTGTGACGTCACTACATCCAGCATAGTGCATCAATTTGAGAAGCTAAAAATGATACATACAGTAATCTCCCGGTTAAGTTCGCTACTTGAATCTGAACAGTTTGTCCGAACTTATATGGTAGGTGCAAACATAACAATTAGACTATGGTTTGTTAGTACAAAGTGCATTATTACGTAACATAAGGCCTGTGTCAGTGCTGATGGAGAGCCCGACCATTAGAGTTAGGGCTTGTAACCTAGTGTTTCGAGGAAACACTTCCTTCCTTAAAGTAGAGGATCAGTTGCTGTGCCCCGACGTGCAAGATGAAGCAGAAATTAATTATAACGAACTGAAAAATTCCTTTGAATTCTTCCGGAGAAAATTGAGGCTGGTGGTTTTGGAAGCGAAGCACAAGAGAGAAGGCAATATGCATCAGTTGAAGATTCATGACTTGTTTAAACCGCAAACTTTTTCATGATTTGTTTGTTTTGCTGTACATATCAAAAAAGATGAATCTTGATTTTTCGACTATTTTTTGCGAACTTAATGGGGATGCGAACTTAAACGGTTGCGAACTTAACCGGGAGATTACTGTAATTGCAACTGCTGTAAAATATCATCAATTTTTTAATAGATAATTTTGAATCTTGGGTTTGAATTAAAAGAAACAGTGAGAATAATTTAAGTGAATAACTGAAGTTATTTTTAAGCTATTGAACTAAAAACCAACTGTGATTGGGTCTTTTTTTGTATTTAGTAGCATTATTCATCTTCCTATCACCAGAAAGCGATCAAAGTGCTATAACGAGCTCGCTTAGGAGTTGCCGGCCATCTGTCTATCACACCAAGATGGGGAAATCCCGCTAAGCGCATTTTCCAACGGAACAACAAGTAAACTTGCCGGCTTGTTCTCAGCATTGTCCTTTTGATGCTGAGCGTCGAGCAAGGAAGCTGCTGTGAATAAAAACTTTACAGTCATTGGTTAGGTCTGAATTAGAATCAAACCCGAGTCTACAGCTGCAGAGGCGGACGCTCTTACCACTCGGCTATCTGAGCTGAAGACTACGAAATGAGCTTGCGCTCTTTAAGCGAGCCCCAACTATCCGGTATGCATGCCATCTGCGATTTGCTTCAACCGTGAACTAGGGACGTCACGTAGAATCTGTCACTCACATGCCGTACCACTGAAGACTATGGGGTTGACATTGAGAACAACAGAAATGCATCAAAACCACTATGCCGTAAAAGTTCACGCTCACTTCATGCAGAGCAACTGACAGAGAAGATGATCCAACTCCATGGCTTGCTGATAAAACAGGACCAACCTTGAACAACGAATATCTTCCTGCTGCTTCTGAAATATCCTTCAACTTACAACCTGTGGAGAAAAAAATCCTCACAAGTTAAATGCAAAATACTGTATGTGTCAAAGGAAAAGTTTTTCAAATCTTTCACACATCTTTGCAGTTAACACCAGGGGCGTACCCAGGGGGAGGGCACTTGGTCAGCGCACCCCCGCTGACAAACGCTCTAAAGAACAGGGCCGGTGCTAGAAACTGTGGGGCCCAATTAGAAATCTAATGGCGGGGCCCATGCTCTTCATAGTAAAATGTATGGTGTATGTATTTCATCAAAAAATACATAAAAACTAACGAACAAACATTCGATACATGCTATAAAAAAATTAAGGTGAAGTGGATGCTTTTATCGTTTTACTCTTAATATTAGCAAGAAAGGCAAATCAGGAAATTCATTATATTTTTTCAGAAAAAGACTTTTCTAGTTCATTTAATATTTATTAGCAAAATCATTCAAAATTATTTCAAAGTCAGAATCTTCAGCAATGGCTAACGGTGGCTTTCTACTCCAAAGTCTAGACTATTTATTTATTTTATTTATTTAGTTGCATATTTATTCCCTATCACGAGAAAGCGTTCAATGCGCTGTACGAGCTCGCTTAGGAGTTGCCAGCCATCTGTCTAGCACACCAAGATGGGGGAATCCCGCCAAGTGCTTTTTCCAGCGGCATAACAAGTAAACTTGCCAGTCTGTTCGCCACACTCTCCCTTAAAGCTAAGCGTCAAGCCGGGAAGCTGTAAATACCTATTTTAAAGTCATTGGTTTGACCCGACTCGTAATCAAATCCGAGTCTACAGCTCAAGAGACGGACGCCCTATACCACACGACCATCTGACTAATAAAAACCATGCTTGTGCAATTAGAGAAGTTACTTGTAACTGCATCACATGGAATAAATCGATTGTCGGACTGAAAAACCGGACTATGTCATAGTGTGTAGATACTAACTTCATACTGGTCCAAATTATTTAACGGTAAGTGATCCGTATTATCAAGGGCGTTAAAGGCAGGGGCTGAAGCCCCCCCTAGATATTTTTTAACACCCCTCCTTTCTAAAGTTTTTAACTAAACCCAATTGCAGTTCAACAATATACAGTAATTCATAGCGAGATTTGTAAAGAAAGTTAACAAATAATTGCTTTAAAGTTGTTCAAAAAGCACTAAAATTGTATTTGCTGTATTCAAATTTTGAAAAAATTTTGGGGAAGCATGCCCCCGGACCTAAAATCGTTTTTACTCCGAACTGTCTCTCCTGTTTCCACAGGCCGAAAGAAAAAAAATCGCGTCTAAGCAAGTCTCAAAGATTGGCGTCCCACTGAAGAAACTTCTGGATACGCCCCTGCTTCAAGCGACTTCCATTGCTACTGAATCAAATTGTACTGCGCGTTGTTTGATGCTGTGATAACAAGCTGGGGGGAGGGTCTAGAGGAGAGAACCCCTTACCCAAAAATAAGCTGACGTTGGTTTGGTAATGTAGATTTCAGCCCCCCTTACTTCAAGAACTTCCAACACCACTGCCACTATAGACTTTGTTACCATAAATCTCGAAGGTTTTTCGAAGCTTTTGGTTTCATTAAGTAGAGTGTATTCGACCATTTAACTTACGTGTCAATTGCTGTTAGTGGAGAGCATGTTTCGTTTAACACATGCTAAATAGCTACAACTGAAAATAAAATTAAACCCTCCTAAAACTATCGACTAGTATGTTATTGTAAACAGCAATCCCACGCGATCAAACAACTGCGTGAGTTTTTTCTTTACCGATGCTTGGTTTTAGAAGCTACCGAGTTGCCGATTTTTTATCCAGTTCAGGAGACACTACAGAAATGGTCCACATTGATATTAAGCACTGGTTTAACTTATGGCACTTTCCTCTATTGTGTGGCTCATACTACAGCAACGGACCCCCACTTGCGCGGAGCTACTTCAAGGTGCGGGGCCCAATTTGATAAAATTGGTCAAATCGGCTTAAAACCGGCCCTGCTTATAAGGAAAGGTTATGTACGTATAAAGGGCAATCTGGGGGCGAGATGACCTTTGTTTTGCTCTTCACTTGTCTTCGGGCGAAAAATTGACATCTGAGGTCATGATAACATTTTTTTCTTCTGTTCATCACCATATCCTGCCTTGCTGGCTTGGCTTTAAAATGAGCCCCCTTCCCTTTTCAAATTTCTGGACACGCCCCTGAACATGTTGTTGAATCATTTTTATTATCCTTCTGACATATGATGAGAAAAAAGGGTTTATGACAATTTGCTGTTTGCAATTCCCATGTAATTACCTCTGTTATTTCCCAACTGTTTTTACATCACAGCTACCGGTACTGAAATGTGATAATGCTTGAATCATTTTGAAGGGAAGTTGGCTAATTAAAGGATCATTTGAATTTAAAATGGCCCCCCAAAAAATTATAATTTCAAGATTTTAATTCTGCAAAATATTAGCTGTAAAGTAGCTCACCGTGATTATCGGGCAAGTCTTCAAACTCACAATCGCTTGGTTTTCCCAGTTTTTCATAAACCAATTGTGCAAAATCTCGCATTCTGCTTCGTTTGCCACCCATGCAAAGAAACTAAATACAAAATCATAACATTTTTGATGTAAATATAATCTCGCTGCAAAAAATTCACATCGATAACGTTACGTTTAAATCGGATAGATTGCACATTTTGCCCGCACCGCGGTTGAAGACTTTGCAAGACCATTGACTCGCAGCTCAGACGAAATAGTGGCAGGTGCTTTTATGTAGTCCAAACATAGCAATCTAGCTTTTTACTAACTAGCTGTTAAACATGCAGTCAATAATCATGCAAATCACTGGATTGAATCATTTCAGGAGAATTTAGTGGAAGGTAGCTAGGGCGTGAATGCAATCCCAATGTACTTTAGATAAGCATTTGCTATCAGAACAAAAAACTTTTTCGTTCCTCTTTTCTTGGATAAATGAATCTTAAAGAGTCAACTGTAATCAAGTTACTTATTCATAAAAACGCAATGTACTCAAACGTATTATTTATGTTTTCTCTCAGTAAAGTTTTTACGTTATAGGCAATTCTTTATCGTGTAATGGAAAAGAAAAATGTTAAGATTCTGAAGTACATCTAGTCTCGATTCATGCACCTATGTTATTGCAGACCGAATAACGTAAATACATGCTGAGCAAGTGAATTGATCTCAGAGAGGCAAGGCAAAAGCTAACACGATAATATTCTATATCTACTTTGCAATATCTTATCGTTGCTAACTTGCAATAACTAACTGGCTACCAAGTAACGAGTAGCAGTAGCCTATAAAATGAAGTAAAATCAAATCTTCATTATACTCACGGTATAGCACCGAAGCGTGTAACGAGTGACGAAGCCCATCTCCGCGACTTAGCGCCTGGGCAACACGGAAACGTCGCAGCGGTGGCGAGCCGTTGGCGACACTGTCCAATTGGACCTGCCCGGAAAGCGAACCTAGACCTCCCGCACCGATAGCGGTGTCTTAAACAATTGCGCCAGCAGCAAGCAGGTTTAGTAGCCTGTAATGACTAGATAAAAACGATTCTGAACTTCTCACCTTGACATCTTTGAATCTTTGAGTGAAGTTGTCATTTGTAGTGAGACCAAAATGATATAAATAATCCCTTTTTAACGTTCGCAGATGAGGATTAGGCAATGCGATTTTTGTCGAATTAATTTCCATTACAAAAACACTACTATATTTTGTAAAATCAATAAAATGCTTTTATTTTGTTTTGATTTCACAGCATGGACTAATTACAGTGGCAAACACGAAGCTGCAATGGACTAGATCAACTTTAATTATTGCTAAGTTCACAATTGACTCGCCCACGTTTCTTCTGCGAGTATAAGACCTGTGGACTGTCTGCGTGGTGATGAAATTACGACATTAAAATTTATTTTTGACACAAAGAACACACTGCTCTAAGCTAACAAAAATAGGCGAAAACAAAAATGCTGTCTTTGTAAGATTAAACTCGTCGTCTTTCCAGTTTCCAGCACCATGTCTTCAGTGAAACCGATTCTGAATATTGGCATTAAACCAAACCTTGCACGATACACATGCTTGGTACCTCAAGCTTAAGTGCGTAAGCTGTTTTAAAGCTGGCCTTAACACGGACGGTTAAGAGCTACTTTGTTTTTTTAAATCTACGTCCTCCTATTAACTACAACCGTAGCCTACTCGTAAATCTCGGCTTCTAGTAATCGTGGCTGCTGCCTCGTGCTTCGCTCATTTTAATTTCTTGCACTGCGCAAGGCTTCGAACTGGAAAAGTACTGCATGAATTATAGCAAGGTAAGCCTTTTAAAAACCTTTCAGAATAATTAAGTCGAGAGCGGTTAGACCGCCCATCAGGTAGATATCTTTATGACTGAAACTGCCATATGAGCGTACTTTTGTACGGGATCTAACACTTGCTTAAACCAGCAGCAGCTGCATTATGCCTTTGACATTAGCTGGCACATCATTACGTTTGTATAGCACACCGCAATTAAAGCTTCACTGTACGAGCTAAAACGTGGTATTTACGTATACGTGCATTCGGGAAGATACTGGGCTCTTACGCATTGAGGAAGCACAGTAGTTGTTAAAGGTTTGATATTGAGTGATAACATCTATACATACCAGATGCAGATAGCTGAAATCTAAACTGCTGAGATGAACCGCGGATTTGTTAAGTGCACCTTTAACAGACCAATTTTTTCGCCAAATACAAGTAAAACAAAAAAGAAAATACCTAAAAGAAACTAGGCTACAATACAGCAATGTACTGTGTATAGCATACAGTAGGCCTACTTTTCAGTGTGTAATGCGAGTGTAATAAAAATGCAACGTTAGTTAACCCTGACGAGTGACGAGACTTTCCTTACAGTTGTAATAAGTATTGATTGAAGTCGAAAATTCAACAACTAATCACGAAGTATCATGGAAATAATTTTTGTTAAAGGCCTATTATTGAAATTAAATGTAGAAATTATTTCATCGCTTAAGCTTAGATGTTTTAAAGGTAAGAGCTTTATCATAATAGTAATATAGTCTGTGATTTGATTTAGTCAAATTGACGACGTATGAGTTATCAATCATGTGCTACACTTCTAGTATTTTCATGCTGCACTGTAATTTAACCTAATTAATCGGTGTAATTTCACCACAGCTGACGCTTTGAGGTAGAATGTTTTGCTGATTAGAATATTTCTGATTATCGAGTCTACATTTGTGTCACTGCTGGTTGGCAAAAAGCTGTTGTGGCAAAATATAGCTTCTATGAAACTATTTACCAATAAAAACAGATTACGCAGTAACAGTTTCATTTACAAATGGTTAAAATCAGCTGAATATGGAAAATCAAGCCGAAAATTGTAAAAATACACCGGCAAACAAAAGAAACGCAAACGTATTACGCAAGACAAGTGATTTGTTATAGCTCTAGTCCTGTAGAGCGAGATCGGTATTTACGGCTGGCACTGAATCATCAGGATGAGCCAGATCAATCAAAAACGAACTTTTAGAGCATTTATGCACTGTAATGGGCACAAGTGACGCAATTTGGAACCTAAGCAACAGATTTGAGCCATTGAACTACAGAATGTAATCTTCATCTGAGAGATTACAGAAGTCGTGCCGCACGTTTTGTTGCTGTGTGCTTAAATTAAAGCTGTAATAACACATCACATGAGTTGTGGTTTGTGCCAAAACTAACTAGATGGTTGATGCACAAGGAAATTGCCCAAACACTGCTCGTTCATATTTGCGCACAATTTGTCGCTGCGTTTGCACGTCGAGAATTTTTGCACAAGCTGTTGTGGAACGTTAAAAGAACGGAAACAAATATCAAGTAATTGTTTCCATCTTCAAAGAATTGCAGTTCAGTCACATAAAGTACGGTGTAGTAGCAAACCTGTAAGTAAGTTCTATTTCAAGCGAACATCAAACTTATTATAGGCTCGCCGCTGAACGCACACACTGAGTATTCAATATAGACAGGGATTTGGCCGAAGTTTTCTGCTAGGACCTAGGTCTATCTAAAAACTGTGACCATGGTGATAGAAACTGGAATATTTATGTATATTTAAGAATTTTAGATTTTGATTCTATGAAGAGAGAAAAATTAGAAGGTAAGAATGTAGACAATCTTAAAAACATATGCTCACAAATCATTTGTCATTCGTCACAAAGATAGTTGAAAGGTGGCGGAAAATCAAAGAGCTGAGAGAATAAAACATTGTTTTCTACTTTCAGTATACAAAATATGTTACAATAGACAAGTCTGTTTGACGAAGTAGGTTACTTGATATAACGCGTTGTTTATTTGGCAATTGTTCGATTATTTCCCAAAACATGATGCACAACGAATGTCATTACCGGTATGCTGCTTCAGCAACCATTCAACAAATGTATGATCCAGGAATATGGGGTGTGGCAATCAAACTAACAATAGTTTTTGCCAATACCCTAATATATTTAAAAAATCATTCCAGGATCACTCGTTAGTCGCTACGGACTTCCGCGCAATACCGTGAGTGTAATGAAGATTTGATTTAAGGTTTTAATTAAAACTACCGTGCATTGGAAGGCAAATAGTAGTAATAGCTTATTTTTTTTAGTCGGTAGTATTAGAAAATAGAAATTTGCCGCACCGCAAATAGAATTTCGAATCCTATAAAGTCAAGCATTTAGCACAGGAGTGTCTAACCTTTTCAATTAGGCATAAGATATGCTTTTACATTTTTCAGTATCTGAAGATCTATTGTAAGTTCAAAACATATTTTTGATAACCTTTATTTCATAAAAGTGCATTCATTTTTAACGTAAGTATATTCAACAACAAAGTTAACTAGATGCTGTTTCTCTGATCAAAAATGAAACAAACCACCTAGGGTGGAAACCTGGCTACTTGGCGTTACAGTGTGAGTTTCAGTTTCGGTGTGTCGAAACCCAGATGTCAGTTTTGGTTTGGTTTTACGGCTGTTGAAAAATAAATTCCAGTTTCGGTTTCAGTTTTGCTTACGCACAGCTTCGGTTTCTGGGTTTCAGTTTCGGTTTAAGTTTCATCCAAGCTACTTTATTTCGGACACGGATTATTTAAATGCCCTACTTCGTGGCGTTTTTATTTTATTACGATGATAAGTAGCAGCTTAGATGGCCGAGTAAGAAGAGCAATTGCTTCAGAAGTTGTCGACTCTGGTGAAGCCAAAGACTCAAAAATTAGTATTCACAGCTTCTCTATTTGACGCTCAGCATTAAAGAAACTGTACTGGTAATGATGGTAATGACAAATTTTGTAACCCAAAACCTTTGAAAATTTTGAATAGGTATTAGTTTCAGTTTCGGTTTTGACGTTTCAACAAAAAAAAAACGGTTTAGGTTCAAGTTTAGGTTTTCAAAAATTTGGCCAAGCAGGTGTCAGTTTCAGTTTGGGTTTCCAAAATTTTCTTCAAAACCGGGTTTTCAGGTTTAAGTTTAGGTTTGGGTTTCCATCCTTGTAAACCACAGCAGATGTAAACTGCATGCCTAGCCTGAAAACAAGAATGAAATTTTAAGAAATCAGCAGATCAACTGAATACAACTTAATTGAAAAAGTTCGTTACGTCAAACATGAATGCTATGATAACAATCATATTGTTGACGTAGGTTGAAATGAAATCAAACTTGAAAAAAGGGAAAAGTACTTCAGATTGAAAATTAAAAAAAAACGTGCATATACATGATCAATTTTAATTATTCAACTTCTGTTTCGACAAACCCTCATACATGCGTAAAACTTCCCGCGTCGACTGCCGGGCCTAGGTCGACCGGTAGATTGCGACCGACTGGTTAACATGGGTGCAAATCCAGGGAGATGTATCCCCCGAATAATTCCACAGCTTCTCTCCCAATATTTTTCGTTGAAGTGGAAATCCCCCATACTACGTATAAATCAATTTTGAATTGCCAATTTACATCTCCCCCAATATCGAAAATTGGTCAATTTTGCTAAACCACCTCCCAATACTCAACATAGATTTGCACCCCTGCTGGTTAGGCACTCCTGACTAGCACATGTAAGTCATTTTCCTCCCTACGTGGTTCGAGTTAGGGCTAAGGTGATACTGTTACTGCAGCTCAAATCAATTCAGTTAGGTGATGAGTCATTAAGGCCTATGATTTGCGTAGGCAAGTACCTGCATACAAAATGTTTTTTAAAAACGATCTTGGCTTCTGGAACAGCATGAAGCAACTGCGGCACAAAGCTAATGTTTAGAAACCGATGCAGGAAGTGTCATTATTATAGACAATTTTGTTTAAGATGGCAAATTGTAATTCTGTCGAAATTGTCCTTCTCTGCACAGACTCAAGTAGGCTACATCAATGCAATGTGCGTCGAAGCGTAACCAAACGTTGTCAAAACATGCCTTAATCAATAGACTGCCGCTTCCGGGTGTTCTAACCGGTTAACTTTGTTTAATTAAACACTAATGACGGCACGAGAGTGTTCGCAGTTTTAACGTAATGCAGCGTGAATATGTCAAGCTCAGATTGAGCATAACAAAGCTTGCGATTCGGACAACTGCATTTCGATTGTGATATTAGAACTTAAATTAATTAGAGAGAAGTATAAGTATGCAAAAAGCGTTGTGTTGAGTCTGAGCTAAAAATTGTAGTTGAATTCCACAAATCAATTAAAAATTTAGGTGTTGATTAATCGAAATTCAGAAACAACTTGGCAAAAGTATTTTTTCAAATCAGCGATCTTTAATCTTTGCTAACGTTTTGCCGGTTTTGCTGAAGAGCATCTCGCATAATCTTGAAAAGCCTTATCTGACCCTAGTACCCAAGCGATTGACCCACCGGTTAATGGTCATATCAAAACCAGCCAATTGTCTTGCTTTTTGGGGGGATTAAAGTTGTTGATCGCTTACCATGCTGCTTTCACTGCATTTTTCACTTTGTGTTGTTTACAAAATAAAATATGAACCTACTGTAATGTGTTATGAGTTTGATAACGACATTCTACGAAAAATCGCAGCTCAATAACAGGATATTGCAAGGCGTGTCCGGGTTGCTCGCTGTCTAGCTCATCGAACTGTTTATCGAGGTATGGTTCATGCATAGTATCAAGACATGGACGACTATCAACATATTATTGTTACGAAAGAAAGGAATACATGGCCTAAACTTGTGCCAAAGTCAGCTAAATCTTGTTACCATCACGATAGGGCAAATGCTAAAAAAATTTCAATCTGTGCACTTGCTAAACAATGCTGTAATATTTTAGGAAACGTAGCGTTTTTGTAATGGAAAATTCACTGAATAGAGTGTCCCTGCCCAATCCTCATTTACAATCTATCAAGAGGGATTATTTGTATCATTTTGGACTAACTACAGAAGATAACCTTGTTCAAAGATTTCAAGATGTCAAAGTAAGATGGAATCTAATGATAGGATAATATTTTTCTTTAATTGGAACGTTAGCTCAGTTGTTACGCGCACACGCCATCGGTGTAGGAGGTCTGAAACTCGATTACCGGGCAGGTCAAATCGGCACAGTGCCGCCAACGGCTCGCCACCGATGCGACGTTTCTTCGGAGCTGTGTTGCCCAGGCGCTAAGCCGCGGAGGTTAGGCCTCGCCACTCGTTGCGCCCTTTGGCGTAATAACGCGAGTATGATGAAGATTTGATTTTTTTCTTGAATAAAGAAACGCGTAATTTAGAAATTTGCTGTAAGCCTACATCTTTACGAATGAAAACTTGTAAATTTGATTATTAGATCATGCTGACTTGCTGCCTTTGCGTTGGTGCATCTTTTCAAAGGAAAAGGTTAAGATACTTGTTCATAAACTGCTTAATTGGGTCAATTCTCTAAAACAACTTCAAAAAATTAAATAAATCTTTGAAAGGCTAGTTTTTCGAGTTATGCAGGAAAGACTTGTCTGCAAGCTTGACTTAGACCTAGAAGCAGCATGCGGCTTAGAGTTTTTTTTTATCAATTATTATTTTGAATGGTGCGATTTAGCAATACATGATATTCACTACAACGATTTTGCGGAAATCCGATCTTCAAACAGCTGTGATTTCAAATTGATGCCAAGCTGTTGAAATAGACAGGGTAAAAAAGCTTATTAAAATGCAAACTCCCCAACAGCATGAATGCAGTTTTATAATCTATGCTAAAATGATTTAATATCTTAAATACAGCATTAAACGTTGCGCTTCCATGCGCAAACCAGTAGGCGTAGAGGTAACAACATTGCCATCGGTACGGAAGTTTCGCTTCCATTTGTGGGCCGGTCAAAACTGACACAGTAACTTAGCAAGTCGCTGGCATGCTACCGCTGTGAAGCTTTCGGGGAAATCGGAGCTATGTTGCCCAGGCGCTATGCCGGAAAGATGGGCCCCGTCACTCGTTATACACTTCGGCGTAATATCGTGAGAATAATGAAGATTTGCAATTTTTAGTTTTTGTGCATGGGAGGAAAAAGCAGTAGAATGCGAAACTTTGCTGAGCATCTTTATGAAATACTGGGACAACCAGACAATTGTGAATTCGAAGATTTGCCTGAAAATGGTAAGCTCAAAAGATTTTGCGTCATTAATTCATGAACTAGTTTAAATTAAAGGGTACGCTATACAGTTTTGCAAACGGCCAGACCACCCATCATATGGCTTCTGAGATTTCACTTGCAATGCCTTAAAAGTACAGTTGTTGCTCCTCGAATCTGTAGGAAAAGAAGGTAAAAAACACTTTATTACGCAGCTAGAGAATAAACAATGCTGTTAAGACAGGTCTTGTAAAAGATACTTATTTTAGCCTGAGAAAGGTAATGTAAAAGATACTTGTTTTAAGTGTTTTTTAAACAGTTTACATTATAAATGCTGAACTATTTTTGAAGGTTAATTTACAAAACAAAAATAATGCATCTTTTATTAGTCCAATATTTGTCCAAAAAATAAAATCTTCATTATACTCGTAACAACACGCCGAAGCTGGTGATGAATGGCGGGATCCATCTCCGTGGCTTAGCATCTGAGCAATACGTTTCAAAATTCGAATAAAAGCTAGCCGTCGGCAATACACAGCCCAATTTGATCAGCTCCAAATCGAACCCAGGCCTCCTCCACTACACTGTTAAAAATTTTTGTAAATTTGCTGCCTATTTGGTAGTAAAATATTAATTTACCTGGATGGTAATTTGCTTACCGATGACTTTCGTATATTTACTGTTTATTTGGTAGTAAAATATAACTTTACATGGAGGGTAAGTTGTTTACAGATAATTGCAGTAAATTTACTGTCTGTTTGGTAGTAAAATATTACTCTGAACAGATAGTAATCTATTCACGAAGAATTTATGTAAATTTACTGCCTATTTGATAGCAAAAATGTTACTTTAAACGAATAGTAATTTGTTTACAGACCATTTGCGTAAACTTTCTCGATGCTTTTCAGTTTTTATATCAGTTAGTACCGGTAGTAGTTTGTTCAAAGATCACTTTGGGCTAGCCTATATGAGGGCATAACGAATAAATTTACGATCGATTAATCATAAAGCGCTTTTGGGCCTAATTTCAATTTCATGTCTGTAAATTTGAACGATAGATGATCATCTAAAGAGCTTTTCAACGTGTTATGCTGAAAGATGGATTCAAAACTTGACCGTCAAAGACAAGATACGTGTGAGATCAGGCTGAGGATTGCGAGCACTCGCATTGTTTTTAGCTGTAAGGGAATAGTTTTAAGCTTTGAGAATTAAATTACTTGATATCGTCCCCTTGGAGACCTTTTTGAGAGTTCTAAATTGGCCAAACTTTCCATATTTTCAAAATTTTTTCCAGTAAGTAAAAGCGCCGTATTATCAGCAAAAAATCTGGGGTTTTATCCAAGCAGGAATGAAGATTATTTACGTGGACATTTCGGTCATTTCACTACATATTTAGGTCGCCGTGGCAACTCTATCAACCGAATCATTTATGAGGTAACAGGCTGCAGAGATAGCCACGGATTTGGATTAGGATTTAATTGGACCGGATTTTCGTAATTTTAACGAATTTGTACGAATTAGGATTTATGAATTTTTTGCCTTTTGGATTTGGGCTTGTTCACAACATTGAAGTGGACAAAAACTAGTTAAAGTTTCAAAGAAATTAACTTAATTTCAAAGCAAATATTCTCACTGTTATTTTTTCGATATTGGATTGTTTCGAATTTGGACTTTCTGCCCATGAAATTAGATTAGGATTTCAGCTTACGGATTTGGAAGGGATTAGGATTTTAAATTGTTAAATCCGGACATGTAAACTATGCTAGTATCAGAGATCTCTACGGATTTCGATTAGGATTTAACTGCTCCGGATTTGAGTAATTTTATCGGATTTGGACCGGATTAGAATTTTGAATTTTTTTGTGGATTGAATTTGGACTTTAGGCTTACCATACGTCCTCCTTTTTAACAAAAAATAGTTTGTCTTCCGAGGACGCTAAAAAATGCCTAAATGTCCTCGTTTCTGGCATTTTGAACAGCGAAAACATGTCAAATCATTGTTACACGAAAATTTTGGGAAGTTTCAGCTCAAACTACGACCTGCGGACGCGATGACCTTTTTTTTGCTCTTCACTTGAATTTTGGGCGGAAACTTGGGCATCTGCGGCGTGTTGACCTTTTTTTTGGTCTTTACTTAATTTTGGGCGGAAAATTGGGCATCTGCGAACGTGATAACCTTCAAAAAACCTGTCCTCCTTTTGCGCAGTGACAATACGGTAACCCTAACTTTTGTTAATGATAAGGTTGAGCTTAAAACTGGCTCAAATCCACCTATCAAAGGGTGTTATTGATACAGTGACCATTGACCAGGGATCAACTTTGTTGCATTCATCCGCTTCAATCATAAATCGCTTCAGTGTTTCTACAAAGTCTATTACTTTCTCCATACCCTTACAAATTTCGAAATCAACTGTAGCTACTGACAGCGAAAACAACGTAATAAACGTTCTACAATGTTGCATCAATAAGTTGAGTGGCTAATTCAGTCTCAATTTGCAAGATTCCACATGTTCACTCTCACTGCACACTTCCGTTTTAAAATAAAAGTTTGGCGTATTCATCCGCTGTACATTTTACTATTAAGTCTAAGTGTTTTTGAATAACTGATTCGCAAGCCTATCATCAGCAGTGGTGTAAAACGACAAATTAAAATAATCTATAATTTTCAATGTTTTATATATTCTAAAAGTGATTACTTAGTCTCAGTTTGTAAGATTCTAGAACAATGGCTAGTATACTAGCCATGTCTTTGCCACTGCATCTACCGGCCTTATCAAGCAACTATAATTGAAAATCCCGTTGGTACGTTTCATTCATTGATCCAGGACTGTAGTTACCGCAAAGGTGAAGACGTTTCCGTGCGCTGACAGCCAAACAGCAAAAGGGCCCCACATTGCTATCATTTTATTGTGAGGGGAGGGGGCGGGCAAGGGAGTACTCACCACGGGCAATACAAAATGGAGGAAGCAGCTAGGGGTGGAATACGTTTTTTTAAAAGACTTCTCTTAAACACTTTGTTTTTTTTCTTTTTTTTCACGCAAGCCTCACCAAAAAAAGTTACGGCCCTGTGTCATCCCAATAACCCTGTTTAACGTTTTTTTTTCTGTTATTTTGTATTTCTCCTGCTTTTGTTTGAACTTTGTTACAATTTGCTTAAAACTGGTTTATATGAGTGGCTTTTCTTCTATCAGAAACAAATACCATTTAATTGGATTAATTTAGGTCATCGCCGTTTGAGAGACATTTCAATTGCTGCAAATAGATACTCCCTTTTCAAAGTGGGTCCAGTGCTATCAGCAAGTCATGGAGTGGGAACATCTTCTATGTCTGTTGCTTTGCACGAAGTATGTGTTTACACAAAATTTAAAGTTACTTCCTACATCATTCATCCGTTCTGTTGATATTAGATGCTAAAACTGATGCACTACGCCGGATGCAGTGACGTAACAGTGATTCGCATTGGAACATCCGGAGGATTGGGTAAGTGTAGCAATTTTTCTCCAATCAAATTTGAAACAGAAGTAATACAATCTTACGTATATGTGGCTTTTCAAGCTGCAGTCAGATATAGCCTGTTACAAGAGTCGTTGACTCGAGACAATGGGTGATCTTAGCCTTTCATTTTATGCAGGATTGGAACCAGGGACAGTTGTTATCACCAATCAAGCCTACAATGGTATACTGGAACCCCATCATCGGCAAGTACGTGTCAATTCAGCACAAAATGCGTCGTAGTCAATTTGCACAGCATCCACTCTGGATCAAGTGCATACAACTCGTAGGCCTACTCTTGCTATTTCCACTACCCACTAACAACTGTCAATTTGCTTTATTTTTAAAGCGCTAGTACGTGGTTACTGGTATCTCTAAATTGGTGCCGGTACAAAATTTAGCCTAACACTGAATAAAAGTTTTAAATTGACCAATATGCATTGCTGACAGAGGCGTAGCCCGTAAGGGAGCGGGGGTACCGGGTCAATGTCTCATTTACCCTAGTTCACCAACCCTAATTTAAAGTGGGCTTGAAACATTCTCGTAAAACACCGTCAAAATCAAAAACCAACCTTCATTATACTCGAGGTTTACATCGAAATGTGTAACGAGTGGAAGGGTCTATCACCGCGGCTTAGCGCCTGGGCAACACACCTAGCCGCTCGCGACACTGTGCTCGATTTGACTGACCGGGATTTGAACCTCAGACCTCCCGCACCGATAGTAATATTCTTTTAACAACTGAGCTTACAGGCCGGTTCAAAGCACTGCAACATCTGCAATTCTTGGCTTATTTTAATTCGCTCCCTCCCTAAATTTTTCTCTAGCTCCGCTCTTGCATACTCGCTTACGTCACTGTGGGCTAAAGGAGTTGGCCGAGTGGTTAGTGCAGTCGGCTCAGAAGCTGACTTTGTGGGTTCGATGCTCAACCATGTCATCTTCCATGATGCGCGTACTTCACTAACATAAAAACCTAAGCTGCAATTATGTGGCTTGGAAGAAAAAATAATTTTTTTGGTTGTGCTAACAATTTTCATTTTTTTCAAGATTGTGTGCGGACAAACTAAAACGTTCAACTCCAAAGCAGATTTAAATTTAGCTGACGAAATTCGCGCATGCGCAGAAGCGATCAATGTCAGAGCTAAAATTGGAAACAGTATGGCTACGGATGATTTTTACGAAGGTAAAGTAATTGTTTGTAGAGAATGTATGTACTGTACTTTGGAATTATTTTATCATTACGGCTTTTATCTGTTCTTTTTTTAGGCAGAATGATATTTTTTGACTTTCTAAAAAGTCACATGATTTTGAAAAGACAACGCAGCTTAGCTTATAAGGATGCTCTGATGCAGCCTATTAGGTAATACATTTTGTTTTCGAAAGCATGCACAGTTGTTCTGCGGTCTACAGGCCAGTTTTTAGTCTGCCCAAGTTGGCGCTGATTTTAGATGGGCATTCATATTAAATCAAATTAACTGAGTCTATTTTCAAATCATGTTGAACTGATAATTTAGTAGCAATTGAAAAGGCTACCAAGTGAGCTTGCGCTCTTCGAGTCAGCTGCCACCTGGTAAATTTTTCAAATGCGATCGACTCCAGCCACGAATCAAACCTATCACGTAAGATCTGTCATGCACCTGCGCGGGGTACCGCTAAATAATGTCGCTGTCGCTAATAGTTTACTTGGTGCTAACAATTTCAAAAGCCCATGTCTTCTTACAAGCTGTCATAAAAGGTAATGAGTGCATGCGTGTGTGTCTGCTGTGTGATTGCTTAGCGAAGACACAGGCAATATCCGTAAAACAGCCCAGGCGTTTGTTTGGTTTACGTTTAATTTTCCCAATTCGCCTTCTTTTTGCATTTAACGGCTTAGCGCCGACTACTTTCATAAAGCTCTTGTGGAGTTACTGATGCTTTAACTCATTGTTTTTCAATCTTTTATGAGCTGTACTACACTTTTTTCACAAGAAAAATGTCACGGCACTTCACTTTTATAAAGTAACAAAAAACGGCAACTTCTCTCCAATAGCATTTCCATCCCATTCCACAAAACGCACCTTGTCCAATAGTTGAACGTTTTTATCAATATCTGTGTACTCGTCCAAGTGCAAACAAAACTGTTTGCTAGTTCGTATTTTATCTAAAACGATCGTTTCGATATCTTCAGACATGTCATCAATACGTCTGCTAATTGCATCGTCTTAAAGAGGAACTTTAGCTACTTCTCAAACTGCGTCAGGGCGATCATTTTTTTTCACAATGGCTTAGCAGGCTGGTAATATTAACGACTCTGCAACGGTGTGTGTTTTTTTAGACTTGGCTACAAGTTCAGCTACTTGATAGCTAGCTTTCAGAGCATTCTCATTTACTTTAACAGTTTTGTTCATAAAATTGACCTGTTTTTCTGTGTGTTTGATTAAGCGGCGAAAATAGTCGGCCTTCTTATTTTTGTAAGATGGGTGTGTTGATTCCAGATAGCCTTTCAGTTTGCCTGGGACCATGGCATTATTGGGCAGCGATGGCGGAAGCATTTTTAAAGTGGGGGGGCCCAAAACCAATGACCAGATGTTTTTCACCTGCAACCAGGGCGGGCAATGGCGAGGAGAGAAATGTTAAAAAGCGGGGGGAGGGGGTGGGCGTAATTTTCACATTCTTTTTCAGCGTCTTTTTTTCGACAGAACTAATTAGAAGTAGCTTAAGTAACAAGAAAAGCTCTAGGGGGGTCCGGGGGCATGCTCCCCCGGAAAATTTTTGAAAATTTATATGCTGTTAATGGCTATTTTAATGCTTTTCGAATAATTTTCACGCAAATTGTGTTTAAATTTTTTGACCCTAATTCTGAGTGCTTCGCCGAATATGATACATTTTGTTCGCACATTTTCAATTATGCGTGCGGCGTAAAACTTATAGCTATTAAAGAGGTTCGAAATTCTAGAAAAATTGCATGCATCAAAAACATTTTTGAAAATGGCTGGTGGGAGGATGCATATCCCTCATCCTACCCCTCTGGATCCGCCCCTGATCATAAGCTACAGAAACCATCAAAAGAATCTAGTATAATCTAGTCACTTAATTGGCACCATTAATATTGTTCTTGTTTACTAAAAGGCAGAGTAAAAAGGGGGGCATGGGACAATAGTCCCGCCTCTAAATACGCTCCCGAGAGCTGGATTTAGACAATGAGAGGCCCTAGGCTATTTGATCACACTGATTGGAAGAGCAAATAAGATCTTCTCATCCTCAGATGTCCTGTTTTCACTAAAAATAGCGGAATAGTGAAGAGCAAAAAAAAGGTATGCACGTCCTCAGATGTTAGGTTTTCGACTGAAAGTATCGGTGAAGAGAAAAAAAAGGTCTTCGTTGTTCGTGATGAGGCCCCCCTTTTCTCCAAGGCCCTAGGTTTTAGCCTGCTTAGCGTATACGTAAATCCGGCTCTATGACTACAATCCATATTTAGCCTGTCCACGTATGGCATGTCCAGGTTATGTGGGCTTCAGACCCAAGGTTCTTGCTTTTAGTTTTTGTTCCCCTTACCCCACAAACAAAATTCTAAAGAAGACATCTCTGGATTTAAGCTCTTTCCTGGGTTTGAATTTCGATAGTAGGCCTATTAAGTTTCAAATACATTCATGCAGAGGCAATATTGTAGAAATAAACGCGTAAATTAGGGCTCCCCCAGGTCCCCTCCTGAAAAAAAAGTAGGGGAGCCAGGGCCCCCCCGGCCCCCCCGGTTTCGCCACCTATGCTATTGAATAGCTTTTCGTTACACACCTCACACAATTGAACAGGGTTAGTGAAAGTAAATCCAAAAGTAATATAATTTCGGTCATACTGCACTTTCGCGAAATGACTGTTTTCGCTTTTTTTTTGACCAGTCGTACCGAATATTTCATCTGTATTAATATTGCTTTGACTAGATTCAAGATCGGCCTCTAGATTTCTCTTCAAAAATCTATTCATTGTTTTACCAGGCTAACTATTTTAAATATAATTTAATCAATTAATTCATGTGCTACTATATATCATTCACACAAAAATTAACTTCTAAAAAATATAAAAAATTAGACCACCATACAAAAGTTAACAATTTTTTGCGGAACACTTGACACGATCTCGCGGTACACTAGTGTGCCGCGGCACACCGGTTAAAAAACACTGCTTTAACTGACCATGTCTTAATGGCGCAACAATTTATTTTTAGAGCAAGCTCGTCTGGATGGTGCTTTATGTGATTACGCTGAAGATGATAAAATGAACTTTCTACGACGAGCTCATGATGAACATGGAATTCTTAACATTGAGATGGAATGTACTTACTGGATTGCTACTTGCAATCGAGCCAACATTAAATGTGAGTTTTTATTTATCAAAAATAAAATTTTGATTATACTCGCGGTATTACGCCGATCGAAGCGTGTAACGAGTGGCGGGGCTCATCTCCGCGACTTGGTGCCCGGGCTACACAGCTCCGAAAAAACATTGCAGTGATGATGAGCTGCTGTCGACATTATGTCCGATTTGACCGGTCTGGGGATCGAACCCATGTCATCTCGCGCTGATAGCAATATGTTCAACCACCACATCAACAAGCTGGTTTTCTTGTCCATTTTTTTGTAAAATTTGATTCAACTCGAAGGTTTAAAAATTTTGAAGATCTCTTGTATCTGTGATTAGAATTGATAGGCCTATATTAGTCCAGCTTATAATGGTTTGATTTTAGGATTCTCAAGTCATATTTGTCAAAATAAGCCTCATTCTGCCAAAAAAAACTTACTAAAATATCAAATTAACTTGCAGTTGCAATAATTTAATCGAGCTAACGTTAAACGTACGCATAAAAATTGAATTCATGTTTGTTTTTTATATAAATTGAAAGATTAAGGAGTATGGAACAGAAGTCATATGGATACTTATTATCTAAACAGCTCCCAACAATTAAATAGTAAACGCTGCGCAGTCTGTCCTCTACTAACATCCTTTTAGCTTATTTCATCAATCAACTGAAAACTGAATGATTATTCAGTTGATTTTGATTCGTTGATCGGGTAATCTATGTCCAGTAGAGTTTATGCTTCTTCAAACAAAATAAAACATTGCCATTAGGTTGGCGCTATCAATTACCATATTTTGCGGACCGTATGGCGGACTTTAAATCCTTTTTTATTCTCGAAAATTGATCGTGCGCCTATAAACCTGTGTACCTAATGTTTGGATCAGGTAGTGATTTATGCTCATTGGCATTAAAATATCGAGATTTTTTGTTTAATGAGCTTTATATGATTGCCTGATACTTCTCAAAAACCGTTGCGCTATAGTCCGGTGCCTTATGTATGAAACACCAAACAATCTAAGCAATTTATTGACAGTGCGCCTTACGTGCGTAAAATACGGTACTTCCTTTGCGAGAAAAGGCGATAAGTTCCAAAAATTAGGCTGGGCCTAACCGCTGCTGTCTTCATGCAATTTAGTGGCTAAATTTGGAAAAGGGCTGATAAACAAGTGATGGCATTAGAGTAACAAGTAATCAATTTTAAAATTTATGTGTAGCCAAAGTTTGGAGGTCGTCAGTCGAATAAAGTGCTCTGCAACGTAATCAGAGTGGAGCATAATTAAGTTACGACTAAATAAAAGATAATAACAGATAAAAAATATGTTGTTAATAATCACATGCTTTAGAACCTCTCCTGATGAACTCAGTAGAGGAAGCAGACTTTAGTGAGTTTTTAACATCTTTAATCTGCTATTAAATCATGATTTATGTTTATGTAGCTGCTGTCGTTTGTGTGACGCTATTGAATCGGCTGCTCGGTGACAGCGTCACAGATGACGTAACTCAAGTGAAGAAATGGGAAATGCATCCGCAAGAGGTCGTGGCAGAGTTTATCAAGAAACGTTGTCAAACTTAAATAAAATATGTTATGCCATGATGATGTAGATTTTATTTTTTGGGAGTATTAAAATTAATTTTCTGTCATTTTTAAAAAGGTGTAGGTGGGATTGAATAGTTTATCGTGTGGTAATTGCTGTTGATAATGGCTACTGTTCATACATCGTTGCTTAAGTGATTGTCTTTGTAAAAACGACAATTTTTTAAAATGGTTGCATGATTTTATAAATAGCCTTTGATGGTGAAAACTTTTCATATTCATTAATTTTGAAGGTTGTCATTAAATGCAGCATGGTACACTTCATATATTAGTTTTGTGGTTTTAGCGCATGCACGCCTATGTCGTTTAATATTTTCGAAAATGATCAGGCTGTATGAGTTTTTCATAACTTCAAAAAAAGTTTGGCAAGGTTAAACGACTGAAATATATGAGGTATCAGTGGCTGGATTGTTGAAAAAAAGCTATTAAAACAACAACTAAGGCGATCTTGTAATCTACTCAATTCAACAGAAATTGAGGGAGACTGCGAAGTGAGCTTGAGCTCTTCGAATCAGCAGTCACCCGGTAAATACGTCGAATGAGATCGGCTGAAGCCAGTAATCGAGCCTGTCACGTAGGATTTGCTACCTGCGGTCGGTACCGCTAGGCCGAGAAGTTGCGGCGAATATTAGTCATATTACTTTAATACACGAATACGGTATATTGCCCATTGTCCAATGTATTGTATCGTTTCTGAAGATAATTTTGTTTTGTTTTAATCATTTTATGAAAGATTGATTTCGTTTTTGTTTTTTATTTGGTATTTCCAAATAATTGTGTTAGTCGATACTGTGTATGAAGACTTTTTAAACACTTTTAATTAATGATTTTTAAGAGTTTTAGTTTAGATGCCGATGAAATGAGTGAGCAATTACGTGTTATTGCATTCGTTATTGCGTGATTTTTACCTACATAAAACTAATACACAACATTTTGCAACTTAATACAATCTAACATGACTTGCGGTTGTGGTTTTATATGAAAGACAGAAAAAAGAATTCGTAAAAATTGAAGCGTTTGCAATTTAGAACTTACTTACTTGCTTTTCTAGACCCGCTTATCCTTGGGGGTTCGAGAGGGAGCTGCTCGAGCTGCAGCCTCTTAGCATATCAATCTTTTGCGACAAAGGGTAGATATTCAGATGAGATTCCAAGGTGAGACCAAGTAAGATCTTTAATGCAATCTCGCCATTAAGTTTTAAAACGGCCTCTATAGGTCTTCGACCAATTGGTGTAGAACACACCAGAGTTTTGGCTGTTCCTTTCTGAGAAATTCGCGTCACATGTCCATACCAACGCAGTTGCGATCCTTCTAGTCCAGTGGTTCTCAAACTTGTCGGAAGTATCGAACCCAACAGGTGTCATGCAAGCATACATCGAACCCTTAATGATAACCAGGAGCGGATCCAGAAAATTTTAGAGGGGGGATGCAGTTTTGAATTAGGTTGAATGTTAAATGAGTGCAAAGACGTTAGACGTCTAAACCGCAAAAAAGCATAAACTCTTTGAAAATGTTTCACGTCAGGGGCGTATTCAAAATATTCTTAAGGCGGTGGAGCTAGGGTGGCATAAAATTTTTACATTTTTTAAGCGTATTTTTTTCCGGAAAGTTAATTTGAAGCAAATTGAGGAACAAAAATATGGCTCTAGGGGGGTCCGGGGGTATGCTTCCCCGGAAAGTTTTCAAAAATTCAGACACTGTAATGGCCATTTTAGCGCTTTTTGAACAATTTTTATGGCAAATTCTGTTTAATTTTTTTGCCTCTAACTCTTAAGTCCTTCACCAAATATGATACATTTTGTTCGCACATTTTTGATTTATGCGTGCTTAAGGCGTAAAGATGATTGTTATCAAATAGGTTTGAAATTATGGAAAAATTGTATTCATCAAAAACAGCGTTGAAAGAGTATGGTGGGGGGATGCACCATTCCACGCAGAGATAGTCATTTACTACAACTGTATGCCTTTTTGCAAAAACTTATTCTGATTTTAGCCAAACCCCTGCTACAGCCTCACCGAACCCCTGGGGTTCGGTCGAACCCAGTTTAAGAACCACTGTTCTAGTCGGAGAAACAGCAATTCGATGTTTGGAGATTAGTTTTCAAAATAAAATGCTCAAATGATCGACTGTAACTGCTTAGAAAAGCAATATAGACCGTCTGCCTCTGGAAAGGTATAACCTCGATGTTCAATTTCTAGTCGGGTCAAATCAATGACCCAAATCGCTATTCACAGCTTCCCTCCTTGACGCTTATCATTAAAGAGACCGGGTAGAAAACAAGTCGGCAAGTTTACCGGTTGTGCCGTTGGTAAAGGTACTTAGCAGGGTTTATTTGAGAGTGGTATATACAGGACTAGTGGCTGGCAGCTACACAGCGAGCAAGCTAATACCGCCT
Source organism: Trididemnum miniatum (assembly GCA_964006365.1). Lineage (NCBI taxonomy): Eukaryota > Metazoa > Chordata > Ascidiacea > Aplousobranchia > Didemnidae > Trididemnum > Trididemnum miniatum. The sequence continues at coordinate 17,498,615 of OZ023233.1, forward strand.
CGCACGTTTTCTCGTAAGATGTAACTGTTAATACGCACCTTTACAACAATGACCAGAAAAACCATACAAGGTTTTTAAAAAGTGTGCAAATGTACGTCAGATGCGCTATCATGAAAAGCTAATAACTGTACCTGTAGTAAACTACAGTATAAGTAACCAGTAGAAATTAAAAATTAGCTTATTTCATGGCGCATGTAACAACTAAGATTTCGCTGCGTAGGGCTGATAAATTTTATCTTTTTAAAGCATAGCAAATGGAAAGATTTAGTGTTCAATTACAAATAATAACGCAAATTACAGATTATTTAAATGGGAAAAGAGGGAGGAGGAGGGGAGGATGTTTCAGAATAACAATTTCTAGTCCAACGAAGCTGGTTTTATTGCCAACGAAATTTCTTGTTTGAATGTTTATTTTTGATTTGATTTGGCTGTGTTATTTATCAGCAATTAAAATCGCCTTCTTTATTCCTCTCGCTTCTCTCAATATTTGATTGACCCTAAACTCTTATGAATATAATATTAAAACTTTTGCATTACTTAGGAGATATTACACTCAGTCACCAAATGCGAAAGCAAACTGCTGAAACCATTAAAAAAATAATGGGCGCGCGCTACACGGTGTGGGACGAAAGCAAATGCATACAAAGTTTTTTGGCCTTTTGGTTTAACTTACTTGAAACAGTGTTTGCGTTGAAAATGGATGTTAGTTTTGAATTGAGTGTAAAATGTAACCATAAAAACTTTTTTATAAAAAGCAGCGTAAAATGCAGCGTCGTAAATCTGCGGTCATGCTGGACAGGATTTCTTTTAGTAGGTTTCTTTGCCTGTCTGGTCTTTTGTGGTTACTCCATGGTCTCAACGGGGCTTGTTCTGGGATTAGGTTGGGTCTCTCCGTGCTAGTCTAGTTGCGCTGTGACGACAGTGAGTAACCTCAAAATGTTGTACATTGTTACTTGATAAAAAAAAGTAGCGGCGCTGCCGTGCTCGCTTCAGCATTCAGAAGGTCCGGATTTGGACCGCGGTCCGCCAGTTGAGTAGCCATGCAATAGATGATTAGCAGTCAGTTGCAGTTCTCAACAATTTTTATTTGATGGATCCCTTTAACTAATATTGAAAACTAAACTGTCCTATTTCACAAAAAATTAGTATTGAGCTAACATTTTTTTCGCGAACATTTTTGTTTTCGTTAATACCAAAAAAGAATGAATGCTCTTTGTTACAGATAATTTTTAGCGCAGGATGTTCTTTAAATTTAATTTCAAAACCATCTCTTCACCGTTGAAGAAAAGTATTTAAAGTTTTAAATGGCATGATTGCACTTTAGTATAGCCTACATATCACTGGTTTACAGCATCGGCACATGAACTCAGAAAAAGAAACAAGCCCCAGTTTCTCTTGATGAATTATACTTACTAAACTCCATTAGCATTAATTTTTTTTGGTTTCTTGAAGGTTAGGCCTATATTTGTTATTATGCATAGCGTATAGGCTAACTTGTGTAAGCGCGAATTTGTGTACCGGTAAGAACAGGAATTCACAAAAAAAATAACGGAAGAAAGATTTTAAATCTATTCTGGAGTTTTAATCTGGTCGTGATGAGAAATGTGTTTTTTTTTCTTGATCAAAGTGAAGTAAATCAAAGCGTCAAAACATTTTTTATTATTTCTGACAATAGAGTTTTGCCTTGTAATACCAGAAAGATTAAAGAACTCCATGCTAGCTTGTTCATGAACTGATCAATTAGACTTAGAATAATAATTCTCCCATAAAAATTCCAAAAATCTATAAGTGGTGACAGCAAAGTCTATTGATTTCAAGTATTTTATTTCTCTAATACAACAAAAAGAATTACCCTGACTTGGTAAGATATTATTCAGTTTATTTTGGATGTCAACGTCGCTATGGAAGCGTTTACACTGCTTTTGCCTTTGTTTAGAATTTAAATAGTTCAGAGTCAATGCCACAGCGCTACACTTGGTTAAAACAACACCCAGCTTCTTTCAAATGCTTTCCACTTTTCTTCTGTAAAGACTTTTAACGTTAGAAAAACTCTGATGAATTTGTTGTTATAAAATTCTATTACGATTGAAGTAGTTTTTTTCAACGTGGCCTACTCTGTAAAATCTTCGTCATGCTCTAGAGAATCATCGAGAAAAATTCACACATTTACAGCAGTTAAAATTTTCGTAAGAATTGAAACATCATGAACCATCATCTTGTAGTTGTTAAACTGACAGATTTTTAACTAAATTTTCCTCCAGCCCAAGCAAAACTATAATCAAATTTTCAAATTCATTAAGTGTGAAACAAATTTAAAAGTTTAGGAGGAAAAAATCAACACAACGTTGGAAATGCAGTATCTTATACAGATTATATAATTTCGCCCAATAATAGCAATATGAAGTCAAAAAAACACTGACTTTATTTGACTGAGCAGATTAAACCGCAGAATGTCATCACAATAAAAAGCGTTACTAAATATTTAGAAAAAACTCGCAAGTTTCTCTTTTGCAATTTCACTAACAAATACGAATTCAAATCAAAATCAAAAATTAAATCTTCATCATATACACGCTGTATTACGCCGAAGCGTGTGATAAGTAGGGCCCGCTAAAGTCAATAAAGTCAAAATGTTTTCTGTACCTTGTTACATGATCAAATGTGTACTAACGTTCGTTTCAGGTGTTCAAAAGTCTGTTTTGGTAGATTTTATCAGTCAAAATAAAGTCAAAATTTGTCAAAATTGTCTTCATCAAAAATTTCCTTACAAAAACGAACAAATTTATATTTTTTAAATATTTTTTTGAATTTTTGAGCTGCTATTAAAATTTTATGCGCAGTTTTATTTGATTTTAAACTTTTGAAATAGTTGCAATATTTGCACTATCGTCACAATAATGCCTGCAGTAATTGAGCAGGAAATAGCACTCATTATGTATGAAACGTCATTGTTGATGCATAAATACATAATTGTTAGACAATTAATCTAATCCTATAAAACCCTTGCGCTCTTTACTCATGGTCTTTTAAGTTGTAGCTTGCAAAGCAAAGAATGCCAAAACAAGCCAAATCTTCAATAGCGAAAGTTAGGCAAACTTGCCAGGAATATCCGGATGAGTTTTCGGCAATTCCTGCCGGCGACTTGCGATGCAACCTTTGCGACGTGTTAGTCAAATGCGACAAAAATTTTTTTGTGGAAAGCCACCGAAAAGTAAGCAACACCAAGAAAATCGGAGACGAAGAGCAAATCTCAAAGTAAGCAAACCTTTTTGCATTTCGATCAAGTAAACTTCAAGGAACAGGTTGTTTCTTCATTCTTAGCTGCACATATCCCACTTCATAAACTGAACCATCCTTCTTTAAAGTCTCTGTTTGCTAGAATGGGAAAAGTATTGCCTTCGGAGACTGCAGCCCGGGCATGTGTTGCTAAATTGGCATCCCAAAAAGAGGAACGAATTCAAGAATTACTTCGTGACAAAAAATTTTTTTTGATTGTGGATGAAGCAGAGGTTGCTATAAACAAAAGTATATTAGGGTGCTTGTGGGCAGCTCAGATGCTCCAAATCAGACATTCCTCGTTAATTGCCATCCACTTGACAGCGGTCGCAATGTTAATTGCAGTATTATTCTGCACACAGTGGATGACATATTGCGACAACTTGAAATAAAACGCGAGAATTTTTCATTGTTCTTGACTGATGCTGCTCGGTACATATCTTCGGCTGGAAAGACATTAAAGGAATTATACCCTTCTTTGATGCATGTCACCTGCGTTGCGTTACACACTTACTACATAACTGCGCTATGCGTGTGCGTGCTCATTTAAAAAATATTGATGAAGTGATAGCAACGATCAAGGCAGCAACAATCAAAAACAAAGATTGCAAGAAAGATTTTCATGATGCTGGTCTGCCATCTCCTCCTGACCCTGTAATTACAAGATGGGCAGCTTGGCTTAGAGCTGCCTGATATTATAGTAAGAACCTTCCAGCTGTTCGTACCATTGTCAACAACTGGACAAGTGCAGGCCTCTTAGTCAACAGAGCAAAAGACGCTATCAATGTGGAAGGTTTGGTGTCGGACTTGGTTAAAATAAATCAATACCGGACTCTAGCAGCCAACGTAGAGTTCTTAGAAGGAAGTGCCTGCACAATAACCAAGGCATACGGACTTCTGAAGAATATGCAATTCGATGATGATCCTTGCGCAATTAAAGACTGCATTAACAAACGACTATCCAACTCTGATTTAGAAACAATAATAAACTGTGCCAACTTGACAATTGACCCAACAAGCTACGCACTATTGCAAAAAGCCCAGTCAACCTCTGCTGCTGTTGAGAGGTCGTTTTCTAAGCTCAATAAATTACTGAGAAAAGAGAGAAATTTTGATGTTAAGAACGTAAAAAATATATGATGCTGTATTACAATAAAACGTCCTTGTAATTACACTGCGTGGCTTTCGTTAAAATAATCATAGACATACTGTTAGTGTACAGTACAGTTGCGATAGCAACGCAATTTTTGTATTACACACTAATTAATACCGGTACACACAATGGCTCGTTATCCTAGGTTTTAACGTCATGCGTCGCCTTGTTGCATTAGCTTCAACACTGAGTGATTGAGAAAATGTTCGAAGTAGGCTACCTTTTTCTTTAAAAACTTATGTAAATTGCAGATTATAAAACATATTTAATTAATAAAGTGCAACAAGACATAAATAATACGCGGAAGCGGTTAAGTCAAAATAAAGTTAAAATTTTACTAAAATAAAGTCAAAAATATATTTTTTTAAGTAAAAAAAAATGGCCCTAGTAATAAGCGGCGGAGCCCATCTCCGTGGCGCAGCGCCTGGGCAACACAGCTCCAAAGAAATGTCGCAGCACTGGCGAGCCGTTGGCGACACTGTGTCCAATTTGACCGGCGCAGGAATCGAACCCCAGACCTCCCGCACCGATAGCGATATTCTTCATAACTGCGCCAACCGTCCATTTATGAACATGAATCGCCACTGTTTCAATCAGTGCTCTACAAACTGTTCTTATCATAATCCACTTTGTACAGCCAAAATTTTTTGCGACCCTCAGGAACTTAAGTTTTCTCAGCACTCTCAAGCGTGAGAGGTTCAGTTTCGTCACGTCAAGTCGGCAAAAAACATCTTGCGACCCCCTATCGAGCCCTCTCGCGACCCACAGGAGGTCGCTACCAGTGCCGGCGCTAGGCCAACTGAGTCCCCCAGCAAACTTCACGTGTGCCCTCCTTTATCCACAAGCAAAATGGAAGGTAAAGGTGGTTTTACACAGAATGCGATTTTCATCCGATTTTTTCTTTCATTCATATTCGTGCGATTTTTGATGAACGAACCTGACGGATGTGCCTTTACACAAAATGGGATTGCGTCCGATTTTGCATCTATGTACTCTAGTTTGAAATCTACGCACGTATTTTGATACATTTTTGTACGTAATTTGCTTACGTAAATTGCATCGCATTCTGTGTAAAGCCTCCTTAAAGCAATTACTAGTCAATGAAGAAACTGAGTCCTTTTAATGCAAACAAATTTCTATGCAATTGATTCTTAACAGCAATTCATAAAACAAAGAAACGCTCAATAATTACTTTATTTAACACAGGTTTTAAAATGATTTCGGCGAGCGTTTTTCGCAGCTTCTAAAACTAGCTGACCGTCTGACGTATTACCAAATATTCCATCGATCTGGAACCCAAAACAAGGACTACAGGAAGAATAATTAAACTGCCAGGGTATTATTGAGCTCAAGATACAACGTTTAACGAACCAATTTTGATGCAACCATGCTTCTACCATCGGGTGCTGCAACCATGCTTCTCATGTTACTTTTCTTGATCTTCCATTCTCCCCTTGCATGTTACAACGTTTATCGTTTTGTTGCTTCTTCCCTTTTCTCGTGCTGTCCAATTATACTGTATGTTATTTATGCATGTTATTCTTGTGTTGACGGTACGGAAATAAAAGACACTAACTAACTAACTAACTAACTAACCCCTTTCCATCTAACATTGACTGCCTGAAGTGCTAACAATGCTTCATGCCTATCTTAGCCTTGCTTCTTTATGTTCCAAATAAGATTGTTTTGCTTTTATGATGTCACAATGAAGCTTTGACGGTAAGACAAAAAATAAGGCCAGACAAATAGCACAAAGCTTGGTTTGTGGGGCCGAGACGCAAGCCAAAAATAAGGACATTTCTTAAAAATAAGGACAATAATATTCTACCGGCAAGTGTTTTACCTAAAGTCGTTTTAACACTTGAACTACTGGCTGTTTTTGTGCGCTATAAGCGTCACAATAATAAATTAAAATTAATGACAAACGGCCCAGCCCAGTGTGAAATGGGAAAAAGCAGGAGAAAAATATCCATGACACCATCAATCCAGTTGGCAATAACCGGTACTTAAAAGAACCATTGAAGTTTAAAGTAGGCCTTACTAATATAAAATGTCATGAATTTAAACTTTTAGGGATCCGTTTAACGAACCAATTTTGATCCACTTTGCTTGCGGAGTGGCACACCCCTGATGTATGTGGGCAAAAACTATGGTAAACCTACAATCTTCTAAACACCTACCATGTGCGACCTCATTCGAAGTAAGGCGCATGAAATAGAAAGTTAATGTTGTCGCTAAAACTTAGGTTATATTTCATAAAATATTTATTTTTAAAAAAAGAAAATTATATTTCCGTTCATTTAACAGATCAAAAGAGTCGTTTACATACAAGCGATTTTGCCTGCAGTAGCCTACATTTCAAACAAGAGCGGCGCAATTGGGAATCCAACTTTCTTCAACCCCCTCCCCCCCTCCGCCAGCACCTTTCTACACGCACGCACACAAACAAATTACCGGTAATGTTACGTCGTAACACGTATTGAAATCATTTCCAAGTAAAAAAAAATGCCATGGTGTTCAGGGCAGGGCCTCTGACCAGGCCTGCCCCTTCCCCGGCCGGGGGGTTCGGAGAGCGGTTCTGCCGGCTATTGTCGCTGCCCTTGTGTTAAAGAACACTGGTAAAACACTAAGCCTTGACTCCTGGAAAAACTCATCACAACCGAATGTTTTTTGAAACTTCAAAAAATCACGCCAACAGCCTGATTAGTCATTCTAAGCCAGTCTTGTAGCTTTGACTTTGGAAACCTCACATATACCAGGGGAAAATCTTCTAATCAAACGTCAACATAGGAAATAAACAGAAAACTATTAATTGGGAGAAATAAATTTTTCGGATAAAGTGGCCAAATAAGATAAAAAACTGCTTAGATAAACAAAAGTTAAAAATCAGAACATCAACATTATTGCAAAAATTAAATTTTTGCCAGAAATTCAAGCTGTAATTCGGAACACCATGTTTGAATATTTAGCAAGATTACCTAATATAAACTGAAGAACATCGTAAAAAAAAACTGAAAAAAATAAGAAAAGAAGATGCGTCGACCGGGAGTCGAACCCGGGACTAGTGCTTGGAAGGCACCAATGCTAACCGCTACACCATCGACGCTACAGCTCAACGTTGTAGAAAACAAGATTATATATCCTATTAGTATTCCTTTTACTCTGATCTTCGCCTTTTTGAAAATAATAATGGTATATCAGAAATTTTTTCCTAACTATGCAAGCTCAAATTGCTCATTCAGTAATACGATAATTGTTGATTATCATTTTTTTTCATACGCAGCTCCTTGATTAAAGTGGCAATAACAAAAAATCAATTAAGGCGTAAAAAGAGGATCGATGCAGCAAGAAGCAGTGGCGTAGCAGGGGGGGAGGGCATTTTGGATAAGCTTTATGTAATTATTTTTCTTAATTATTTTGAACAACTATTAATTAGCTATATCGCTTATTAGCTAATCGTAAATCATCTTACTGTGTTGCATAGTGCCCAGGCGCAAAGTTGCGGAAATGGGCCCCGCCATCTCGTTTACGCTTTGGTGCATTTCCGCGAGTATAAAAAAGATTTGATTTTAATGTGTATTTTGTCACAATTGCGCACTGTTTGCTTATTCGTATTAGCATTATTTGAAACGCTCACACTCAGCGTGCGAATGCAGTATAGGCACTTAGGCACTAGGCACTACCACGCAAGTGACATGGGCGCACGCATGGGGCGCCACGGTGCCATGGCCCACCCTTTTGGCTCTGTAATAAGGTGCTAGAACCTAACTTTCAGTCTATAATTTCTCAAACTAATAACGGTTGCAGCCTTCTTTCACTTATTTTAGCCAAGCCTCTGCTTTTAGACATGAAAGAGGGGTTGGGGGTTACAACCCCCCTCCCCATTGAGCCTCAAATGACGTCGTACATAATCGAAATTGATGCCAGCAAAATGCATCATTGGTGAAGCACTTAAAGTTAGGGGCCAAAAATATGACAAACTTTCCTTAAAAATTGTTAAAACAGTACGCTACTAAAATGGCCTTTGCAGTATGCAAATTTTCCAAAAATTTCCAGGGGAGCATGCCCCGCAGACCCCCCTAGAGTCGTTTTTGGCACTTAAGTTGCTTAAAAATAACTCTGCCGGAAAAAATACGCTTGAAAAAAGTGACGAAAATTGATGCCCCTCCCACAAAAAATTCCTGAATACGTCCCTGACATGAAACATTTTCAAAAGGCTTATTTACGCCGGTTTCCGAGTTTAAACGTTTTTGCATTTAGTTAACATTCAACCTAATTCAAAATTACATGCACCCCACGAAAACTTTCTGGATCCGCTCTTGTATACATCGTATAATCAAATGTGATGTCATTCTCAACCCCCCCTCCCACTGCAAAATCCTGGCTACGCTAGTGGTGACTGCACTCACTGCATGCCCTTTTTCGATATAAAAGTGTGTTAAAAAGAGTGTTTTTTATGTGAAAACCGCAAAAATTCGTTGGCGAAAAATTCGTTGACAAAAATTCGTTGGCCCCCACACCCCCAGTTATTTTCCCCCCTCTTTGGCCAAATCCTGGGAACATCACTGCATTTTGGGGCGGCAATTTCTTGAACAGCCCCGGGCGGCAGAACCTCCAGCTACGCCATTGGCAAGAAGTAACACATTATTACATGCAAATGAAAGGTTATATTATAAAATATTAAAATTACAAAGACTATAAGGCATAAACAAGTGCGATGATCGAAGTAGGCCTAAGACTACAGCAGCTACCAATTGCAGCAACTTGCCAAAGTAATTAAAGGGCGAAAAAACCAGACAGAAACAGAACGAAAATGCAAGATACTGGATAAGGTCGCAGATAACATAGGTTTTTGGCTGCTGGGGCTGCAGTAAACCCTAGTAAGCCCCTACCCTCGAAAAATTGTTTGACGACGCCCTTTCATCCTCCAAAGCTCATTCTTTGTTACAGCGAAGCTCTTTCTTTATATTTACGCAAGTTGAAATAAAGTGATTAAAGTGAACACTGTGCAATGCACTATGCAGTTTCAAATTTTATTTACAAAACACTGGTGATGTTTAACCTATTTTGACAATAAATTACGTATTTTGTTGCGGATGAACTATTTTAATTCTATTGCAGAATGCTGCTAGTGGCCTGAGCGATTTGAGCGTCTTATCAAATGTGCAGCGAATTTGATCAGGGTTTTGCGAGAAACTGAATAAGATTAAGTGTCAATTTACACCGTGTTTATCGAGTCAGGATACAGACCTATTGCCATGAAATCATCGTTGAAACAATTTGAACAAGTAACCATTTACAGCAAAGTCATGAGAACGTAAAAGTATTTCTCATCTTGTAGTCTATCAGGCAGTGGGGTAGATAACGAGAAATTTTAAAAAGGGGAGGGGGAAGCATAAACTGCAAAAGCCGTCAAAAGCAACCGGCACATTTCAGACCCCTCCCCGTCCCCCTCCCAAAAATGCGACGGCTATCTCCGCCTGATAAATCGAGATTACCAGGGAATCTGGCTTGAATTAATGCTAATGGACTCTCCCAATGACCCAATTTTACAACATTAACATCAATGATGGGACAGGCAAATGCTTTTGTGCTCAACCCGGCAGGACTGTATATTTTTGATCTTATATTACATTTACTGTATATTTTTGTGCTCAACCTGGTTGGCTTAACGACATACAATAAACACAGAAGAAAGTCAGATGTAAGGAGTTATATTACCTACTAATTAGGCTACTTCTTATCACCAAGTGATACCTCCCACGCGAGTGTACTCTATGAAGTAAACTTGAACAAAGTTTGAACAGTACCGTAGCAGTGTATCCATAGAGAACATTGAGATCTATATGCAACTTCAAGGACCACCTAAAAGAGATTGAGGAAAACTACCGGTACATTAATAACTATCCTGAAGCTTAATGTGGCAAACCATGGAGTATTATCAGGCTGTCTTTTCTTTGATTTTTTTACAATTGCCAGCCTCAACATCTGTTTTCCTATTCAGATTCAAACGCTCTACCGATGCAAGTTTCTTTATTAGGTGGTTAGTTAGTTAGTTGCATATTTATCCTCCTATCACGAGAAAGCGATCAATGCGCTATACGAGCTCGCTTAGGAGTTGCCAGCCATCTGTTTACCACACCAAGATGGGGGAATCCCGCTAAGTGCCTTTCCCAACGGCGCAACAAGTAAACTTGCCGGCTTGTTCTCCACACTGTCCCTTAAATGCTGAACGTCAAGCAGGGAAGCTGCTGTGAATACCAATTTTAAAGTCATTGGTTTGACCCGACTCGGAATCAAACCCGAGTCTACAGCTCAAGAGACAGACGCTCTATACCACTCGGCCATCTGAGCTGTTAAAGTTTTTGACTGTTGAAGTATTAAGTCTGAGCTGTTAAAGTATTAAGTTTTTGACGTTTCGCCTTCCATTCGGAAAGCTTCTTCAGAAATAACAAGCGCACACTCCAAACGTTTTTGGAATTATGTGTTGTGCGCGCACACTCTAAACGTTTTTAGAATTACCTCACCCATGTGTGGGTTGAGGTATGTGGACGATGTCCATGCTATAATAAAGGAAGAACATCTGGATGATTTCCACCAACATCTTAATTCAATGCAGGCTTCTATAAAGTTCACGCGGGAAAAGGAAGTAAACGGCACACTTTCTTTCTCAGATGTGACGGTCACACGAAAGCACGACGGCTCCCCTATCGCTTCAGTATACCGCAAGCCCACTCACACTGGTAAATATCTTCCTTTTGAATAACATTTCCAAAAACGTTTAGAGTGTGCGCTTGTTATTTCTGAAAAAGCCTTCGGAATGGAAGCCGAAACGTCCAAAATAAAGAAACTTGCATCGGTAGAACGTTTGAATCTGAATATGTCAGACCCAATGAACGCAAACATGTCTTCTATTTTCATCTGTTTTCTTGTTGAAAATCTGCTTTTGAGTATTTACCGACTATAGTCATCAAAAGTACTTGATGTTGTTCAAACATGGTTCAAACAGTTTTGTTCAAATGGAAATGACCGACGCTCGTGTGGGAGTTACACTTGATGACTACTCACCTCCCATGATTGATTTATTCATATATTTCCCCAGGTTTCGTATAAACAACGATGCGCTGCAATAACTACTCCAGGAAATGTTTTATCCTTATTGTTAATTTTTCAAACATTTCATGCATCTTTGCAGTATGATATTAAATCTTTCTAGCAGGATCTTTATGCCAAACAGTTTTACTGGACTATTTCTCCAATGACCGACAATTTTAATGCTTTCAGTATTACTAAGTTGATGAAATTATTGAGTTTTTACTGTATCGGCGATATGCCGTACACAAACAGCATAGAGTTTAAGGGCTAAACCCAGAGCCAGCAATCAGTATTGTTCTGATCAACTTTTTATAATAAAACCTCAACAGCCTGTTTCTCGCTCGCTCGCGGTCTTCAGTAGGTATCTTATTCAAAGATTTGATCATGATACCTCCTGAAGATCGCATTTAACGAGAAACAGGCTGTTGAGGTGTTATTATTTAAAGTTGATCTGAACAATATTGAATTTCTATTGTGCAATGTACCGGTAACTTATTTATTTTCCATCAACACATTATTTCTCTTAATGTTATTTATTAAAATTGCACTCAGTAGGCCTACTACGGTTGAAAAATCAGCAGCTTATGTTCTGTATTTGGTCAATTGGATTTTGTTGTGTTGTACGCAAGGTACAGCCTTCTTGTTGGCTTAGTGGCCAACCAACCTTTTATGGTAATTTTTTTTTCACTTGAGTTTGTTGACGTGAGTTTGAATATTACAATTTCTGTCTCTGACGTGTGGTTACGCATACTTGAGCACACTTTCGGAGCTGGGTCATCATTATTGCGGTAAGCTGTGATTGGTTAGCCATGAACCGTGGTCGAAAGGATCGAGTTAAATTAAGCAAGAAACTGTTTCGCGAACCAAGCTTTGCGTTTGGGGTGAGTTTAGCTTGCACACATTGCACTCAAAAATTGCATAATTTGAGGTAGAAGCAATGACATCAGTAACGGGAGTAGTAGATTTTTTCTGGCGACACAACTTAAAAGTGACTATGTTGGAGTCCTTCAGAAAAAGGTCATTAACTGCTCGCGCCAGGCTTTCCTCTTCAACACAGATCGCGCAATTAGACCAAAAACTTGTTAGTCTTTTCTGGGAGTTTCAACAAAGGATGACTGTTGCCGCCAGTGCTCCCACTGAGATTTTTTTGAAAATCCCATATATGCCCTAAGAAAAACCCCAGATAAAAATATAAAACCACATATAGCAAGTTAGCAAAGAAAACGTTTAAAAACCACAAAATATACTCGTACCATAAAATACTGTACCTTTCCCAACGACACAACAAGTAAACTTGCCGGCTTGTTCTCCACACCTTCTCTTTAATGCTGAGCGTCAAGCAGGGAAGCTACTGTGAATACCAATTTTAAAGTCATTGGTGTGACCCGACTCGGAGTCACATCCAAGTCTACAGCTACTGAGGCGGACGCACTTACCACTCGGCCATCTGAGCTGTAAATTTTCAACTGTTTCTGCTCGTAATTAAGGATGCGCCGAGTTGAGTCTGAGTACTCGGCCGAGTATTAAGGCATTTTCATTACTCGGACGCGGTCAAGTATTAATTGATACTCGGCCGAGTATTAAAGCATTCATTTCATGCGGCCCGCGGGCACTTACAGAAGTTTAAACCTTGGAAAGCAGGGCATCTGCGGACGTGGTGACCTATTTTTTGCTCTTTACCTGATTTTATGTTCATATTTTGACGTCGTAGATACTCGGATTCGGATTCGGACTTGGCCGAGTAATGTCGTGAATACTCGTTACTCGGCGAGTCCGAGTAATTGTCGTTGAGGCACATCCCTATTTGTATCGAGCTAGTTGAATTTGTTTTTACACGGTTTGTTTGAGAAAATATTCTCTCTACTCTAGCTGAAGAACGAGGTAGAACTGTCATGGTTGTCACGAAATATGATACTCTTCCCTATAATCTAGTTTTACCTGAAAACCCCAGTTCTTTGTCTGAAAAACCCAGAACCCAAGACTATCAAAAAAATCCAAGATCTGGGGGCAAAACCCCAGGCGTGGGGGCCTTGGTTGCCGCAGACCAAGTTTTCGCCCTTGTAATCTTTCTTAAAAAACGAGCCACTAAAAATAGAACACTAAATAATCAAGTGGCTACTAACACATTAAAAACTTTTCTATAAAAAAATCTTCAAATAAGCATTGTTTTGGGATTTGCCATAAAAATATTTACTGCATTCCGAAAATGTTATATTATGTTTTAGTTGATTTTTTATCTTCCCTTTGCAAGAAAGTCACAGAGGCACTATAACAAGCTCGCTGACACACCAATGTAAGGAAGTAAATCCGCTTAATGCCGTTCCCAGCAATTGTTCTTCCCGCTGTCTTGCTTTAATTTTGAACGACAAGCCAGGAAGCTGTAAACATACACCAAATTTTAAGTTCATATTTTGAGCCGATTCGGAATCGAACACCTGCGCAGACAGCCATTCCACTCGGCCATTTGACGCCACACCATTTTTGACCATAACATCCCAGAGAATGCCCACTTTCCTGGCACAAGGGAAAGTATTAAATAAAAAAAAATTTACATGTAAGAGAAGGACAATTTTGCGCATTTTGTTTGTTCAAAACCTCTGTAAAAGTGAAGCACTAAGGGATGTTCGATGACAAGAAACTTGTTAAATGAAGATTACAAGTTCGTTTCTTCTGATGACTAATCGGTTCCAGGCCAGTGAACAGGTATTATGCAAACAAAACGAACGGCAAAAACATAGGAATTGTGGCAAAACAATGAAGTGAATTGTAACATATTGTTAACGGCTTCATGCTCCAATGACTTTTCTGTTTTAAGCACTTCCTTTTCCTGTGTTGGAAATTTGATGGTAAAGTAAAAACTAATCATTTTCTCACCATTTTAAGGGCATGTGAGGTCAAGTTTCACTAACCACTGCTAACGTCCTGATGGTTTCATGGACGTGTGTCATTCTACCACCGGTATGAATGGATTGGATTTTTATTGATTCGTTAACGGATCTCGTTTCAGATCAAACAATCTGCTTCCAGTAGCATCATTATTTTCTGTGTGATAAAGTAACTTTCCTCTTTCTTGCTCAATAAATTTTCCTGTATTCCAAACAGTCTTAGTCATCTTGGAAGCTAACAAACAAAGAAAGTGAATTTGCAATTGAAGATTTGTTTCAGCACGCTTCATTCAAATTCGCTTTCAAGATTTAGTTACAAGCTAAAATTTTATCAATGAACAATCTTTTGAACTGACCCAAAACATTACGTAATAGGAAATTGCCTTACTTACGTTATTTGAATTCTAAAAATAAACAAGCATCGCGGTCAACCACACTTCAGCATTCAAAACCACTAGATAAAAACTTGGGCGGAAAAACTTTGAAATACATACTGCAACGACAAATGATCAGCATTTAAGAAACTATACGCTGTAATTATGCAACAATTTTAAACAACGAAATAGAGGAAGTGGTTATGCTTTTAAGCAAATGGCTAAATAAGAAATTTCAAAAAAGTCTTCAAAATTACTCGACAATTTTGAAAAAAACAAGCCAGGTGTGAAAAAAAGAACGCTCAGCATCAGGCTACACCGATACTGAACCAAGTGAAATATAGACTAAAGAATATTAAAATGCAGATTGTTTGGGGTACGTTCCAGCCCAATTTATAAGGCGACACTCGAAAATTAACTAGGCTTGTTTTGCGTACCACAGGCAAAAATAGGTTCTAGTTTTGCGCGACAAATTTATCTTACCAACTACATCCAGCAATTATTATTTGAAATAATGGCAATGAACCATCCGGTTAACTTCGTTGTAAAGACCACGCTATCGTTGCGGGAGGTCTGAGTTCGATTCCCGGATCGGTCTTATCGGACACCATGTCGCCAACGACTCGCCACCCCTCCGATGTTTTTTCGGAGCAACGCTTTCCAAGCGCTTCGACGCGGAGATGAGCTCCACCACCTGTACGCTTCGACGTATAATAGCGCGAGTATAATGAAGAAGTGATTTTTTTTATCATAACCGTTCCAAATTTAAACCGTGACTAAATTCTATCCGATGCATCTACAAGCTTGAAATGTTTGTGCTTTGATTTGCATAAAGAGCTTTACAATTACGCGGCTAGACGATTTTCGCTGGTAATATTGTTCACCACACTAGTAAAAAATCTTTTAATGTGGCCTTGGAGGTAATTTCGTACAAAATTTATGCAAACAAACCATTCATTGAAAAAGAATTATGAAAAACTTTGAAGCGAAAAAGCAAAATTTGTGCACAGCGTTTTTATCTTATGTCAATTAAATTGCTTATTTTCGAGAAATGATGAATCTATGTATTTATATTAAAATCAAATCAACTATGTATTTATATTGGAATCAACTAACTATACACTAGGTTAATGACGAGTGTATGGCTGAAGCTTCTAATTGGCATGATTCGAAATTGAAATTGAGAAACGTTTTGAAACTACAAATTTGTTTGCACTAATAGAGACATAAACTTTTTGCGTCTGTAATGAAATTTTTTGAAACCAGTTTTTCCCAAACTCAGTCTAAAAAGCTTAAGTAGTTAGATGCGTTATTAGTGATTACATCATCATATTTTGCAGACTCAACGTCTGTCGAAAACAACTTTCTTGTTATATTTCCAATAACATTAACAAGTAGTCTTTTCAAATTTTTGAAACTTTCTTGTAGATTTTATTACAAATTATAGTGATTTTCCTGCACGAATTTTTGTTTGTCAGAAAATTGAAAAATTAACAACCAAAAAAAATTCACGCAACAAAAACATGAAATCATCAAAAGTCAGAACTTTCATCAAAAGTCAAAACTTTCGTCATTTCATGACGAAATTGCGTCAATTTTATTCTTTTTGTCAATCACTGCTTCACTTTTTACCAAATTACAAGCAAATCCAAATATCTATAGTCCAGGGATCGGCCCTTTAACACCGAAAGAGCCATTTGAATCCGGTTTCCACAAAAAAAACTTACTGGGAGCCGTAAATACTTTTTGACATCTAAAATGGGGAAAAGACGCATTTATCCAAAAAAAGATGCAAAAATAGGCTGTTAAGAAAATACTGTACATTGCTTTTTTGAACTATAACCTTTACACTTAGTATAAGCAACAATAGTGTGTTTGTTGCTTATGAAATCCACGAGGTGCTACGGAAAAAGTTAATTTTTCTGCATCAGATTAAAAATTCTCTGAGCCGCAGTGTAAGGAGAAAAGAACCGCATGCAGCTCCGGAACCACAGTTTGCCGACTCCTGATTTAGTCTCATCATGGTCTCATGAACTAGAATTTATCTTTTAAAATTTTAATTCTCAGGAAAATTCATTGTGCTGCAATAAACGTACGAACAAGACAAACGTTGGGATGAAAATAACTTAAGAAGGAAATATAAAAACACAGTAACTCTTAAAACTGGACCGTTTCGACAACACAGCTGCCATTATCAGTAGTGTACTAGAATTTACAAATCCGAATTTGTAACGCTTAAGACAAAATAATGTTTACTACCTCCGCTAACAGATTAGTGGTCAACGAATTGGTCATCCACCATCATTTTGCTTTTGTTTAGATTATTGAACAGGATAACAAACGTTTTTTTTCATATATTCCACAATATTATTATATGCAATGGCATTGAAAGTACAACATTGAGAGCTTGTGCTGCTTTTTTCCCTCATCAGCCATCTTCCTAATTGTGCGTGTAGCCACGAAATTTCTACAAATCAAAATTCAAAACAAGTTTTTACACCTTTTATTAAGTTTATTAGTGCTGTTTTAAAAACCTTCAAAATTAGATGAAATGCTGCGAAAAACATAAAAAATTGTAGGACCGGCTGTTAGCTCAGCTGCTAAGCGCACGCAATCGGTGTGGGAGGTCTGGGGTTCGATTCCCGGGCCGGTCAAATCGGCACAGTGTCGCCAACGACTCGCCATCGTTGGGACGTTTCTTCGGAGCTGTGTTGCCCAGGCGCTAAGCCGCGGAGATGGGCCCCGCAACTCGTTACACGCTTCGGCGTAATGCGGCGAGTATAATGAAGATTTGATTTTTTGAATTTTATTATAGGCTTACTCGAGTCATTACGCCGAAGCGTGCAACGAGTGTCGGGGCCCATCTCCGTGGTTTATAGCGCCTGGGCAAAGCAACTTCAAAAAACATCGCAGCGGTGGCAAGTCGTTGCCGACACTGCGTCCGATTTGATCGATCCTGAATTTGCATCTCAGACATCCCGCCAAGGGCGAAGCCAGAAAATAATTGAGGGGGAGGGGCGAATTTTGTAACTTTTATATCTGACGTCATTTACTTATTATGGCAGCAATGGAGTATATTCCCTCATATCGATGAAAACATAAACTTTTTTGGAATTTCTGTCAAAGTCGTAAACGTATCACTAAATTATGTTTAAATTTTAACTTAAACGGCCGTCGGTGGTAAATTTTTACTAGGCAATCGTCAACAACGCTTTTGACCCAGACACACCATAATCTATCATCATTTTATGAACGCATACATCTTTTACTTGTTGAAGATAAAAAACGACGAGATACACTGCGTATAATATAGTTAAGGTTACTAAATCAGTAAGGGATCAGCACATAAGATAAAGTCGAAATCAAAGTTCATTAAGTTTTTATTCAAATTCAATGCTTACTCGATTGGCTTTTTTCTTTATTATTTATTGGCATATTTATCCTCCTATCACAAGAAAGCGACGAAGCGCTGTGCGAGCTCGCTTAGGAGCTGCCAGTCATCTGTTTACCACACCAAGATGGGGGAATCCCGCTAAGTGCCTTTCCCAACGGCACAACAAGTTAACTTGCCGGCTTTCTCCACACTGTCCCTTAAATGCTGAACGTCAAGCAGGGAAGCTGCTGTGAATACCAATTTTAAAGTCATTGGTTTGACCCGACTCGGAATCGAACCCCAAATCTACCGATCCAGAAGCAGACGCTCTATACCACTCGGCCATCTGATCGGCTTTTCCTCATCTATTTCTTGACGGCATTAAAGTAGCCTACGCACAAATCTGACAGGCGATCGAATGCCATAGCTGAACGTACTGTAAAAAAGTTTTCACTCGTCTCATACGCGTAAATGACTGTTCGACCTCAACAATTGTTGCGGGCAGTGTTATGATAATCTGGATGACGTTGCGCACATCTGGGTAAGCTTGGGCGCTCAGAAGAAGCTCGGACAAACTTTCTTGGTTTACTTGAACGGTGAGAGAATTTCTTCGCAGCCTAACTTCTTTGGCGAGATTGTCCAACGAATAGCCTTTAAGCTCTCATTCTGATCGATGTTTGACCGGTCGTTAGGAGGCACGATAGAAAGCAATGCAAAAATAGAAGGTTTGTCATGAAAACGTTCTCTAAGAGAGCTGCTTAGACCAGGGCTGCGAACTCGAACTGAAAAGAACTCAATCTTTTTGCCGAACTCGAACTCAAAAAAAGTCTGAGCTGAAAACTCGAACTTGAATTCGAACTCGTAAAATAAGCTGAACTCGAACTTAAACTCGATAAAAAAATCGACCGAGATCGCAGCTCTGGTTTAGGCCATCATTATGTCAAAGGAATATCACGCATTGATAATATTGTGAGGCCGATTCTGCTTTAACGTTATCACGATCAACTTGTCATCCAGCAACCCAGGCATTGAAAGCTCTTCCGTGCCAACCACTGCACAAACCTCATCATACAGTAAATATTGAATTCGACTGTGGTGAAGTCCATCCGATCTTGATTATGAGGACGCTTTGAAGAGAAGCAATGATACTTTTCACAGAAGGTACACTGACTCCAACAGTCTGAAGCTTTCACGCTAATGGCTCCATGAGCGCCGGGTACCGACCAGTCAAGCTTATGGCAGATGTTACACTAGGTTTTTCGAAAGCAGCTTTCAAGGAAAGAGCTTTCCCTCGCGTCTCACTGCTTATGTCTTCCATCAATGAAGCAAGAGCGACAAGTATAAGCTTAAAGTTTACTTTAAATATTCGGGTACTTTTGTATTTTTCTGACCACCTGGTAGGAGAAGATAAAGGGATATCAACTCCTAAACTTAGGCGTTCGGCGATGTAGCAGAAAAACTTCGGCGTTCGGTGATGTTTAAAAAATTTAGAAGTATAAAAATTTGTAAAGCCACGTCCGACCCCCTTCCCCTCCAACATAAACACACAACTGCTCATAGTCAACAATGATTAGATACGCCAGAAGCGCAAAAAGTTTCGAGCTTTTATTTCGTTAATGATAATTTGTAATTTAATTTAAATTTCAGGGAGGGGGGCATGGCCCCTTTGGCCCCTACCCTGGCTACGCCTATGCCTCCTGCACCGATAGCAATATCTCAAGAAAAACACATCAAGAGTGAAAACCGAAGGCTCCTTGTTCTGGCATTGATTTTAGCCACGTCATAGCGGTATTCGGTGGTGTCAGGTTAACAAACAAATAAACTGCTCGTAAACCGAAGTGAAAATAAGCCCAAATCGGCTTTAGATCATGCATGTGTTTGTTTGAGCATTTGTTTGAGCAATCGCTCATACCTGTTAAAAAGCATTCAATAATAATTTCTCTTTTCTCTCTCGAGCAATGAACATTCCTCGATGGTTCTTTGCTCCGTGACGTCATTGTTCGCAATGACGCGTTGAAAATACGTTAGAAGACTTTGATGAAAATATACAAGCATGGGAATGCAAATAGTTATTGGTCAAATTCAGTAAAATGAGAAACAGCTACTGGTAGCGCGCTAGGTCGGAGAATATGGGTTGATTGCTAAGTCAGCTGTGAATTTGATTGCGATCAAAATCATTATTGCGACACTTACTGCCAGCATTTTTTAAGGCGTTTTGAGGAACTGAAACGGTATCTCAAAATTGTCCAGTGGTCTCTCAAAATCTGGTTCTACAATAGTGGAAAAAGCTGTGTTTTACGTTATAAATTCAACTGGCGGTCTTTCAAAATTGCTTGGTGGTTCCTCAAACCTTAAAAAACACTGCTTACCGGTACTATCGTTGCCAAAATTATGTTCTTTTGTGTTTATAAATGCAGTCACACAATGCAGTGTATCTCGAACTATATTGCGACAGTTTCGATTCCTTTGCATTTAACCACTTCTCGTGATTTCAAGCCCATTAAAGGATGAGTTGAATTCGTCTGTACATACAAAACAACCAATTCTGCTTGAACATGATTTTACAGCTAATGAACGCCATCATATAGAGCCTAGCTGTTAAATAAATGCTGTTAATGACCTGTACAAATCGACAATAATGTTTTCCTTTAATTGTGCCATTTTTTCCCGATCGCCCACCTCGGCTGTCGACCCAAGTTACATCTCGAACCACTGAACACGCAACAATGGGTAAACAAAGATACCAACGGTGTTACTGTTTATGCAGCAAGATATTAAATGGTATTTTTCAAGAATTAGTATTGAATTACAACAAAAATCGTCAAACTTGCAAAAAAGTTACTAAAGAAGATCGATGTTCAAGAGCTTAGCAACGTCTGCGGTGCCGCTTGCTTATCCAACACGAAGATTCACTTCTTTTGAAGTCCGGATTAATCCGCTAATCCTACTAGGTCAAGTGAGTAAAGATTTCAGAAAGTAGCTTCAAAGATGCTTCGTTCGTCATAATGCTGATCGTATGTGTATTTTTCCTCGCTTCTCCAGCTTTAAAATTCAGCGAAATTTATGCTAAAATTTACGAAGTACACGGATTTTTTAAGATTAGCTTTGTTTGTTTGTAAATGTCATTTTTGAGAAAAATTTAGCGGCAAAAGCGATATATTAATGAATTCGTCGTGTTAGGTCTCCAAAACAACTTGAATTTAATGCCAAAATAATTGTGCAGCTCTGTGGTTTGGAGAATTTATTGGCGGAAACAACGTAATTTTCAGTGAATAGGTGGAATTTGACGGCATATGGGCTACTAGATTGTTGAAGAATACTGTAATTAACGAAACTTGAAAACAGAATCAAGTAGTGAAAATAGAACCAGGTTTCACACACAATGCGTGATCATTTGTGTGTTAGGGTTGGTCCAATTTTGAACTCCGATTTCCTAAAACAGAAAATGAAACCAAACCAAACCAAAAATAAAGCTCATTGCCCTAAGACAAAATTTTCACGCAGAGCTTCCATCTGATTTTAATTTAACGCGGAAATTGCGTTGCCATCCGCTAAAAACAGTAAAATGCATGATAAATTACAGTTAACTACAATAAACTGTTTTTGTTTGAAGGCAACGAGCTGCAGGTTTTATTCCCCATGCCCAGTGCGAGAAACTCGCAATTCTTTACAGTAATTCATGAAACGAATAAAAATGAAACGAATTCTTGTACTTGCGACGTTTTGTGCTGTCCAGTCGTTATGCCGCGTAGATCGGCCCCATTATTCCTTACATGCTTTAGCGCAGTGGTTCTTAACCTTTTCACTTGCTGGCACCCCTTTGCATCACCAACCAATTCTCGCACCCCCATTTAGAATTGGAAAAAATATTCCTGCTCAAAAAGAAGTGAAGACCGAAAAAAAAAAATAATAATAAGGTGGGCATGTCCGCAGATGTCCATTTTCCTGCCCAAAAAGAAGTGAAGACCGAAAAAAAAAGTTGTTCATTTTTCTGCCCAAAGAAAAAGAAGTGAAGACCAAAAAAAATAAAAGGTCTTCATGTCCGCAGATGACCATTTTTCTGCACCTCGCACCCCCTAGAAACGTTTCTTGCACCCCTTGGGGGTGCGGGGACCCCAGGTTAAGAACCACTGCTTTAGCGTAATACCGCGAGTATAATGAAGATTTGATTTTTTTGATTACCGCACTTTGCAGCGGTTAGATCACATAAACAACCCAACTTGCGGCAAGGCGCCACATGTCGAAACAAAGTCGTAAATAAAGTTTCTGCTCCCGCACTTTATTAGTTTTGGTAATTAATAATAATAATATTAAGTACTTCAAGTTTAATGTTTGTAAACATAAAAACTTCCCATATGTTAAATCAGTTCATAATTTCCGCCACAAGCATAAACAAATTACGCCTTGCGCACAGGCGTTTTTGATCTAGAATTTTGTTGTGTCAAAGTGAGAGTGCATATTTACATTAAAGCAAAAAACAAGATTGATAACTTGGTGACTAACGCTTTTTGCAAACTTTCTTCGCTTAAAACTACCTTCACCTTGCAAGCGACCGGAAAAGTTCGCCGAAAAGTAGGCTTGCTGCTACAGAAGGGTTTATAGCGAAAACTGATGATCCATTTATGAAAATGAAAAAGCTTGTGATGTAGCAAGAACGTTGCATTTCTGTTTTGTTGCTTGTTAATTTTATAACAAGCTTTTTCTTGCTCAAAAATTAAGCATTCTTATTTTGATCTTCTCTAGGTTTTCTAAAAGTTGAAACAAAAAAGTACTGCAACGATAAATAATTGAATAAGTGAAGTGTAAACTCATTAGTTGGGGAAGACAGACACCTTTTCCTGGTCCTCCTTGTTAGTGCAGTATGCTAACAACTGCCGTTTCCGATATGTGAAGTCAAACCTGTCAAGCTCGTCAACTATATGAAAGTTTTAAGCGCAAAAACAGCATCTTTTTTCTCTCTATCACACCGATTTCCTACAAGTGGGGGTTACCCGGTAGTGGAGCATTTAGGGTTTTAGGTGGAAAATTGAAAGCACTGTTCTGTCCTGGTTATAGAAATGACTCTGAATTTCACTCTCAAGGGTAAAAATCTTTCTTTGTTTTGCAGTCAAATTTGGAACTAGCGCAGAGTGATAACCTATTTTTTAGAGAGGGAACACTGTTTTTGATAGATTTGATTTTCTTCATTTTTGTTCTCTTGTCACGAGAAAGCGACGGAAGCGCAATGCGGAGGACGAATCCAGACTCGCTTAAAAGTTGCCTTTGTTTCCGAGTTTTATAGCGGATCTTTAATTTTGTTTATTTTAAAACGTTTATTTTGTGGATAGTTGAGGGTCAGTTTCATCAACAGAAGGTAATGAGGAAACAAAGCTTTGAAACCGCTGCTCTGTCATTTCTGATCGTAAGCAAGTAAGCCGGTCGCTACCGACGGAGGTACTGTAATATTATAAGGAGAGTTAATGTCACAAAGTGTGAGCTTAGAAGCTTGAGCGCTTAAAGCGTGCGTACCGATGGAGGTTGTAGATTAGGCTTTACCGAGCTTCTCTTTTTTGCGAGATGACGACGAATGCCGATGTGTGACGTAACACTCTACGCACGCAGGTCTACTACATTAACGGTTGAAAAACAGCTGCGACAATGAATGCTTCTCTGACATTTTTAAACCTTTTGGGCGGCTTGGCCGAGTATTGATGCCAATCTCACAACAAATAACACTTGTCAAAATGCTTGATTGGTATAATTAGTATAACTATAAATATTGATACAACTAAAAAAAAACAACTTTTAATTTAACAGTCATGACGCCATTAACATGATATATCACGTGCCTATATTGTTTGTAATTTGTGTAAATAAGATGCTTGTAGCGACGTTATCAATAGCAGAATTCTAATTAAGTATTTTTTGATGAATTAGAACGCTGTGTGGTCTTCAAACGAAGAAAAAAGTGGCTTAATTTTGCCGGAGCAATTTTGATCAAACTTTAGCTATAATACCTACGTAATGCGTGTATCTGCTCCAAAAGTGTTGCTTACGTGCTGAATACAACGAACGAAATTTGTATTGCTTAAGAATTAATACGCTAGTTGTAACATCGGGTAAAAGCATACAACGTCTTCATTGCTTTCTTGTGTAGAAGTTTTGTTGTCGCTGCTAAAATGACATAATTTCTTACTTTATAACTGTAAGTCAAACAACTGGGCAAGAAAGTGCTCAATAACAAAGTTACAACTTATTACATTCTATACACAATTTTGGTGGAGAGGTGCACTTTATGAACCATAGCGCAGTTAAGGCTAGCAACACCAAAGGATTTATCGTAACTCTAGGCTGACTTACGTTAATTGATCACACGTTTTCGGTGATACATTACGCCCTCATCAGAATTTAGAATACATACTGCAATATACAAATAAAGTTACTAGTCCTACAATGAATTGGACTAAAAAAACGTTGAAAATATTAGTAAAAAAACAGGTTACACTTTTTACCCTCAATAGGTATTCATGCTGTTTTCACACAGAGAAAAAAAAAATTAAATAAAAAACTGCTGTAACGTGAATATGAGCTCATAGACGGAAAAATGATGAAATAAAGAAAGCAAAACCTCAACGTGAAAATGAAAAACTATCGATGAAACAACAACATATTGGTAAACATTTAACAAAATTGAAGCCCCTTTTGCATATAGCATTTGAATAAGATACCTCTGACGAACATTACAATTTGTTTGAATAAGATACCCCTGACGAACCCTACCGGGAGAAACAGACTCTCGGGTTTTAACTTTAATTTTAATACAGTACTGTACAATGAATGTGCTGAAGTGGATATAATTTCTTCCTTTAAAGATTTTTTCCAGGTATTAAAATTATCACTCAATTTATTGACCAAAAACTCCTACTCAGCCTCAACTTTTGAATCAGGATAAGCAATAATATTTTTTGTAGCATGTGCGTTTTTTCTGAAAATTGTTTCTGAAAATTAAAATGGGAGATCATTCTCCCTTTCAAAACGCTAAAATAGCAAAAATAAGTCTGCTTTTTACGCATGCTTTCTAGCAATAAAAATTTGTGGAAGATCAATTTTATTATTGCTTTGGTCAGACCAAACTTCACCAGCTCCGTCTAAAACATTACGTGAGTGCTATGTCATTTTTACGCATGCAGCCATATCATTTTTAAGCAAGATTAATTTGCTCATATTAGGATTTGGGAAAGAAAGTTAATTTGGGCTGCATAAATATCTTAGAGAATATTTTGAACCCTATGTTTTGGTTGGGCTAGCATTTGTCTCACCATAAATCCGCTAATTTTATTTTGGTAAAAAAGGAATGGAGAAAATAGTTTAAACACAACAATATTGAAGCACCCTTACAGAATTTTCATGACTAAAATTGCAATGGTTTTAAGAAGTTTATTTGGCAACATTTTTCCATTGCTGGGCACAGTTATAAAATCTCTGGGTAGAAAATGGTAAATTTAGTGACTATCAACATGCTTAGGTTAAAAGTGGAAATACTGGTGAAACCGCATTGCGGTAAAAATGAAATTTTTTAGCTTCCTCCTCTAAATACGTTATTTCCGCCTCACAAAACGATTTTATTATTATTTAGACAGAGATTAGGCTATAATTTAAACAATAAGAAATATTTCTTACGTACAGTGTTGACCAACTCTGTGGCGCCAAAAACTCACTTCCGCTAAAGACACAGCCACATTTATCATCTTATGTGTCAAAAAAATCTCAAGCCACAGGTGTTGATCGTAGTGACAAGTACTCGGCCAACGGACGGACAGTTTAAGTGAGATGTGAGCGACAAACTACGTTGTAGGTGGTATCCCGAAGCTGTTGCATATGCAAACTGTAC
This sequence comes from Trididemnum miniatum, assembly GCA_964006365.1. Lineage (NCBI taxonomy): Eukaryota > Metazoa > Chordata > Ascidiacea > Aplousobranchia > Didemnidae > Trididemnum > Trididemnum miniatum. The sequence goes on from OZ023233.1 coordinate 17,524,641, forward strand.
TCTTGAGAAAAAGTTTTTATCTGTTCACAGTTCGGTAGGTTTAGTGACCCCTGAGCTGAATCTTAAAAAAAATTTTGTATTTTATACTGAAACCACCTACTGAGATAATTATACTGTTTCTTGCAATTTAGAAAGTTAAAACAGTAAAATAAATTATATGAGAGGTAAATGTTGCATCAAAACGAAAATACATCGATGAAATTACAATTTATTTTACGACAAGTAAAATCAATTCTACTATTTTAACTCCAAATCAGATAATGATATTTACTACAAATATTGACGCTTGATTATGAAGAAATGACACCGGCCCGTTAGCTTAGTTGCTGCGGTGCGGGAGATCTGCCTTCGATTCCCGGGCCGGTAAAATCGGCACAGTGTCGCCAATGGCTCGCCACCGTCGCGACGCTTCTTCCAAACTGTGTTGCCCAGGCGCCAAGTCCCGGAGATAGGCCCCGCCACTCGTTACACGCTTTCCGTAATACCGCGAGTATAATGAAGATATGACTTTCTTGGTTTGATCAAGAATGACCTTAACTCAATTTTGATTGTGATGGCCTGCATGAAGTTGGCTGAGTGGCTAGCGCATCGAATTCAACAATAATTGTCTATGGTTCGATTTTAATTAAGGCTTTCTACCATAATGTAGGTATTATATTTAGATATAGGCTACATCCAGTCTTCCATCCCTTAAAAAATTATTCTGAGGTTGTAAACTGTCGAAGCGCAGGACACCGTACGTCAAAATTGCACCCAATCTTACAGGAATGTACCGTAAGCCATGGTGCAATGCACAAGCTATTGTTTTATATACTTTATGTGCTTTGACATTAGGGCTTAAAAAATTTGAACGCGCTATGCAGTGACGAATACACAAAGTCTACGAAGTGTGAAATAAAAGCTGCAAGTCAACTTTAAATATTAAAAATTTGCTTGAACAATGCCGAGTATTGTTTCTTATTGACGGTTATGAAAAATTTCTTTTTCCTGTTTACAATTTTATTATAAGAAAGTATTTTCATGCTTCACTGATAATGAACTGAAAAAATGACCAGTGACGCAATTGTGACGTAAAAGCCAAAATTGTTCTCAATGGATTTGTTTGATTCTAAAACACTTTTATGACAAATAAGACTACAGTACTACTTCGTGTTTTTCCCATTATTTGTGTTATGTTGTAGACAGAGTACAAGAAGTCGCTGTGATGACGTCATCAGTCAATGTCACGGTCTGCTGCTTTGGGAAAAAAAATTGTTAATTTCCTTATTTCAAATGATCAGGCAAGGGATTCCATTCCACAATAGTTTCATTGTAGCATATCATCGTTATTTTACAGTAAATTCATTTCAGGAAATGCACCTTGTTTTCAATTAAAATAACATCTGACCGGTTGGCGTAGTGGGTTAGAGACGTCGCTGACGCTTCTGAAAGTCTTGGGTTCGATTCTCGGGCCGGTCAAATCGTACACTTGGCCAACGCCTCGTCACCGCTGCGACGCTTCTGTGCTGCCCAGGCGCTAAGTCGTGGACATGGGCCCCGCCACTCGTTACACGCTTCGGCGTAATGAGGACTTGATTTGATACATTTATAGTAAAAACATAGATTTGCAAAACTGATTGTCGATTTGAAAAACAACTATGCGAAGTAACTTTCACTTTTGTTTACAAGCTCTGTAGAATGCCTAGTGCAATGTTTTTCACGCCTGGCCTTGTCCAATCGTGCTTGACTGTGTTGTAGAGCAACTTTCCTGCTTCATTTGTATTGAGGAAATTGAACATAATGAATGAATGCTGAAAGATTGAATGCAATTTAAGTTTAGGAGTAAATTCCGAAATGCAAAAAACTCTTGATTATTCAAATCAAATCAAAATCAGATCTTCATTAAACTCGCGGTATTACGAGTAGCTAGGCCCATCTACGCGACTTAGCGTCGGGACAACACACAAACGTTGCAGTGGTGACGGGCTGTTGGCGACTGTGTGCAATTGGACCTGTCCGGAAACCGAATCCAAGACGTCCCGCGCCGAGAGTGGTGACTTTAACCACTCTTTTATTTGCTTCAAATTTTGCTTCTGTAGAAACTTGATGCTGTAAACTTGCAGGTAACAGTTTTACCTATTGCTAGAAAAAGTTGAAAAAAGTGCTAATAACAAAGTTCGTAAGCTTTGAAAAAATGTTTCTCTTTGATTTTTCTTGGCTGCAAAAGAAACTGCTTATGTTGTATTGTCTCTAAAAGATAAAGCCAAAGTTCCTCAGAACTTGTGAAGCTTGTCTACGATTTTGGGAAAGTTTTCTTTTTCTTATTTTCTTGTCGCATCAGCAGGATGCTTTTCTAGCAAACAGCAGATCACGAAATATCTGCATGTGCCCAATATTGTGTACCAAGAAAAATACGAGGTCTCTTGCGCTTAGATAATGACACCAGAAGCTCGCAAAACAGCATTCCTGCTAGTTTCTGATCCGGTCTGTGCAACAGTTATGCGGCGAGAAGATAGGCTATTAGCCTTTCAGTTGTTTGGCCAAACGACGGAAACAAGCATTAGCGGAATTGTCTATTGGGCTCGTGCTTTTCGTGTCGGGTCGGGTTCGGGCCAAGCTGGAGCATGGATTTTGAAAAATTGTCGGGTTTCAATCCGACGGGACGTCGGACCAAAATAGAGGTTTTCAGTGAGTGATAGGGTTTTCGTGACTGCTGGAATGAAGCAAAGAGAACACCTTTTGTCGCATCTTCTTCTTGAAGTGCAAAGTAGTTGAGGATGCTGTATACAGTGCGTACTGATTAATTTCATTTTCTTGACTGTATAAATACTGCTGTTCGTAACTGCTGTGACTGTGGATGGATCAAACTCATTTTCTTCTTTATTAAAATTTTTTCAAAATTTAACGTGATAATTTTGATTTTGGGTTTAAATCGTGCGCAGACTGGTTTAAATCGGTTTAAATCGAGCGCGCAGTGATAAATTGGGATTCGGGTTCGCGCCGGGTCGGGCTCAATCTCCTCGGCCCGTTGACAGTTCTGAGCATTAGGAGAAGCATCATGGCACCATTCCAATTGCAATTATTTTTGGTTTCGTCTTACTCACTTAACTCTTCTTCAATATTATGAATATCAACAAAATAATTCGCAGCTGGCCAATATTTGAGTTGGCCTACGTTGAGTAGACATCATATGATTTTACACAATTTTGAAGCTTCAATACATGATAGATGCATATATTTACACAGCTAAGTCGATGTCTACAGCGACCGACTGATTTCCTTTTTGCTTTATGCATAAATCTTAAAACTATAAGTTCGAGTTTATACAAATTTCAACGCAATTCGGTTGGATCCAAAAAGTCTTTTTGGGGTGACTCAGTTTGTATTATCTCAAAGCTAAGTATATGCATACAGGAGAAAATTGATTTGCGACTTCAGCTCCGCTTTTTGGACTCATCAGGAAGATGAGAAAAGGCATAGAAAATTAATCTTTACGTTCCAGCACCATCTACTTTTACAACAGTTTGTATTAGCAAACAAACAGTGAAAGAGTATTCTTGATTACCCAGTCGTTAACTTTTTAATTAACAGATGTCGTTTCGGCTGAGGCAGAGCTAGTAACTAGAACTTTTATTAAATTTGAAAAAGATTAAAGCATTTAGCAGAACGAATCAAATTCACATGTAATAATTTATTCTCACACAAACATGATATTTGATTATTTGGTAAGTCTTAGCATCCAAATTAATAGCTTGGCTAAACCATTGCCTTGTAGCTTGCATTGTGAAAATAGTTGCACATTTTTTCGTGAATGGTAAAATGCTATTTGAAACCAAAACGAGTAAATACTAAGCAGGTGTTGCTCAACAAATAGTGATATAAACCAGCAATTTACCTTCAAGTGTATAAAACTGCTTTACTCATAAAATTGCTAGAATCAGATTTTAGTAGACCTGTCTTTTCGTCTTTCAACAAAGATCTAGTAATTACGTGAAGAAAAAGAATTGAGAAGTACCATAGACCAGCGTTTTTCAAAGTGGGGGTCGCGATCCACCGGTGGGTCTCAGAGACTTGGCTGGCGGCTTGCGACAGCATAGCAAAATTTTTAAAACTTACTCGCAGCTTGATTTAATTGCTTCCTAAATTTAATTATTTGTTAACAGGTTTGATCGCTTCAAAAACACGAACGGAGTAGAGTCGCCCTGCTATTAGCAACATAGATCTTAAATTTAACCATAACAACGCATTTTATACCTGAAATTCTTTTAAAACTCGTCCATTTATGAGTTTAAAATACCGTTATATTATGACGTAATAAAGATTGCCTTCGCCAAAAACCATCGTTTCGTCCATCAAATAGCTAGTGCTAGCCTATAACTGCTAGTCAGTAATACTTGAAACCAAAGGTGGAAACTCAAACCTAAACCGAAACCTGAAAACCCGGTTTTAAAGGAACTTTGGAAACCCTAACTTAAACTGACACCTACTTAGCCAAAATTTTGAAAACCTAAACTTGAACCAAAACCGTTTTTTCTTGAAACGTGAAAACCGAAACTGAAACTAAAACCTGTTCAAAATTTTCTAAGGTTTTAGGTTTTAAAAATTGTCATCACCATCCTTACCAGCATAGTTCCTTTAACGCTGAGCGTCGAATAGAGAAGCTGTAAATACTAATTTTTGAGTCTTTGGTTTCACCGGACTCGGAATCATACCCAAGTCGACAACTTCTGAAGCAATTGCTGTCCTCACTCGTACATCTGAGCTGCTACTTATCATCGTAATAAAACAAAAACGCCAAGAAATAAAGGATTTAAATAATTCGTATTCAAAACCAAAACTAAAACCGAGGAACCGAAGCTGCGCGTACGCAAAACTGAAACCAAAACTGGAACCGATTTTTCAACAGCCGTGAAACCAAACCAAAACTGAAACCTGACATCTGGGTTTCAACACACCGAAACTGAAACTGACACCCTAACGCCAAGTAGCCAGGTTTCCACCCTTGCTTGAAACTTTTGTTTATTGACGCTCAATTAAACAGTATGACACAAGTAAAATTTGGTAGACTATACAAATAAGGCGCGGAGCAGACTGCGAAGCAACCAGTCGAGTAGTCTTCGAGTCAGCAGCCACTTTGAAGAATTAAATAAAGTCAAAGGATCATAAATTTTAGCATAACAAACGAAAGAAAGAAAACAAACAAACGAAAAAAAAAGACAAGGCTAAAAACACAGCACTCTACACAAGAGATAAAGGGGAAAATGGAGTAAGGAAGAACAGGAGGTTAGGTTGTAATCAATGGTGAACAATATTGACTCAACAGCAGAGTTGTCAACGGGCCGAAGATTTTGGGGCCGGCCCGGCCCGAATCCGATTTTTCAAGCCCGAACCCGGCCCGAACCCGAATCCTAATTTATCAGTCCGTCCGAGCCCGATTTTAAGCCCGAAATCAAAAACATCACATTACCTTTTGAAGAACTTGTAATTAAAATGAAAAGACGTAATATTACTCATCCACAGTCACACTAACGACGGACAGCAATGAATGTTTATATCCAACAGTTAAGAATACGGAATTAAGCAGTAAAGCCAGTAACCACTGTAGTGTGCCTCTACAGGCCTGATATCCATAACTTTTAGTAGCTAAGATAAATGAACGAAATAAATAAGCAAGCACAAACGAAATAAATAAATAAGCAGACTTGAAGCAATAGAAAATCATCAATTCAGCAGCGCGGCGGAATTGATGATTTCTATCGCTTCAAGTCTGTCCGGCAACAAGCGACTACGTCGCTCCGTTAACGTCAGACCACAGGAGGAAAAGTCGCGTTCCGACTGAGCACTGGAGCTCTGACTGGCGAACAGCTTTCGCGCAACTTTGCTCAGGATCGGAAAAAGTCCTTTGTTTGCGCGCCAATAAGTTAGTGGATTTGCATCATTAGCTTTGCCGTCATTCCCTTTATACGATTGGAGCTCCTGTAACAATACAGAAAATAAATACTGTTTTATCACAAGGTTTAATTTAATGACATGCGCAAGTTCTGGGATATCGATAAACAACTGCCCCAGTAAATTTCAGTCAGCAACATGACAACTATTTTAGAAAAAATGCTGATGTTTATTATTAGAAATGTTCTATAATGTACCTTGTTCAGACTTTCTCGGTCAGCACTGCTGATCATCCCATCCTCTGCCATGTTGTCAGGAGTGCTTAGTACATTTCTGCCATTCCGAAAATCTGAGAATGGGTCGCTGTCGTCTGATATTTCGACTCTAGCTCGCCTTTGTGGAGGACTGCCTCGATGTAGTGAAGCTGAAGCATACTGAGTCGCGTGCTCCATGTGCTGTATGATCCATTTGTCAATGTCCGACAATAATCTTGACTTGAAAAGTATATCGCTACGAGATCTATCGGGTACGAAGTCAAATTTCTTGAAATCGGGATCTAGAAAGGTAGCCAACCAGTGATGCGCTTTCAAAGACTCAAAAGAGTTCTATCCACAATAACTCTGAATTGAGTCTTCAAGATTCCGATTTCTTTGCTGTCACTCTCCAACGGTTGAGCCAGATCAACTGCTTTATAATACGTAAGCACGACATATTGGATGGTAGGTTTGGAGTTAAATTGTAGCGCTTTAAATAGATTACCAAACGGTTTCAAAAACCCCAATAAATTTTCGTTCAGTCTTCGATTAACTGACGCCACAAGGATTGCTCGATCACGATGTGGTTCCGCAAGAATTCTCATCAAAGTATCATAACTTTCGTTTATTGAGTGAGCTCGATCACAGAGGCCTTGCCAACGTCTGGTAGATGATCCTTTCTTTACAGTTACTGGAAGCTGTTCCTGCAATCCAGATGCTTGGTTGCAATATTTTACTAGCGCAGCGGCAGCACTGTCGTACTCCAGCAGCTCTCGAGACAGATTACATGCTCTAGACCACATAGTCGTAAAGCAAGTGTGAAGACGATGAGCAAAACAATCCAAACGGCCAGATCTGTCCATTTTTTCAAACGCAGCCACGATATTGGCTGCATGGTCGGTTGTAGCAGTCACATTAGTGGGATCAATATCATATTCCAAAAATATATCCTGCATTACTTGGATGATATTGTCAGCAATATGGCGTTCCGTACCGAAATGACGGACCGCCAAAAGGTGGTGTTTCAGATCAAAATTTTGATTTATCCAAAACGCATGCATGTCAAGGTAGGAAGAATGCTTATAATCATCTGACCACATATCCACAGTCACAGCTAAAGAGTCTGCATTTTGAGGCTCGACCAAATCATTCTTCAACTTTAGTTTAACTTCTTTTGCCTTACTTTTGCAAAAGCTGGAAATAGTGTTCCGCTTATACAAAAAATCTTTTACGTTACAATGGCCATGCTTGGCGGCTATGTTTGCAACTGTTTGTAATAAACCGCACAAGCCATCTGCCTCTAAAGCATTGAAAGAGTGATAGTCTCTTACGCAAAAGTTCAACTGCGCATTTTTGATGGCTAGCTTCTCGGCATCATTAAGCTTCATCTTCTTCACGAAAAGCAAAGATTGTTGTATTAGCGGCTGAGGCTGAGAGCATGTTTCAGCATGACGTTTTATGTGGGATGACCAAGTCAGTTTATTGTCGAACCTCATAACAGTTTTGCAATTTTTACAAATAACAAAACCAGGAACCGTAACAGTTGAATTTGATGCTGATGCGTCTTCATTTTCTACACATATACTTAAAGTGGAAAACGATTTCCAAAATTCTGCACGACCAGGTGATCCTGTGTACTAAAATTTGGTAGGGTTCTTTTGAATTTCCAAAGACAGTGCTTGAGCCGTTTGGAAGATGTGAGATGACATCGAGTATGGCTATTGATAAAAATTTAATAACTACGAAATTATATTCTATCACCTACTGTATATCATCTAACAATATGTCAGATGTAAAGTTAAAATACGACAAGCTAGAGTGATATGGCATTTGCTCTTTTGCTCTTCTAGGTACTCTGCCAATAAAATAAAGGTATATACTGTAGGCCTGCCGCTTACGCATGTGTACTATAGATTGTATAGTGCATGTTTTTGCTGCTTCAGTATATAAATCGTAATAAATTCGGTTTAGGCCTGCCTACAAAAATACAACTAGGCTAGCAGCTGCTGGCCGAGTGGATAGAGCGTCTGCTTCTGGAGCTGAACTGCTGTAGACACGGGTTCGATTTCGAGTCGGGTCAAACTAATGATTTGAAAATTGGTACCGATATTCACAGCTTTCCAGCTTGGCGCATTTAAAGGGACAGTAGGCTACGGGTATGCCTGGATAACAAGCCGGCAAGTTCACTTGTGCAGTAGGGAAGTGCACTTCGCCGGATTTCTCATTTCTCTGTGGTAGAGTCATGGACAGATGGCAATTAAGTGGCTGCTTGAATCCAAGATCGAAACGCACTTCGCTCTTTTCTGGCCGAGGAAACTCGTCAAACAAAGCAATAAACTATATATAGCCTATACTTCTTCTTCTTCGGGCTTGACGCATAATGGCGTAGCCTGGATAATACAATCTAGCTCAAACGAAGAAGATAGCCTACTAAACTGGACTAATTTGGCCTATGCCTTTTTTCTCTTCTTAGGCTATATCTTTTGACGAAAAGGAATGCTTTAATACCTGATCTACGATATATTCACGCTTTCAATCCTAAAATTGGTGTAAATCTTTAATATTATTAAATTACTACGGCTTTTTACAGTAAATTCTTGAGATCAAAAAGAAATTACGCCCGGAGTTCCTCAAAGCTAATTAGTTTTTTCCTGTTTTTACTGGTTATAAATTTATGATCGACAAGCCACTTATGAGATCATAAAGTTAGCTTTGTCAGAGACATTCTATCTCTCAATCCTCAGCGTATGATATCACAATACTTTGCTAAATTGCATTGATTTGTATGAAACAAAGTCTAACACTGCTTTCGAAGGCAGACAATTAGTGTTGTCTTTACTTTATTCCAGTAAAAAGGCGAAAACCTTATCGCTTACTGAAAACTTCGATTTTACTGAGGCGTGCGGCCCGATTCAAGCCCGACAATTTTTCAAAATCCAGGCCCGAGCCCGGCCCGAACCCGGCCCGAACCCGACCCGACCCGAAAAGCCCGAGCCCGATTGACAACTCTGCTCAACAGTGACTTTTTTAAATCATATTTAAACAATTTTGTAGAGTTTTGGGTTTTAATGTTCAAATCATGAGAATTCCAAATAATCGGACCTTGATAATTAATAAATCTTCGAAACATAATGGATTTTGTAACTAATATTGCAAATTACTTTGGCGAAAAATTCATTCCGATAATTTTAGAACAGTTAAACCTAATTGTTAATTTCATTTGAATAAAATTGTGCTTCAAGCCTGCCTGATGGGTCGCGAAAATATTTCGTTTGATTTAGGGAGTCGCGGCTAGGCAAAGTTTGAGAACCTATGCCATGGACTATTAAACTATCTGACGAACCGACATGTTGACGCATTGGTAAGTTTTCAACGTTGAACTGCGGAGTTGGGCCCCACCAACCGCTACAAGTTTCGGCGTCATCTGCACGAGAATGTAGTAAGCAAATTTGGTCTTTTTTTTTCATAAATATTATATTATCAATGATGAAAAGGTTTGCTGGCCGATATGTCCGGTAAAGTTGTATTGAAGACTTTGTTTTTTCCGTTCTTAGTCACAATAATATTCAAAATTTTTACGGCGTAAGATTATAGCTTTTTTATGCAAATGATTGCTTAGCCAAAGTGATATATCGCTATTTACTGTAAGAAGCATGAGCTTAATATTGAAGTCTTTCAAAATCGCTATAAATCGCAGGATGGAGCAAAAATTGACGACATCAGTAAAGCGTCTTTGTAAACGAAGAGCTTTTAAAAAAAGCTATGACAGTGAACTTCTAAAAGGTTAAAGGTCACATTGGCAGCGGTTATGTAAGTTCAGAAATGTTTGATAAATGTTTAATGGGTCGGCAGAATAAACAGTGTCGAAGTGAAAATAGGCTATATGACAACAATATTCTTGCAGCCTGTCGCAGAAGGCAGAAGCATAACTTCTTAGTCGTTTAGTGATGCAAAATAAAAATGGAACCAGTACGTTATTATTGATCTTTCCACGGACACTTATAAAGCTTCAAACTTAACCCTACTTCCAGGTGAAGTGTTAATTCTTATTTCAATTTAGGTAAACTTTCACTGAGAAGAATGAGTCCATTTTCGGTATAGTCTGTTAGGGAAATAAAGGGCGATTAACTTGCAAGTATCAAAATCCTTTCAACGTGTGCTGTAAGCCCAATAAGTTTTGTACATCGCGACGTACGCACAGGAACGGTCAAATGCGGCTTCTGCACAAGCCTTAATCCACCGTCAGTCTCGACCATAAAATGAGGAATTAGATCACATAATAAAAGCGACAAAATCAAATCTTCACTGTGCTCGTAGTATTTCGCCGAAGCGAGTAACGACTAACGAGTGGAGGGGCCTATCTTCGCGGCTTAGCGCCTTGGCTACACAGCTCTGAAGAAACGTTGCAGCGGTGGCGAGCCGTTGGCAGCACTGCGTCCGATTTGACCAGCCCAGGATTCAAAACCCAGACCTTCCGCACCGATAGCTTTGTCTTAACAGCTGAGCTAATCGGCCGGTTGAAAGCGGCAAATTTTCCAGAGAATGCACAAGCATGATGCGTTGCAGCAGCGCTCTCAAAAAGCCGCTTGTATGGGGCGCCGTGTGTAAAGCTACGCAATATAAAATTTTGCATCATTTTTTTGGTTAAATTACGTCCAATATCATATATTGTAGCAATTTATCTATATTGCTGCAATATGTGTTAAATTGTTGCAATTTATCTATATTGCTGCAATTTGTGTAAATTGTTGCAATTTATGTATATTGCAAAAAAACCTTTAAATCGGCTTTTAATTGCCATGGTGATATGCTAACTAAAACAGTCAGTGTTGCCCTTTCCCTTTTTCCATGAACTCCTGTAGTGTACTGGCCTGAGGCGCTGTTGTACTGACTGTGCAGTGTGCGCTTATGCTGTATGGCTGAAACATGTCAGATTACAATAACTTCTGTGATCTGTCCACAGAAAGCAGGTAGGCTACATCCTGACATCAGCAAATCAGCACACCGATACACCAGTAGCCAGTTACATACGGTAAACTGTAACATTAAAAATGTCAAACTAGTCTACCGATACCGATATTTTGTAACTGAACGAACCCTAACTAAATTTATCCCTAACTGAACCTAATTCTAATCTAACCCAACTGGACCTGGGAGCTGATACTAGTTGTTACCCCTATACCGGTAGTCTAGTCTGGTCTAGCTGCTGGTATTCCAAAGGATACCGGCACCAGTAGCTTAACAGTAGTAGCTTAAATGATTCATTTAACCAGTAGCTTAAATGTTTCAGCCAAACCAATGAGCGCACACTGCGCAGTCAGTACAACAGCGCCTCAGGCCAGTACACTACATGAGTTCATGGAAAAAGGGAAAGGGCAACACTGACTGTTTTAGTTAGCATATCACCATGGCAATTAAAAGCCGATTTAAGGGTTTTTTTGCATTACACATAAATTGCAACAATTTACACAAATTGCAGCAATATAGATAAATTGCAACAATTTAACACATATTGCAGCAATATAGATAAATTGCAACAATATATGATATTGCACGTAATTTAACCAAAAAAATGATGCAAAATTTTATATTGCGTAGCTTTACACACGGCGCCCCATACGCTTGATTATGTCTCGTTACCCCTTAAAATTTTCAATTCAATGAAGTGCATCAGGTAAAGGTTATCTGGTGTATCAAAAGGTACTTGTTTAGAATAGTTTAAAGTAGTGGTTCTTAATGGTGTATCCAGTAAAAAAGTCGGGGTCTCTAAAAGAAGTATAAAATTGTATTCCATACACTTGTGGTTTGTAGATTGCGTAGACAAAAAGTTCCGTAGTCAATATCTTTAAGAATAGGGTCACGAAAACTAGAAAGGCTAAGAACCACTGGTATAAATTAAATCCCAGGTTGATGCACTTTAGCGCAACCAACCCTTCTTTACTGCAACTTCGCAGGCGAAACATCTGTATCTTTTGAAATTATACAGCAGCGTTGATAGACCTACAACTGTAAAATATACCTGCCCTCATTTTTCGTTCAAAATTCATTATTGTTTCATCATGTGTTAAATTTAGGATTAAATTTTTGTTTATTATTGTTTTATTGCACGTACACCTTAATTTGAACTTTTGAATTTGTCTACGCATTACTTCTAGTATAAACAAAATAGGTTTGACGTAATGTGAAAACTTGTTAACAGTTTCTATCTCTTCTTATCTTATTCCCAGGTGTTTATAGTGAACCATGATGCTTGCAAATCGTTAGCTGTGGCCTTTCACCTTTAAAAAATCGAAATTTCAAAGCTTTAACTAAAGATTTATGGAAGTAAAGAGAAGTTCCAGAAGGGTTTGAAAGAGATCAGTAACCCTGTCGTTATCTGGCGGATGCACATGATTTTGTCACATTATTTACAGAATGATGTATTATATACTTTTCGATTTTTTGGTCTTGAATTCATTCACAAAATTGTGTTAAAGCTCTTGATCCTTCAACTCAAGATTTTTTATTCATAGTCGGATACAAAGTAAACTTTTTAACAAAAGATCGTGAAGAAAAACAATAAGGGGCCCAGTAAACCTGGAAATGAAGGTTTTGCGTCGATTTATTGTCTGCACACACTATTGACTTGACTAATATAAACGAATATTGCTTTTCAGTGTGTTAGCTAGCTTTGATCTACGTACATAATACCTTATTGAGAGGCAGTAGCATGTTTGGTTAAACATCATAAAACGGCCCATTGTGCGTCAGTTTCAAAAAACTTTACGCAAACACGTAAACTCTATTTAAAACGTTAGCTTTCAGTTTCTCAAAGTTTGCAGCGATATCACATCTCGAATCAGGAAGATTAAGCCCAAATGTGCCATTTTTTTACTCGCAAGAGGAAAGCTTTTATGCTGTTTATTCGTTTTAGTACTTTCTTTTTTCAAACACTGTTTACTTGTGCACTAGGGCATATTTGTTTAATAAAACTCCAGCCTGCTGAGCCGCACGCAGGCCTGACCTCTCTGAACTATTAGGCTACTTCCAGTTATTGCAGTTGACGTGCTTCAGAGCTTGGATCACCTTTAAAGAGGTTAATTTTATTGGCATGTTGCGTTTGTAGGGTGTCCTTCGATGGTGATTAGCCCTTACGTAAAGTAAAGTAGAGCAGTGATAGTTTCAATATGTATTCTATACCAATGATTATGTATTCTAAAAAATAGACCTAATGCTTGATAGTTTGACATGTTTCATGTGCTTTCTCATCTAAATCAGTGCCATCTCTGATCGTTATAACTAGTGCCCTTAAAAACCGTTTTTCTTTTTGCTTCGTGTTTTTTTTTTGTTTTGTTTTGTTGTTGTTGTTTCTTTTATTTTTTTTTATGTTGTTGACTACTTTATAGCTAATTAAGTAGTCTAACCTGTTTTGGTTTATTTATCAGCTTGAGATTGAGGCAAAACATTAAGGCTGTTTTTAATGGCACCGATATGTTATTTGCAATGTCAAGTTACCATTAACAAAAGAAATATATCCTGCACTTATTGCTCGGTGCTAAAGATGGCATTTATGGCATGACCATGAGCCATTTTGGGTGCTTAAAGTGCTAGTTTGACTAGCCTAGCTAGTGTTTCCTCCCGGAAAATCGGATCAAGAAATTTGGGGTTTTAAAATTTTTCGTTTCCCGGGAAGTTTATGTCGGGATCCCGGGAAATGTCTTTACATTAGTAAGGATTTCAGAGGTACTGATATCTATCATTCCGACATAAAAAATGCGTTAGTTTTGCGTTACTGCAAATTAAAAATTTTTTTTGCTTACAAAAAATTATTTTTCAAAATTCACAAAATTTTTTACGACGAAATGCTTGCGAGATTACAAATTTTTCTTCAATTTGTCGAAAAAATGGTAAAACTCAAGCTATAAGTTTGTCAAAATAACGCAACAAAATGCTAAAAATTTAATCTGAAATGCTAAAAATCTGAAAAAAATGTGAAAACAATCAAACTCCAAAATACTTTCCGCGTAAATTTCCCGAAAATTTTCGGAATTCCGGGAATTTACCGGTTCTGTAAATTTCCCGTTTCCCGGGTAGATGAAACTTCGAGAATAAGGGAAAACCTAAGCCTAACCGTTGGCAGAATTTTTTGTCGGTCCGCTAACGGTCCAGCTATGTTGCTTTTTTCTAGCATTGGGCCGCTAACGAGCCCCAAGACCGCAATTGAAAACCCTTAAAATTTATTTATTTTTAACGATAAGCTCAAGCGATTTAATTTTACAAACTAAAGCTTTCTTTGACTGGAATGGTGACGTAGCCACACGAGTGGATATGCGTACCACCAAAGTTAAATTCTTTAAGAAATATTTATGCGAAGGGATGAGTGATCCTGGCAAGAACATTCGTCCTGGAAAATGAATAATTCTTACCTAAGGGCGGCTGATGAAGGCTAGAAGCCAGATATAACGCTGTTTCGCTCTACGGTAAAGCTCTCTTTGTTGTGTAACTTGTGCTAAATGTTTGCTCGGCAACTCGAGGTTAGGTGCAGCGAATGCAAGTCGTTTGACTGGCTTAATGTATTTGGGTTTGATTCTTGAACGTATCAATTTGTGCAAGGTTTCTGTGGCTCGCTATCATTTTGACATTTCGTAGTAAAAAATTAAAATTTTTTTGTGTACCGCTGCTGACTGCTGACACAATGAATTAATCACCTTCGTTGTTCATCTCTTATTGCGATAACTGGTAAAGTCGTAGCTCTAGGTTAAAATATCTGTTAAAAAGCGAACTGTTTCTCCCGATTTGATAAAAAAAAAAACAGCAAAGAATGGGTCCTTTTATTGAAAGGTTACCTATTTTCCGATAGTACCAAGCGTACCCATGTTGTTGGCTCAGTAATTGAAAAGAGTATTAAAATCTAACCCTGATTCGCGTTAACTTACCATTTCAAAAAGTGTGTGACCGAAATACTCTCCCCATAAACATGTTTTTCAGCATTTTACTCAAGCCCAAATGTTCGCAATAGCAATAAGCAGCAAAATTACGTAGAACTTTATTAAAAAATATCTGTTAAACATACAACTGCAGTATGACACAAAGCCAAAGAATAAAAAAACTTGTTTTTTTTATACGGACAACACTAGTTTTAACTAGACTTGTAAAGCGCAAAGGAGCTTGATTTGTTACAACCTAGACTTACAACACTAGTTATAACTAGACTTGTAAAGCGTAAATGAGCTGGATTTGTGGGAGTTGTTTGTGGTTTGATCTACGAATTAAAATTCTAAAATCAATTCGATAAAAATCGAAGCACAGAACTATAATGCACTTGATATTAAATTGTAAAAGCTTATCTGACAGGTGTATACCGACACAACTATCAACAATTTCGTTTGAAGTAACAACAATTTTTGTATATCAATCAGATAAAGTATTATTTAGATGCATTATAAACCTCTTGAAATAAACTAATACGACCAGGAGAAAATGACTCACTTTAATTTAAGGTTATACTATACTGTCATGATGCAATTTAATGCAGTATACTTGTTTCAACTTTTTGATGGAATCATGTTTATCGCCACTTTGCCTTTCTCTTAAGACATCTTTGGTTTGCATTAAATCGCGAAGTACTTTCTGCTTACTTTCCAAGATACTTTCCAAGATACAAAAAGATCGTTGTTTTTCTTACTTCTAATCCAAGCTTCGGATACTTCTCACAACCATTGCTTTTACTAGGTGTCCGTCTTTGCTTTCATAAATGTTATTTCTTCTCCAAAAATTAGTATTCTAAGGCCTATGATTTAACAACAGATCATGTAAAAATTTGTATAAAAATTTAAAAAACTCTCTTCAGACTGTTTCGCTTATCGGGTAAATCAGGTGAGGTTCATATTCGAATCGAATGCTTAGACAACGTCTATACCAGCGTTGTCAATCGGGCTCGGGCTTTTCGGGTCGGGTTCGGACCGGGCTCGAGCTTAAATTTTGAAGAATTGTCGGGCTTCAATCGGGCCGGACGCCAGAGCAAAATCGAGATTTTCAGTGAATGAAAGGGTTTTTCCCGATTGTTGGGATGAAGCAAAGAGAACACCTTGCATAAATATTGCTGTTCATAACTGATGTGACTGTTAAAGTGGACTTTCTTTTTTATTAAAATTTCTTCAAAAATTAAAGTGATGATTTTTTAATTTGGGGGGTAAATCGGGCTCAGACTCGCTGATAAATTATATTCGGGTTCAGGTCGGGTTTGGGCTTGAAAAATCGGGTTCGGATCGGGCTCAACATCTTGAGCCCGTTGACAACTCTGGTCTTATACTTCACTCTGACAACGTTTTATAGCACTTGCTTCAACTGAAGACCTTTATGATTTTTTTGAGGTATAGGCCTATGCTGGCTTTGTAGAGCTTACACAGCGCTGCTTAGGTCAAATTTTTATCATGATGATTTGGATCACGTGTTTTTTTAAGCAAGAATCACTCATCTTACAAGATTTGTTAAAACAAGTCATCCATAGCAAGTTTGCTTGCAAAGACGTTATTTCGCTGACACCGAATCGGCAATGGTTGAACCCATGCTTGGGACTGACATAGTATGTACGTACACTAGAATAGATGCAAGTTTGTCTACCCTACCGACTATTGCGGAGCAGCGATTGGATATATATTCATGTTCCATTGGTCATGGACGTT
Organism: Trididemnum miniatum; assembly: GCA_964006365.1. Taxonomy (NCBI): domain Eukaryota; kingdom Metazoa; phylum Chordata; class Ascidiacea; order Aplousobranchia; family Didemnidae; genus Trididemnum; species Trididemnum miniatum. The sequence goes on from OZ023233.1 coordinate 17,541,427, forward strand.
CGTAGCAAAAATACTTAAATACAGGCTATAAGCAAAACCAGAGTTGTCCGTCGGACTCGGGCTTTTCGGGTCAGGTCGGGTTCGGGCCGGCCTTGGGCTTGGATTTGGAAAAATTGTCGGGCTTTAAACGGACCGCACGCCGTAGCAAAATCTAAATTTTTAAACAGAGATAGGGTTTTCGTTTAATATTTTTCTTTCATTTATTTATTTCGTTTATTTGTCTGTAAGTGCAAAAAAAGTTAAGGATATGATACGTGCCTACGGGGTAATTTCATTTTCTTGATTGTATAGATATTGCTGTTCATAACTGGTGTAACTGTGGATGGGCAAAACTCGTTTTCATTTTTATTAAAATTTCTTGAAAATTGAAAGTGATGTTTTTGATTTCGGTTTTAAATCGGGCTCAGACTGGCTGATAAATTAAAATTCGGGTTCGGGCCACGCTCAACATCTTTGGCCAGTTGACAACTCTTAGCAAAACGAAAGTGACTAATAGGAAAAGAAAGGTAAAGGTAAATATAAGCAGCCGTAGTTTTGACTTCAATAAATTGCAGGCCGTTATAGCATGTAGTTTTGGATCTTTTAGTCGATTGCAATTTCGATTATTTCTGATTGAATTCAGTTTAAAGACGGCCTAGCCACGCTAACCCCCTTCAACTTCATCCTTTCTTCAAGTCAGTGTCTGGTGGAAAAGCTGTGAACACTATTTTTCAAACCTAAGGGATGAATTGGTCGGAGAATAAAATACCAGTTTCGGGCTACACAGCGAACATTTCTTACCGATTCTTCAAAAGCATGTTTGTATCAGTAAGTAGGCTACACCAAACAAGAATCTGATTGATAATATAAAGTGGCAGCGTCATGTACTGTTGAAGTTTAAGTAAAATAGATAAACATCTGACACAACATAACTTTTTTGTCACAAAAAAGAAAAAAAGTACTTGGTTACATTTGCTAAAAGTATTTGACACTTTTTTTTAGACAGTGAAGCAGACACAATCCTCGAGAAAAAAGCAATTTTTCTAGAGGTATTTAAATAGCGCGCTAAGGCAACCGAGTTGAGAGAGTGAGACATTACAAGTCACAAATTGGTGTGACGACAGTAGCTCGAAGAATGTGGCTTAAAAATTAACAAGTTCATAGCGCCAAAGCGTTTTACATCATCAAAGAAAACATATAGACGGATTTGGTTAGCAAAAGCTGGTTACGTTAGATTAAAACAGTTAACAGATAAGTTTATTGAAAACTTTTGGTGTTGGTAGATTTGATAACTAGACTATGAAGATAGACAGTGATTTTTGAACTTAAGTCTGCACAAAGGTATGTTTTTCAATAAATAAATTTATCAACCAAAAGTAGTTGGGCGTGGTAAATTGTTTCTGTGATATGAGGATAGAATCTAGCAATTACTAGTTGACTGCAAAATTTCGTGCTTAATTGATTAAATCTCAGTCGTTGCTGGGTTACGGCAGTAATCTCATCAGACAATGCAGTCATTGTCTTAGGTGCGTTTTTACTTTGCAAAGCGATTGAGCGGCTTCGTATTTCGAGGCGGTGGGCCTACTTACTGCAAATAAACTTTTCTTATCGTGCTGCCGTGAAGCAGGGTAAGGTCGATTTTTGCCTCGTTTTATTTAAAAGCAACTGTAATACAAAGGTCAAGATCGTTGGTTTAGGACTATCAGCATGCATTGCAATAAAGTGGTTATAAATAGGCTGTGGGAAATAGTACATTTACTGCTATGTTGACTTTCCACTTGCCTTTTTCGGAAGTCAGCAACGTAAAGACACTTGAAATACATCGATGTTTTGCTCGGTTTCCTGAAAAGGTGAAGAAGATCAGGAAGCTTTGCAAATTTAAAACCAAATAAACTGTTCTTTAACCGCTTAATTTAATTTGTTCAAAGTCATGCAAAGCTTTGATGACATGACGGAAATGAAAACGGTGTTTCTGGCTCACCTTTTCAACAAGGGAAAAAAAGTTTCCCGTAATGGATTTTTATTGACGTTACCGGTACCGAACTTGTTGACATTCAAAAATTCGATTTCATAATTTTATCGAATGTTCTTTACCAAACTTCTGTAAAAAATTGGTGTGATTTCAACAACACAAACAAAGGTGATTTGCAAATTTAATATTTACAGTATATTTTTCATGTTTATCTTACTACTTGGATTGCAATTAATTTATTTGCAGAAAACTAACTTTTATAAGCAAATAAAAAGCTGTTTATTTTTCTAGTTTTTTCGGTAAGACAGCTGAGGAATGTGGGGTAAATATAAAAATACATAGCAAATAATCTTATTTTCCTTTTGCGTACGATAAGCAGTAAGGTAAAACTAACTTACTACGACAATGTTAATTATCAAAAATCCAGACTTTTTTTCTCACGATTCAATTAAGCTATTACGAATTTTCAAAATGTTTAGGTATAAAGGCATAACTTTGTGATATGCAGTTATCTTGACTAATTGAATAACTACGTTTATGTCAAAACAAAAATACAATAAATAAGATAAAGATCTCAACATGGATTTGAAAACGAATTTACAGAGGACTCTAGTAGTTTTGAGTTGGATTCAGTGTATAAAAGGCTTTTGTAGGAAGTAGATTACTGACCTTACCAAAGCAAGCTATTTTCGAAATATCAGCAATAATTTGCCCTTGGCAATTTTTTATCTCAAGCTGCTACGATTTTTTACATAATGAAGCGTTTATTGAGAGCGAGATCTTGGCGACAAGAGGTCGACGGCACAAGGCTAAAATGACTGGGGGCCGGATTTTGAGGTTTGCGCTCTTTTCCGCTAAAAACAAACAGACTTCATAAAAGTAGATCGATTACTGATAAGCGGAGCAATTAAATTTCATGGCTTGTCCAAATTGATTTTTAGACTGTCCAGCTAAATCAAGTTTTAAGACAACGGCTAAACTTTGTTAAACCATAATTAAAGCCGTAAAAAGAGTTATTTTTAATCTCAAAGATTTGTGTTTGAGAAAGAAACTTGGATTTTGTTTGAGATAACGGAAGGGATAAATTACATTGGTATTGTCGGGTAAATTGTCATATTCGTTTGTTCTTCTCTAGCATTTGTTCTCACTGAGTCATCAGCATGTATCTAAGGCTAAAATTACATGTAACAAAACGTGTAAAAACTTTTAAAGATTTAACAAATAGCTTTAGGTTGCTGTTTGTTTCTTGCAATGTGATTGACAAGTTTATTTTACCAAGGGATCTTGATTATTTACACGAACTTTCCCAGCGTTACGTTTGACACTACTATTACAGTAGAATTCACCAGGTGCTGAGAACATTTGACGATACCTTTAGCGCTTACATGCGCAGACTACAGGAAGCATTCGCCGTTAGTTTGGTGAAACGTGAAAAAGCAGTATGCAAAGTAAAGTAGGAAACGACAAATTAAACAAGTAAAAAATCGACAACACAAATAAAGTAAAAAAATCACATAAAATGCTGAGAACATTTGACGATACCTTTAGCGCTCACATGCGCAGACTACAGGAAGCATTCGCCGTTAGTTTAATGAAACGTGAAAAAGCAGTATGCAAAGTAAAGTAGGAAACGACAAATTAAACAAGTAAAAAATCGACAACACAAATAAAGTAAAAAAATCACATAAAATGTTACAATTGGTGATATTTTTTTCAGTTTTTGTTTGTAACAAACCTTAAAGTTTTTTTTTTTCATTACGTGATATGCTTATGTTTCTTTTACTTCGCAGGAGAAAAAAATAAAATGTTGGGAGCGTGGAATTATTATGTATTACGAAAATAGTCCTATTATTTAGCACAATCAAACGTAGTGCTTTCCGACAGGTTTCGTTAAGTGTAAATTTATCATTACTTTTTGTGATGTTGTAGCCTCATCAATTATGACATATGTTATACAGTACTTTATTCATGGGGTATAGTTTTTAATGTTCACCAAATCCAAGGTCGCTTTTTTGATAAAATGTCTTGTGTTTGAGTTGTTAAAGTAATTACGTTTTAAACCTTTCCTTGCTGAGCTTATTGAAAAGCACTATCCGCATTTAGTTTTACAATACAAGAAATTTTACTTAGCTACTGATGTCTTTTGTTTATTTATGTTACTTAATGGATGGATTAACTTTTTTAATCGTTTTTGATTAGTAATCAGATAGCTAGGTGATTTTGAAGGTCTTTGTTTTCTGTGGTATCTTTTTACGTGAGGTATTAGTTCAACCTGATCCAACACCTTTTTTTTAAAATCCTGGTTGAATAAACAATAAGTACACGCTTTTCCGTTAATTGTTGTTGATTGTATCTCCCCTTTTTTTGGGCAAGAGTTTTTTTGATAGTTTGTTTTTATTTCGCTACGTTAAAAAAATACTTGATAATTTCTTCATGAAATGTCTACGTAACTTTATGTGAAAAATACGCATTAAAACAAAAAATAATTTTTCAAATATTTCGTATACTGATTGCTGTCAAACAAAATTTGGGCCCTGTGTCATGGATCGTCTTGTCTCCGTTAAATGATAAGTTTGTGGTTATTTCGGAAGCAATCCGTCTCGATCACGGCTTAATTTGTGTTGTCGCCGACAATGGGATCAGTTTTGAATTTAAAAGCATTCAAATTTCAGTGACACAATTTTGACAAAGTTATGTAATGTTATGCGACGCCCGTTTTGTCTATTGGATTAACCTTTGCAATCTAACATGGCACTGAGTAATAGCCTTTGTTGATTCGTCGTTACACGTGTTAAAGCAAGATATAAGGTTTGGTCGTGGAAGTTTTGACGCCAGTTTAAGTTTTGGGTTACGTTTTGATGATTGTCAAAGAGGACACACACTTTTGAAATTACTCAACGCATCAAAACAAAACGGAGAGCGTAAACGTTCCACGAACAATCATCTTTTCTTTTGACTTTTCCCTGGGGGGTGATCGTGTTTGTTTTTGTTTCTTTAATTGCACCAGACTACTGATATAATAATGAGAGACTAGAAGCTGAAGTGGTGATGTTTGTGTATGTTTTGAATAAACTATGGTTTTGAAAGATTATCATGACAAAAGGATAGGTTGACCAAAATGTTAATAAACTTTTCTTTTACAGAACGATTAAGGTTTCAAACGAGTGAAATTTGTAATTAACATTTGAACGAAAAATTTCGACTCAATGACAAAACTGCCATCAATCAACTAAAACGAAGCATAACTTTATTTATTCAACTAAAATGATGCTTGCTGTCAAGATAATTGTATTAATTCTTCTCCTTTCATTATTTTCTGAATCTTTTGGATCGTCTCAAAATCTTCGAATTGATGTCAAACCCCATCCAGATGATTTGCGAATGAAACGCGAAGCAACGGAAAGTGATGTTGCAATTCCAGTGAGGATGAGAGAAGATCTTGGTCAAATCTCTCCTTTAAATCACTTCCGTTCGCGAAGATCAATCAGTGATAACTCACACATTTCATCTGATGATGATGAATTTCAAAATCCCGTTTATAAAATAAATGCTTTCGGCGAAGATTTAATCCTTCGCTTACATCTTGACGAGCACTTGATTGCTCCATCATACACGACTTCTTTCTCATGGAAAAACAAAACTGAAACGGATCTGCCGAAACAAGGTCTTCTCAGGAAATGTTTTTACAAAGGAATTGTTGCTGGCAAACCAACATCCCAAGTTGCGGTCAGCATTTGTGATTCTATGACTGGTTCTGTGTACACAGACGACCATATTTATTTCATCTCACCACTTGAAAAAGATTCAAAACATTCTCAAACTGAAAAAACTGCAAGTCTTCATACGATTCAGCGACGAAGCATCAGTGGAAAAAAGAAAAGATCAACTAGTGCTGCTGTGAGTTCGTGTGGAGTAATCGATGCCCGTCACCGAAGACGATACGAACAAACTTTTAAAATCAATCCAATTGAAGAAGCAGCTGGCAGGGTAAGTGCTGTAAAAATGATTTACTTAGGAAAACTTTGCCACGTATGTTTTGATCCCTTGGAAATTTTATTTGTGTTGTTAGTGTTACATGTCACAGTCGACAATAAAAATTTTCTAAACCAGTGCATTGACAAGCTCAAATATCAATCAATGCACTGTAGATCAGTTTTCATTTGTAACTTACTTTTATGGTAGTTATTGACTATTGTTGGTTTTGTTTAGGTTTCAAAACAAATAAACCGGCGTACTAAAAGATCGGTGGATGCAGACATCGAGCAGACATCGGATATCGTTGATCCTGAACCGGAAAACAAAGATGGCGGTTCTAAATCACGCTCGAAAAGAGGCTTTGATTCTAAACAACATTACATTGAAACGATGATAGTAGCTGACGCTTCAATGCTTCGACATCATGGAGACGACCTTGAACATTATATTCTTAGCATTATGATGGTGGCTAATCGAGTCTTCTCCCATCCCAGTCTTGGAAGTGCCATATCCTTGAGCGTTATCAAGGTAATTTTCAACTGCTGTACCCACAATTGCGTTTTGTTCACAATTATTTTGTAACCGTGCGATTGGCTTAGATTATGATCATCGAAGATGAACGAGAAGGTCCAAGGATATCAACCAACGCTGCACACACTTTACGTGACTTTTGTTCGTGGCAAAAGCAGTTCAATGTTCCCGACGATCTTGACCCTGAACATTTCGATTTGGCCATATTATTAACTAAAGTCGACCTCTGTGGAGATACTTGTGATACTCTCGGTAAGAGCAACTACAATGGCAATTTCACAATATTTAGCGCATTAAAAAAATTTTCTAGTGTTATGAATATGATTGTTAACTGTATGGCATTAGACGATAAATCTTGTTTTAGAAACGCATTTAAGGTAATTCTTTTAGTGGTAGTCCACGTGTAAGCGGATGACTAACGCAGACAAGTAAATGTTTTCAGAGTAAACGTAAAAAAATATTCCTCATACAGGTAATGTCTTGAAACTACGTCCGTGTTATCCCCATTTACAACTGACAGGCTTTGACGTTAGTTCACTTGGCTAATGCACTATCTCTTGGCGCTGCTATAATAACACACGTTTTTAACCATTATGAAGAATATCCTAATGACAACTGTCTTGTCTCAGTTCATTTGAGCTAAAATTTTCTGAAAATCAAGCATAAATTCCGCCAATGGCTAAGTTTTTGTTCTTTCTCCGCGTGAAAATACCCTCATGACACAATCTTTATTGAAGATCAGTTGGGCCACAGCTTTGTTCCTGGTAGCTTAAATCTTCGATTTTAAATATCTGGACGATCTTTGTACGTCAGGGGTTCTTAACCTTTTTTGTATTGTTTACCCCTTGCCGAAAAAAAAAATATATATATATAATTTACCCCCAGTGACCCGGTACTACTTTTTCAATACTGAAAATTGAAGTTTTCTTTAGTCTTTAATTTAGAAAATTTACCCCCTTGGTAGTAAAATTTACCCCCAGGGGGTAAAAATCATCGAATTTACCCCCAGGGGGTAAATTTACCCCCGGTTAAGAACCCCAAGTGGTAGGTCCACACGACAACACAAACTATTTTTTACAAACAATACTTTAATGCCAAATCTGATGTAAATTTATATTGAAACATGCATTTCATGCATTTATTAGTCCAAAACTTTAACTTTAAGACGGCCGAAGTTTCATACAAACATGCTTCGATCTATAAGGATTTTCGTTTTTGTTATTTTTTTGTTTGAAATTTTTCTCTAACTCGTGTTTTGATCATGTGTTTTGTAAACGTTTTATTTCCGAGCACTTCAAGGTCACAATGACAGTCTTGAGAGGGTGTTACAACTTCTAACAGTTCTACTTAAAGTTGTTGACTAGTAACACTTTAATGATGTAAGGTTGTTCAAGTTGATTACAAGGCTACCAGTATCTGCTTTGCTCATTGAAAATCACTTTTTAGGGATATATCTCCTTATCGTTACCATAACGAACACAATATTGATCAACTTATTCGATTATTTTTCTAAACACTTGTTGTTGCTACAAGGAATGATATAAGAGTCCTGTTTGTCAATCACTACCCCCCACCAGTTGGAGTTTTTTAGATAAATAAACTTCTTTGTACTTATTATGAATCTTCGAATTCAAAGCTGTCGTTCATTGAAATTTAGTGCTAGATGAGTGAAGTTTGGAGTTGATTTAGTCATAAAAAAACTTCACTGTCATTGTAATTATGTTCCATGATATTCACCAACCAATGTTTTTTATTTATGATTATTGAGAGTCAGTAACTCGTCAAGTTGTTTACAGATTAGGGTAACAAACTATGCCGAAAAAACTCTATGCACGTCAAACTAGAAACTAATTATGCAGTGAATTGCATCCGAAAGTTTTTTTATGTCTTGTAAAATGTTAGGCCCTGGTGATTTTGAACCCATAACAAGATTAACGTTGTTGCGTTAGATGCACTTGAAGCGAAATGTAACGACCATAAAAAGGATATTTGGACTCAAAAAAGACCTAAGACTCTTAACCTTACTTTTTTCATAACCTTGTTGATTGTCTAACGACATTACGTTTTTGAAGGAATGGCTGAAGTTGGAGCAATGTGCTCTTCCAGGAGGAGTTGCGCGATCGTTGAAGACGACGGTCTTTCCTCATCTTACACTGTTGCCCATGAAGTAAGTAATGAAAAAACTGAAAATTCATATACTTCCAAATGATTTGATTTTACACTTACTGGCTATCGATTAATCTTCTATAGTAGGTTGTTGTACGCATCAATACTTTCATAAGTGACAATATAATTAGGTTCAATGTAATTAGGTAATCATGTGACGATTGACGCTCTTTTTTCCTGTGAGAATTTTTTAATGAAATTTTGTTAATTAAACTTAGGTCGGTCATGTGTTGAATATGATGCACGACGACAACCGATTGTGCCGCGCAAATTTCGCGGCAGTTGATTCATCGTCGCATGTAATGAGTTCAACGATGGAACGTGTTGACAGCGAGCAACCTTGGAGTTTGTGCTCCAAACAAGCTGTTATCGACTTTCTCGAGGACGGACGTGGAGAGTGTTTGCTTGACAGGCCGCAAAAAGCAAAGGTGAGAATTACATCTGCAAACACTGCAACTTTACAACTCTTGAAAACATGTAAAAGAGTTTATTGATGCAAGAACGTTCAGGAGTGTTTGAATTTTTTCAACATTTTTCTCTACGCTATGAAATTTGCAAAATCGAAAATTTTTTGCTTATCAACAGACTTTGTGTAACTTTGATTAAGTAGATATCAGCATCATGAAAGATAAGTACATTATTCAACGATCAAACATTTTTAAAATCATTGTTGAAGTGGTAAGAACGGGTGGGGCGATTTACAATAAGATAAGAACAAAGATCGGCATCATGTCGTCGGGTTAATTCAATAAATTGACGTCGGCTTTGCTCTCATGAAATCAACTTCCATAATATTACAGCCGTAACTTCATCAATTATACGTGGTTTTCAAATTCAATTTTGTTGATAACAAGGTCTGTCAAAGTAAACGATCGCAATTTCATCTTTTCATCTCATCGATACTTTTGTACAATTTACTGTCTTTTGTAAGTTCGATTGTGCATATGTGTAGGGAGAGTGTTCGTAATGAAATGCATGCTACACATAAATGCAATGAAGTTGAAAATGCAGCAAATTGTTCAAAGTAAACAAACATTGTTAAGTTCTAGTCAATGACATTTCTTGGAGTTGTAAGAAATCTCAAGAAGAGTTCCAAATTTTAAGTTATAGGCCAGGTTAATTCAACAACAGCTGTAATAAATGTTGAATCAACAATGGCTTTACGGCATACAACATCAAAAATACAATATCAAGGCCAATTCTTTGCCTACCAATAAACCTGTTTAAAAAACATTCAATTCAAGTGAAGTTTATGCGAATTTGGTCTACTATAAACATTACTTCAGCTGAAAGAGTTTTTCATTGATATCCACATCTTTTATGCCAACGCAAATTCGTTCAATCTCAACAGTGTCACAGTCCGTGCAAAAGATAAATAAACTTGGACATGTCTATCTACACTCTCGATTCAAATTCGCTTAACCGTTAAAGTCACTAAACTTTGTAGTTGCTGCTCGATTCATTCGTATTGATCTCATTTCTATTGTGATTATTTTTGTTTGAATTGCTGATAAAAGGCAATAATTTACACATTACGTAACCTATTTTAAGCGAATAGCAAGCCTTAAAACATATTTTTTGCAGGTCTATCCTCGAGAGCTACCAGGGTCAATGTATGATGTCAACGATCAATGTGAAATGTCATTTGGTAGAGGTGCAATTGAATGTCCATACATGAGGGAATGCAGCCGATTGTGGTGCCAACTGCCTAGAGGATCGTAAGTAATTGTTCAAACAGAAAAGTAGACACTGTTTAAGCTCGAAAGCACAAATGATTTTGATAATTGCAGACGTCCTAACCAGTGCCACACCAAGAACTTTCCAAGAGCCGACGGTTCTCCTTGTGCTCCTGGAAACCATTGTATGCAAGGAAAGTGCGTTGCTAAACTACCCGAAGAACCCCCCATTGATGGAAGATGGGGAAGTTGGAGTCAGTTTGGGTCATGTTCTCGAACATGTGGAGGAGGAGTACAAGTTTCAAGTCGACAATGCAACAGTCCAGCTCCTAGAAATGGTGGAAAATATTGCACTGGATCGCGACTTCAATTTCGAAGTTGTGAAACACAAGCTTGCCCTTCCAGCCGATTTGGTCGAGAAAAAGATTTTAGAGCCGAACAGTGCGCCTCGTACAATGGTCAACGCTTTCCTGGTTTGGGAGTTCGCGTCGCCTCTAAATGGATTCCAAAATATGTTGACGTGCACACAAAAGATCGATGCAAGTTGATTTGCCAATCGGTGCAAACCGGAAGTTACGTAACTCTCTCTGATCGAGTGATTGATGGAACAAGGTAAGGGCTTGATCAATGTCGGTATTTATCTCGTTGTTCAGCGTTCTAAAACATGATTCATTCGTTCTCAGGTGTAGTCCAGATACCACAGATATTTGTGTACATGGTCAGTGCATGCCCGCTGGCTGCGATGGCATACTCGGTTCCAAGGCAAAGTACAACAAGTGTGGTCTGTGTAACACTGGAAACAAGCACTGCCGAAGAGTAACAGGTAAATTGCTTTTGTTTTGTGTCAACATCTAACTTAACTGGATCCCCTTCGATATGATGCAATGTCTAATTTTAGTACTTTTTGCCAGATTAGAGCTCATTTGGCACTTCGGGGTCAACAATTTTCACTAATAAAGTAGCTAAAAGTGTAAATTACAATGTAAATGGCAACCAACTTGAAAATGCGTAAAAATTTTAACCTTTGACTTCTGAAATCGGAGGCGGGCAATTTTGCAGGCGGCGCATTCTGCTTGCTTTAATTATTCGTATATTTCTTTGGTAAAACTGATAGGCCTAATATTCAGCCACTTGTAGAATGTCTCATTTTTCCGAGCTCAAGTGGAAAATTTGTAAACAGATTGAATGTCGCTATCAGTGCTTATATAGAGCCTATCTTCTAATCAAAATTGGCATCTGCTATACTACACATAAGCATTAACCAAAATTAATCGTTTTACCGACAGTAGTTTTAAATGACATGTGCCTTAGAAAAAAGTCTGATAGCAAAACTAATTAACTCGGTCCAGATTTAAAGCAGTGTTGCGTAATTTTATATCCAGATATGGCAAAATCTACTGAGTAAGTTTTTGACAAACAGCCTGTATTGAATTCAATTAATTTTAATTCGATGTCACCCAGATTGCTGTATTCAAAACTCTAACTTGTCAGTAATACAATTTCGGAATAAATTCTTGGTTAATTCTATTGCCGACCATTCAGTAAACTAGAAAGGTGGGGTTGACTTCAGTTTTTGCAAAGACGTTTGAGCTCTTATCGGCTTTACCTGTTGATTTTAGCATTTCTTTTATGCATAACGATGCGTTTGAACTTGGATTTGCAGAAAGAGTCTTTGTTTATACGTGTAATTGCTTGTTCCGGGTAAAGCATTGCCTTAGATTTGCAAGTCTGCCAAATGGCTTTAAACAACTTTTTTTACTGATCCCTGCTTAAAGTTCAAAGTTGTTGGTCTAAGATAAACATTTTTAAAATTCTAGAAATAAGTTAAATTAAATCTGGCGAAGCAAGCACTGGGTTTGTAGTTAGGCTTTTGCAGGTCTATCATCGCTTGAAATAAGCTTAACGATGATATAGTGATTGCTGAAATTTTTGGTTATTCGCAGTGAAAAGTTAATCGCTGTTTGCTTTGTTTTTAGGAAAATACAACAAACGTCAATCGGGGTACAGTGATGTTGTAACATTGCCAAAAGGAGCTGCTTCCATCAAAATCCAACAAAAAGGCTATAAAAACAAGATTCACGATGGAAATTATCTTGCACTTGTCAATTCCAAAGGTCGATATATCCTCAATGGAGGCCTCACTCTTTCAACTGTGAAAAAGGATATAGCTGTCAACGGTAAGCTTTCAACTCGTAATACATTTTATCACTTTTTCAATGGTTTATGCTGTTGTATATTATCTTCATCATTTTTTATCATCATCCGTTTGTAGGGACTGTTCTTCAATATTCCGGAGTACAAGTAGCCATAGAGAAGATCCATTCCACAATGCCATTGAAAGAGCCAATCACTGTTCAAGTTCTTAGCCTTGGTCTTTCTGGAAACAGCATCTTGCCGCCAAAAATCAAATATTCATACTTCCTTCCCAAACCTAAACCTTCCTCACATAGGGCGAAGGTAAATAAACTGATTACTTGAGGTTAGGTTTAAAGCAATTACAGCTGTAAAATAGCAACTCAAGTCGCTTTAAACGCAACTTAATTGTTTTACCTGTTAATCTCATGCCTAAAAAATGTGTTTATGTAGATCACTGGAAGCCATACAGAAGACAGGAACTTAGTGACCAGAAGGCGGTCAAAGCTCGACCCATCCAGTAGTGACAGGCCCCAACAGCCACAAAGCAAGCCCCAAACCAAGGAAGCTAGATGGGTGACTGGTAGATGGACGAAGTGCAAACCATACAAAAATCGAAAATGTGGTCCGGGCTGGGAAAAGCGAAAAGTAACTTGCAAGATCGGAAAAGAAAAGTCGAGTCGGTAAGCAAAGTAATATTTTAAAACATTTTGAAGCACCAAATTGTAAACGCTAAGATGATTTATTTGAATGTTTTGGTTTATAAGCGCGACGATGTAAAATTCAGCTTGAAAATTAGCAGTGTAAAATGGGGTCACAAATTTCAGGGTACAGGTGATAAGGCCGTTTAAATTGTAAGTTGTAATACGTGATCGAATAAATTATTGGCTAAAACGGAAGCAAAGTACCAATTATGAACCAACTATGCCAATTACAAATGACAATACAGGCTTAAGACATAGTAAAGACTAGCTTATGACTTATCTGGAGTAGCTGCAAAAATAAATTTGCCAAGTCGGCTGTGTTTCGAATTTTTCGATGACAAAACATTGTTTCATGGTTAAATGGGTTTTATCGCATTTCGCGGTTTACAAAGCAGCCAGGTTCTTTAAGTTTCATAGCGGCGTGACTATAAAGAGTTATGTTTTTGCTGCATTTGTCGCATAGGCAACTATAAGTTACTGTTATTTAATATGCTTTGCTGGCAGACTTTACATAACCATGAATTTTTGGAGTAAATGCAGCAGTGGAATGGTTGCTAACTCATTATTTTTTAAAAATTTAAAATGATGTAATCATTAAGCAAAATCTAACTTTCTATCGAAGGAAAATGAGCCTTTTTAATATCGCTTAGAAAAGGATTTTATCAAATAAAAACAAGACAAAAAGTAGCTCAGCCAAACGGTCCTTATATTCAATTACATGTTCTAGTGTAGGCTATACAAAGCGTTTGCACTCATTTACTTGTTCGTGGTCGGCATGGGTGGCCCCACAAGACTATTAAATAACATGTTTTACTAAAAGAGCTACGAAACTCGAGTCATTGTGCTCCTAAACTTTTACTCTGTGAAGCTGATCGCATTTCGAATTGTTACGTAAATTCAATTCTTCTTGCCAGGGATTCAGAGACCTTTACCTTGTACTTTCTGTTAAAATGTAAACAGTCTGAAATAAGCTAATATAAACCGAAAGTTTTGGGCTAATTTCAATGGGAAAAGATTTGATCGAACCAAATCCCATGAGAAAGCGTTTTCGAGTAAATTTATTTCATCGGCAGTACGAGCGTTGGAATGCATGAAAACCAAATTGTTTATTATCATGAGATGTATTAGTTTCTTTTGTGATTAAACAATTCTTCCAAGGAATTGATTTAAACCCCTTTTGAAAACTGAATGTGGTTTGTTTATAAAAGCGACTGAGCTGTGAAATAATAAGAAAAAAACAGAGAAATCATAATTAAAAATCTGATTTTATCATGTGGAATGGATTTTATGATAATGGATTGCTGACTTTCCATTAGTTGTTCACCTATTTCGTGACTACTTAATCAGCTTATCAAATGACCTACAGTATAAGTTAGATAAAACACAAATTGAAAAGCAGGTGCATAAGTTGTAAAGTTGGCGGTAAAACTTGAATGAAAGTTTTATTTGCAGTCGAATTCAATGTAAATTGACTTGAAGTGCTAAAATTTTCTACTTTTTCATGTGATTGCTGGTCTAAAATTAAAGTCATTAGTTTTGCAAAACTTCTACCTTTTTAGAATACAATAAATATGGGACGAAAATAGCTTACGGAGGAAAAATAGAGTTTTGAAATTTGAGATTTACAGCGGCTTTATTTTTCTACCTTTTTGCAGGTGCGGTTCTGCTGATAAACCTAGAGACCGTCAGTCGTGCTTCGTTTCTACATGTCCTTCTGCCACCCCCATTCGCAGACCTGGGTCGCCCACTTCCAGAAGAAACGATGGGCCAACGATTGTCAATCGTCTTGTTTCTCACAATGAAAGAGCCTTTTGGAACGCTGGAATGTGGGGATCATGTAGCAAATCATGTGGTTTTGGAATAAAGAAAAGAGTAATTATGTGCCAGACATCCTCCGGAAGATTAATGGATAATTCAGTGTGCAATCCAAGAACACGTCCTCCTGCGACCCATGGATGCAACCTAAGGAAGTGTTATTGAAGAGGAAAAGACGTTTAGGCATTGCTGCTTTTAATAAAAGAGAGATGGTGATATGAAAGACCATGCAGAAGCTGAAACTGCTTCAAGTTGAAGATGGAGTTGAGTGAGATCTCTTTTCAAAACAATGGCCTCAAGGTTGAAGTTCATATTTGAAAAGTATGTTCCTTATGTTTGTCGTACAAACAATGTACTAACTTCGTACCCCTGTATTTCATGCAACGTTTTCAACACTGTGAAAAGACGTGTTTCGTGCCTTTTTGTTTCTATTTTTGTTTTTACAAACGTCACATCCTTTGGTGCCAATGCATATCAGTGGTCAGAAAGACATGCAAATCATTGAAGTTTATTTTACTTTTAAGGTTTTTTCTATGTTTAGCTTTTCTTTTTGCCGTTTTCAAGAGCCTATTCCAAAAATCTGATAAAGCCTACATGTTTATCCAACAAAATTGGGCTAGAAATAAACTTTTTTATGTTATTATCCAAATATTTTTTGGTTGCAAATTGCGGCTTACTTGCTTTTTCTGCTTTTATGTTTTTTTGTTCGCACATTGAATTTGCGCTTTTATATTTAAATATTTATACGAGTAGTTTTTATTTTGGTACAAAATAAACAGAAAAGTTTTGCAGCAAAGCTTGTGTTAATGCAAATAGGAAAGCAAGATAACGAAAAGAAATTTATTTCAAGCAGTTACTAAATAACCGATGAGATGGCCTAACAATTAGAGCGTTTGTCTCCAGAGTCTGCAGCGGCAGACTCGAGTTTCCGAGTCAGGTCAAACTAACGACTTCAAAATTGGCATTTATAGTTCCCCTGCTTGACATTCGGCATTTAGGTTTGCACGAAAGAAGAAAAAGCGTTAAGACATTGCAAAAAATGAACCGCCAGATGATTTGCATTCAAAGCGACCAAATCACTAACCGAAGTATCAAAATTAACACATAAATATTAGCTACCGGAATTATCAACACTCAACGGTTCTGAGAATTTTGAAACGGAATATCGAGCGAAGCGATGACCAAGAGTTCTAAGCGACAAAACTTTCGTGAATATAACCGATATTAGCAACTGCAAATAACATGAAAGTGTAATGATGAAAAGCGGAGTGGAACGACAATTTTGCCAAGCGAAAATCGAGAAACAGTGATCATCTCACCTCAAAATTACACAGAAAAAGGTCCATTCATATTGGGATGTGTTCTTAGATCTGGCAAGTTGTCTTGTCGACTAATTTTCGCATACCAGTAACTGAACAAGCTTTTTGATCATTGGATGCATCACTTCCTACACTTTATTGCGCCAAACCCTAAATAATTTAATAGAAACGCCTCCGAAAAAATCAAAGCCAAATTGCAATTTTCTCGATACTCGACTAGCCTTATTAACTTTACAAAGCTACATATGGCAGTGAATTTCAATTTTAATAAAAACATTCTAGAAAGGATTATTTATGATGATAAACACAACAACCGTTTAAATTTAAAAGTAAAAATACTGAAGGTGAAGAATTGTAGCTTCATTTTTAGACGACCGTGACCACAAATCACTGATTCCCGTTCTGACACCCATAGATTGAATTGCGATGAATTGCGTCTTAACTTTCAGTGCCAACCATCCAGACAGCATCTGCTTGTTCTATTGAAGTAAAAGAAAATCAAGCTATCTGTTGCTTGAAGTTACAATCCATTATAAAGTTCATAAAAAATTGCGATTTTTTCAGTTATTAGAATTTTTTCGAATAATAATAATTGTAATATAACTTGTTAGTTAAAAAGTGGTTGAAAACAAAGCTGAAAGCAGGAGCTTTCCAACATCTTGAGACGGTCTAAAAATCAACGAAATATGTTGTGGAAGTCACTAATTTTTATATTTCTCGTGCAGGTAAAGTCACAAGATTAACGAGATGTAAAAACACGACCGGTTAGCTCAGTTGTTTGGATATATCGGTGCGGGAGGGCTGGGGTTCGATTCCTGGGCCAGTCAAATCGGTCGCAGTATAGCCAAGGGTTTGCCACCGCTGCTACGTTTCTTCGGAGCTGTGTTGCCCAGGCGCTAAGCCGCAGAGATAGACCCCAACCCTCATGACACGCTTCGGCGTAATATCGCAAGTATAATAAAGATTTTAATTTTTTTGAAATAAAATGGGTGATATTTTTATGCAATAAGTTTTGCGTGAAGCCGTAATGTTTGGTTAATGTAATTTACTGTGTCCGGTTTGACAGTTTTGCCATTTGCCATAAAACAAAACTGACAATTAGGTCTTGATTATCTGCTAGCTAGAAGATAAAAAATTTGGGCATTGCAGCTCCTTACAAAGTTTATGAACCATTATGACCAAAATAGCAATGCATTAGATTGGCAATAGTTTGTTTCTTTTAATTTAAGATATCGGTTATGATTTCTTAAAGCAATTTAAGAAGAAAATTTAAAAACGTGGCAATCGAAATATTTGCTTGGAGAACCTGCGCTCTAAATGAGACAAACGTTTAAATGGAATCGGAAACTAATCCGCTTTTCAGTACTTAATTATTATTTTTGTCAATATCGCGACTAGCAAATGGGCCAAGGTATAATTTCCAACAGTTCCAGAAATTTTTTAAATGTCTTCTGTATGTTTACGTCATAGTTATGTACTGCATGTACAATATATGGATATTTTTATATTTGAACCAAATCACGGACCAAACAAAGTTGTAGATCATGGATCATGCAGTTTTAACGCTGAGAAAACCGATCTAACAATGCGGAGTAATACTGTGAAAACTGCAATTAATCAAGAAGAAAAATCGACTGTATAAGTAATTCTCCTTACCAGACACTTCGAAAACAAAGGACTATTCAATATTATAAGCTGAGCAGTATGTGCTCGGTAGCGTAAGCGTCAAAATGTCGCAAAATAATGATTATCTATATATTTTACAAAAAAGATTTCGTTGTCAAAGTTGATTCTAAAATTTGTAAATTTTTTGAACATTCAAAGTTGGTGGGTCTTTTGTGCTAAAGGCGAAATCGTAAGCCCATGATTCAACGAATTACATGCGGAAGAAGCATCAATAAAAACTACTGTTGGTTTAGCTACAGTATTGCGAAACGGAATTCGATAATCAGCACGTCTACTAGTCGATTGAGTTGCTTAAAATCCCACAACTGAATTCCTGATGCTGTATTTTTGTTACGAAGTTGCAAAGCAGTTTACTCTGGCATGCTATTGCCCCTAATTTTTGACGAATGCGTAACAACAAAGAACAAATTTTTGTTTTGTCAAAATTCAACTCTTGCTTGCAATAATGAGAGATTAAACAAAAAAATTTTAAAATTTACATACTAGTTGTTGGGTATAGTTCTACCAAGGTATGGCTGACGAAGTCGCGTTATTTACTTTTATAAAAATCAATGTAAAAAGCCTTTCGATATCAATACAGTAGTTTGCTTCAAACGTATGAGGACACAATGATAGTTCTGTTTGCTTTGCTTTCTTCTACCTATACAGTGATAAATAAACAGATAATCGCAATTACTCTTAAATCATGCACATTTCACAATGATCGTAGGAAATGGTGGATTTAGCTTTTGCTCTTCCGGTCGACAGGCACCCGAATTCATCTCAAACCTATTCCTCAGCCGTGAATTGAATCCCCAACAAAACGCTGCAAAAATTTTTATCCCCAGTTTTGTGCTTCAGCAGCTGGCAGCTCGCCAGGCAGAATCAGGTTTGACCTTGCTCAGGGAAAAGATATACCGATAGTTTTAAAACAGTAATGCGGAAACGGAAGCAATAGTTAATTTTAAGCGGAAGCAGTTTTGAAACTACACTGCTTACGCTTCCTTTTTTTACCGAACGTGATTTTAACATTTTTAATTGTTGAGAATTGTCACATGTGGCCTCCCAGTTTCCAGCATTACCGATGTGGTTTTACCAAAGATGTATTACTACAGTAATAATCAAAAAAGTAGAAAAATTTTGGTAAAAGCCTGGTTAAAAGCTCTTTCTTTCTCTTGAACGTGAAGCAAATGGCTTATGGCCTGTAAGCTCCTGCGTTTTTGACTTGAAGCAAGACCACAAAATCGGCAGCTAAAGATATTATAGGATCATCAAAATACAAAAAATAAATATGAGATTATATTTTGTACATTTCTAAATGGAATGAATGTTTTTGCTCGCCTATTTTCGAGTCGTATAACCGTAAACCGCAGGTCTATCGATTTTAACGATCTTCGCATATAGTCTGATTTTCGCAAGTCTTTTATAAGCTCACCAGACAGCAGATAGCCAAAGGTATAGTTTAGTTGCAGACATTGGCAGATGTCAAAGACAAAGACAATCGAGACGGCGCTTCAAACGCTCACGCAGTTTACGGGAGCAAAATGTGTTGCGAATAGTAGAAATTTGCTAAACACAGCATAGAAGCCACAGTCAGTAGTAAACGTAAACCTATGTAAATATTAGAAGTACAAAGGCAGAGAAGCAGTGCACTTCAAGGGCATGAGGCGAAGCCCCGATAATTTTGATCGTTAGCCCGTATTTTTTTTCTTTGTTATTTCAAGCCACTTAATTGCAGCTTAGGGTTTTTGTAGTAGTGAAGTACATGCATCATGGAGATGACCTAGTTGAGCATTGAACCCGCGAAGCCAGCTTCGGAGCCCAATGTACCAACCACTCGGCCAAGTCAATGTGCAAGAAATCGTATTTAATAGTTCTCTGTCGCACTCTACCGTTACATACCGTTATTTTCGCTTTGCCACCAAAAGTCCGCACTCTGTTGGTGGCACTTCGCTTTTCACTGTAGTTTATTTAACTGAGTGGTTTGGGCTTTTGTCAACTTGAGGCAAATAAGAAATGCTGTTGAGTGAAAGGCCCTGCAGCGTGCCCGTTCATATTCGAAACGATGAAATAAGGAAGCGATAAAGTAAAGCGTAGTGATAAATTTGGAGTCCAGAACAATCTTTCATTAACAGGGCGGTTGAAAGCCAAACCCGGGCCGGTGCCAAAATTAAACATGGGCCCCCTGCAATGTAACAAAAAGAATGGTCGCCAAAATAATAAAAGAGATGATTTGCCAGAAGAGGGACTTCGTTTAATCGACATCGATTAACAACCAAAAACTGGCCAGTAAAACTTTTGAGCAGGTGGTGCTAACTGTTTAGCTATACCAGCTGAAAGATAGGCCTGCCATTTAGCTACTGGTAACTTTCAGCACAGTGATGTATTATACTTTTAGTGACCACTGTTGATCTGCAAAATCATCAGACTGTAACCAGAAGCGTCGTACAACCAGAAAATTTAGAGGAGCCCGAGTAACGACTAAAACCAGGGATGGCGAACCACTGACCCGCGGGTCACTAAGTGACCCACTTGCACATATCAGTGACCCACTTGTAATTTGGAAAATTTTACAAAAAAAACGGTAACGAACATTAACGAGGTGAGGAAAAGATTAATATCTTTCCATACTGTGGCATTGAAGACCGGAAGATGGGTATTTCTGAGGTGATATCCTTTTTTTTGCTTTTTGCACAGATTTCGGCAGAACTTGGGTTCAAGCCCCTCGTTAAAATTATTATATCCGTAACCCAAGTTTTTTCATTTTTCGGTCTACGACTTTAAATTTGACCCACCACTTAAAAAGGTTCGCCATACCTGAAAACAGACTTACTGATTGCAACCTTTGTAAAAGCCGTATTTAGCAATGAGTAACATCACGAAAAAAGGGAAGCTAGGAAAAGATACCGAAATATGTGGTGATACCCCAAATTTTTGGATAAGAAATCAAAATTTGTTTTGATGCCCCCGCCCGCTTCTTAACGTTATGCACAATCAGTGAGGCCCCCACGATTTAGCAAGGGGAGCCTAGTTTTGGTTTTGGGGACAAAGCCCCCAGCCACCAAGGGGTTTTTACGGTTTTCACATAAAAAACACTTGTATTAGCACACTTTCTTATCGAAAAAGCACATACCGGTTCTTGCAGTGAATGCAGTCACTATTGTAGTGTCAGACACTCCGACAATACAAAAATATTTTGCAATCCTTTGTCTAAAAGTAGAAGTTTGGCTAAAGTAAATAAAAGGAGGCTGTTACCCTTATTAGTTTTGGCGCATTTGATGGGATGACGTGTAGGTGTTTTCTTTAATTTTCAACAACGCAAGCGAAATATTTTGTAAATTCTAACAACAGATCAAGGAACTAACTTTATTCTTAGGTAGAAGCAATTGATTGAAGCAAAAATTAATAGCCCAAACAAACATGGAATTTGCAGTATTAGAAGGGGGGGGCGGTTAGGATGAAAACGAAAAGGCACTGGCTAACTTTTCATTTTTTTAATTTTCAATTTTTTAAACTGTAAAAGAAACGAATTTCAGAAAATTTGGGGTCCCCGTGCTCCAATGGTACGACGTCTCTGACTATAACTGATCAAATCATAGCGGTACCGGTATTAGGTTAATTATTCCATTTAAGATTAAACGAGCGCTTTGCATAATGTGATAAAAATTATTTTATCTCTGAGGTTTTTTTTGTTTTTAGGCTCAATTTTGATATCGATATGACCAATTCCGTACGCAGGGAGTGCTCCTACGCGCGCGCCCCCAAAGTCCTTCTTCGATATGTATATTGTTAAGATAGCAATAACACGTCCAAAATGGCATTGATACTCCAGCATACCACACCGCATTAAGCTATGGAGTCGGAACACAATTAAGACTTTTTTGGTTGGTAGGCTATTTCAGCAGTGGCGCTGACTGGGGGGAAAAGGTAGTACCCTAGTTGTGAGTGAGTTGGTATTACCAGTAGGTGGTGGCGAGGGGTGACTTTGTCTGCCTTCAACTATTCATAACAGTTGCCTTTTCAAACGTTTTAAAAATTTTTTTACGCGCGGTATTCTCAAAATTTCGGGCCCCTCAAAAATTCCGGCCGGGTAGCAAAGGTACCCCCTGGACCCCCCTCTCAACGGCCCTGTTCATTAATTCAATCAACACTTCATTTTACGATTTTTATCGCTCTCATTGCTAATTTTGATTAACAGCCACTGCTTCATAAGCACAGTTAGATCTCGCCATCAAAGACGAAAGATATGGGGCGCCGTTTGGAAAAAAATTATCCGTTTTGTGAGCCATGTTTTTTGAGCTTATTTAGACCATAGTTTGTCCGATGTGTATATTGGAAATATCCTACTTATATATCGGACAAAATGTACTCTAAGTCGGACCAAACTACACGAGCAAAATAAGTCGGACAAAATCGTTTTTTTTCCAAATGGCGCGTCACACGCCTTTTGGAAAAAAAACGATTTTGTGACCCCTGTTTTTCGAGCTTATTTGGACTATAATCAGTCCGACATATACATCGGAAATATCCGACTTATATATCGGACAAATTGTGCTCTAAGTCGGACCAAAAAACACACGCAAAACAAGTCGGATATTTCCGACTTATATATCGGACAAATTCGCCATTTGGAAAAAAACTACACGTTTTGTGAACCATGTTTTTTGAGCTTGTTTAGACTCAAAAAGCATGGTTCACAAAACGTATAGTTTTTTCCAAATGGCGCCCCATACATATCGGACAAATTATGGTTTAAATAAGCTCAAAAAACATGGTTCACAAAACGTGTAGTTTTTTTCCAAACGGCGAATTTGTCCGATGTATAAGTCGGAAATATCCGACTTGTTTTGCGTGTGTTTTTTGGTCCGACTTAGAGCACAATTTGTCCGATATATAAGTCGGATATTTCCGATGTATATATCGGACTAATTATAGTCCAAATAAGCTGGAAAAATAGGAGTTACAAAATCGTTTTTTTCCGAAAGGCGTGTGGCGCGCCATTTGGAAAAAAAACGATTTTGTCCGACTTATTTTGCGCGTGTATTTTGGTCCGACTTAGAGTACATTTTGTCCGATATATAAGTAGGATATTTCCAATATACATATCGGACAAACTATGGTCTAAATAAGCTCAAAAAACATGGCTCACAAAACGAATAGTTTTTTTCCAAACGGCGCCCCATAGCATAGGTCGTTAATACGCCTGTTTAATGTGATATGAATGCATCTAGTTGCTGTGAGTAGTAAAAACGGTCGAGTCGATAACGCAGCAACGATAAACTGGCTAGTGTGCGGCTTTCACAATAATGAATGTTGCTTCACTTTGAAAAACTTTGCTGCATCCTAACTATCCGTGAGAACTAATGAATTGTATCAGCAGAAAATTTACTTCACAGCTATGTTGGTATGCTCGATATCGCGTAATTGCAGGTTGGCATTTGCACATTTTTCCACAACACTACACATTGTCAGCGATAGTAATAACACTGGGGTTTCCAAAAAATAATCTTTTTAGACAGCATGACTATTAGTACGTCACATATTACAACTAAATGCAGCGTTCGAAAACGAACACGAATGCTTTTCGCCAGTAATTGCAATGTTCCTCTAGTCATGGTTGCTTGATTTCACTCTGACGTCCGAACTTTAGCTATTGCGGTTTGTTTGCGATAGTACATAGCTGCAGTTCTCTCAAGGAAACCAATTTGAACAGCTTAGTTCCTGGTGTTTTGCGTACCGGTATAATATAAGGGCTATGGTAGATAGAAGAATGACACCTTATGTAAAAACGTTACTCTTTAGTCGACAAAGGCAGTATTGGTCAGGTTAGTCGTGGTTGAACGCCATAAGGAGCATTTTTGTTTTAAACGGGTGCACTACAAACATTTACGCATTTGAAAAGCGTTGAAAACTTCTGTGTTGCCTTTCAAGTTGAATGTTGTTTTGATTGGATTAACAAATTATGTTTGACTTAATGGTAATCGTCACCCTTTCAATGCATTTGTAAAACAGCGTAGCTGCTTTAACAAACAGTGAGACAGCAAACGCGTTATTGGCAGTGGAAATGTGTTGTTGAGCAATTTTTAAAGTACTTTGCGAATACCATCAAATGAATCTGCAACTACCCTTGAAGTGATTTCAAGATCACTGATTGCAACTTCACTTGACGATGAAACAGTTTTCACATTATGTGTGCTGTAATGTTAATTATGTTTTGCTGGCAATGTTGCCACTGAGCGATTGGTGGATGTACAGAATATAACTGACCTGCGAATTGTTAACAAAACATCAACCGTTGGAAAAGATGTTTCGCAAACGTTTTTTTTTTTTTTCGAAACGAAAAAACGTTTCAAAAACGTTTCGGAAACGTTTTTTGAAACAAAAAATCGTTACAGAAACGTTTTTCGAAACGAAAAATTGTTTCGGAAACGGTTTTCGGTACCTAAACTTTTCAAAATTTTCTTTTGAAAATGCAAGAGCTTTCCTTGTTTTAGAAACCATGTAAACCGTTGTTTAAATGACCAGTTTAGTGTATTTATTTGCGAATGTTCCGGTTGTATATGAGGAAAAAGAAATTTGGTAGGTTTGAAGAAGCAGTATTGTGATCAATTGATTTTTGTCAGGGTTGGAGTGGATGTGGTTGTGTGTTGGTGTAGCATTCATTGACATCAAACAAAAATTATTAAATTATGACTTTGTTCCTGCCAGGGAGTCGAACCGAACCCGAACCTAAACCGCGAACCGGTAAAATCCGCTTTTTTTCGGTGAACCCGAACCGAACCTGAACCGTTTAAATTTGAGATCGTTGAACCTGAACCGAACCCGAACCTTTAATATTTCAAATCTGTGAACCTAAACCGAACCCGAACCTTTACAATTTTATGCAAGTAAACCCGAACCGAACCCGAACCTATAACATTTTGAGTACATAAACCTAAACAGAAATCGTTCTTAAAAAATATCAATAAATATCTCTTGACATGTGCTGCGATGCGTAACGTTCTTTCTGCTTTTCAAAATTTAATTAGTCTGAAACAAGTCAGGACAGGTCATGCCAACTTGGTAGGCTATAAATTATAGCCTAGGCTTACCAGGTCGAACCGAACCCGAAACGCGAACCGGTAAAATCCGCTTTTTTCGGTGAACCCAAACCTAACCTGAACCGTTTAAATTTGAGATCATTAAACCTGAACTGAACCCGAACCTTTAATATTTCAAATCTGTGAACCTGAACCAAACCTGAACCTAAATTTTTGAAAAGTCTTGAACCTGAACCGGAACTGAACCGTTGAAAATTAAATTTCTTGAACCTGAACCGGAACCGGAGCGATATTTTAAACGGTTCGACTCCCTGGTTCCTGCATTTGTGGTTTAAGAAAAGTGCTGTGTGAAACACATACAAGTGAAGCAGTGATATGGTTTCAATGCTTGATTTACTATTACTGTCCGCAGTTCACTTGCAAATGTCGTCGGTGTTGGGACAGCTGTAGATCTTGGATGAACTTAAAAAACAAAAATGTAGGTAGATCCAGTAACGTCATGATTGAAAACTGCTTGTTTTATATCGTTACACACGCATAATTATAAATATGCGAACAAAATGCATCATATTTGGCGAAGCACTTAGAATTAGGGTCAAAAATTTTAAACACAACTTGCCCGAAAATTACTAAAAAAGCACTAAAACAGCCATTATAGCATGTAAATTTTCAAAATTTTCCAGGGGGGCATGTCCCCGGACCCCTCTAGAACATTTCTTGTTTCTTAATCAGCTTCAAATCCGTTCTGCCGAAAAAAATGTGAAATGTGGAAATTATGCCCTCCTCTTTTTAAAATTTCTCGCTACACCCCTGCCGACACGGTTGTTGGGTAAAGAAAATCTGGTCATTGGTTTTGCCTCCCCCCCCCACTTAAAAAATGCTTTCACCATTGCTGGTACCATTTAATGTTTGTGCAACATAAAAGGCTAATGCGACATAACCGTAGCGCGAGTTCTATTATTATCCAAAAAACTTCAACTTTGTGTAGCTGGATTAATTAATTGGGCAAACGCACAAAATGTTGCGGCACCCTGCGCCTAGAGCGCTAAACATTATTATGAAGAAACGCACTTATGCAACGATGACTCGAGGAACACAATGTTACATTCTACCACAGTACTTGCAAACTACGTTTTTGATGATTACTAGACTTGTAGTGTTTTAGTTAAAATTTACAAAAATAATTCAGGGGGTTTGATCTCATATCTCTCCCTAAATACGGCCTTGATTCACCATACGGCAGATGCACCAAATGCTACTGCACCCCGCGCCAGGAGCGCTGACCTTTATAATTTATCAAGAAACGCGTGCCCCACAATGACCTGGTGGTCAAAATGTTGCTTCCTACTGTTGAATAAGTCAAAAGAACGATCGCTCATATTATGCGAAGCGCTCCTGGCGCCCGGGCGTTATTTCTACAACTTTCCGATTGATATAATGATGGAGAATACTTTAACGTAAGTGGTACGTTAGAGGTTGATTACCCCAGTACTTTTTCTTGCTGTGAGTGACGAGGGGCAGTGAAGGTGAAGGATTCCAGTGCTAGGCAGAGAAATGGTCTGAAGCAAGAATGAAGAAGTATTGCAAGCCATCGGAGAACTCAGCTCGAGAAAACGGGTATGTGATTGCAGATCCATGGGTCAGAAGAAGGTTGCGTGTGCGAGCGTCACTAATGTAGAATAACTCAAAAGAGCGATCGTTCGCATTTGAAGCGCTTCTGGCACCCGGGCGTAATTAGCTCATCTTTCCGATTGATATGTAAGTCATTGATTGTTGCGAGATTTTAAGTTTGTGGTACGTAAGAGATTGATTGCCTCACTACTACTGGGTACTACGCTGTTTTGACAATTACAGGGCTTGGACTGTCTTCGTTCAAACTTATGAAAGTATTTCGGGGGAGGGGTTCAACCCCCCTCATTCCCCCCTAAATACGACCTTATGTGGTACCGAGTTAAACGCCTTGGAAAAATCCAGGTAGGCAGCATCAATCCACGAGCCATGGTCAACTGAGTTGGTGAATTCATCCATGTAGGCAGTGTGGCTCAGTGGTTTGGAGCGTCGTTTTTACGACGATCATGATCGCAAGGTTAATGGTTCAACTCCCAACCTAGTCTCGTTGTTGCGTCCTTGGATAAGATGCTTCTCGATGATTATCTCTGCTTGGTGGAATCTGGCAAGAAGCAAATTAAAGAAGCCAGAAGGAAGTTCAAGCGGAAAACTTGGAAACAAAGGCAACTCCTAAGCGAGTGTGGATTCGTCCTACGCATAGCACCTCCGCCGCATTCTTGTGATAGGAGGATGAAGATGAAGAAATCAAATCAGAAATCAATCATGTATTGCAAGAACTGGTAGGTACATGATGAGTTCGGAGTGAAGCCAAAATGAGAAGGATTCATTAAAGAGCGTTCAGACGAAAATTGCCATAGTATTTCTCGAATGCAAGATTCCATCAACTTACAAATGCTGCAGGTAAGACTAATTGGACGATAGTTAGGGAAATTTTTTCGATTCTCACCTTTAAAGACGAAGGTAAAGTGAGCTACTTTCTAAATTGAAGTAAGAGTATCGCAATCTAAAAAGAATTGAAAGAGCTTGCACAAGGTAGTCAGCAGCATAGTTGATCCCCCTGCCTTCAGAACAGCATGTGCAAATTTGTCAGGGCCAGCCGAGGAATAGTTTTTTGTATTTGCAAGGTTTCGAGCCGCTAGATCTTCGGTGAATTGGAAGCCATGAAGTTCATCGGTATTTAGTGGGATAGCGTCACAGCAAAAGGAATAGAGTCCAAGTTTTC
Organism: Trididemnum miniatum; assembly: GCA_964006365.1. NCBI lineage: Eukaryota > Metazoa > Chordata > Ascidiacea > Aplousobranchia > Didemnidae > Trididemnum > Trididemnum miniatum. The sequence continues at coordinate 17,569,193 of OZ023233.1, forward strand.
TTCTGTAAAAACTGAGGAAAAAGTTGAACTTAAAACCTCAGCACATTCTTGCGGATTATCAGTTAAGTCATTACTGTCATTTTTAATCAGTGGCCCAATAGAGGTTTTAACTTTGCTATTTGATTTAACATAATGCTAAAATGGCTTAACATCAGCAGTGGTGGGCAGTAACGAGTTACAATTACAATTGAACCTCGTTACGGTAACGAGGTACTTTTTGAGTAACTGTAACGGTAAAGTCGTTACACTTGAAAAAAAGTAACAAATTGCGTAACGAAATTACTTTCTTGGCGATATTTCAAAGTTATTAGTTACTCGTAATTATTTCACAATGCACTTTACTGTTCGCGTTAAATGAAAATCTTAAAAAGTTAACATAACAAAAACTAAACAAATGTCATTCTTCTGTGGACTTTCGGGAACGATTTAACTTTAAGCGAATGAGTATGGCTTGTAAACAAAACAGGTTTGTGATTAACGGACAGAAAGACCAGACTCCAGCAGTCTGGTATCTTTAGAAAAATCTTTATTCGAAGCGACATGCAATTGCTGCTGCTGGAAGTGTAAAGTTTCACACTTTGCAACGAAACGAAAAAACAAAAAATACAACACAGTAAGAAAGCGATAGAGCGCCAGATTTCTTTGGTGTCTTTTAATTTATGCGATGCGAAGATTTTTTTGAACCCCATTCAGTGTTACCAGATGCGCTACTTTTCCACCAGATAGGCCTATGTTTTTTTTATTTCTTTGGTGGGCGAATTATGCTTTCTGCGGGTGTGAAAATTTTTATGCGGGTTTCAAAAAATTGCTTTACCGATTTTTAAGATTCACAAGGCTTGATTGATCAAAAATATGTGATCAAACTTAAGCAAATTTGTTTTTTCATCAGTTCCACAGGCGCAACTAGGGGGGGGGGGCTAAGGGGGCTGAAGCCCCCCCCCCCCCTTAGCCTTATGAACGACAGTGGATAAAGCAGCTGTAAAAAATTATAAGTACCAGTACTCGTCGTAATTTGTCGATATTCAACAGGCAATAGGGGTAGATCCAGGGGTGTTTGGGGGATGCATCTCCCTAAAATCCGATTTTAAAACTGTTTTAGAAAAAATACAATTTTTTTTCATAATTTCGAAACTTTTCGATAACAATAATTCTTACGCCTTAAGCACGCGTAATCGAAAATGTGCGAACACGTGCATCATACTTGGTGAGGCACGCACATATATGGGGCAAAAATTTAAATAAAATATACCTGAAAAATGTTCAAAAAGCACTAAAATGGCCATTGCGGTGTGTAGATTTGCAAAAAGTTTCCGGGGGAGCATGCCCCCGGACCCCCTAGAGCCGTTTTCGCTCCTCAATTTCCATCAAATTCTGCCAGAAAAAATACGCTTGATTAAAATGTCAAAATTTAATGCTCTTGTCCTTGAAAAAATTTCTGAATACGCCTTTGACATGAAACATTTTCAAAGGGCTTATGTTATTTAGGCCCGTTTTTGGGTCTAAACGTCTAACGAATTTGTACGTAGTAAGCATTCAACCTAATTCAAAACTGCATCCCCCCGCCAAAATTTTATTGATCCGCTCCTGACAGATAATATAAATTTAAGTTTTACTGAGGCATTTTTAACAATTAATGAATTTCTATGTCCGAGAATATTGTTAACTGCGGTTACGAGCAAGGTTAAAACAATAAAAACGTAATCTTTTAAGCTGATACCGGTATCTGTAAATTAAAATCATTTGTGAATTAAAATCGTTAACCGGTCAGAACAACGGTTAACCGGTCTCACTTTGCAACCGATTCACCGAGAACGATCAGTTGATAAAGAAAGTGTTTTAAATAAATATGCTGCAAGTGCCAGTGAAAGATCTCATTTTATTGTTTAAATTTGCTTCGATGACGTTGACAACAAGCACCGAGTCCAAGATTGCTGCAGTACCAAGACCTTTCTCTTCCTGATTGAAACTTTGCAAGTTAAACATTGTCGCGCAAGTTCTTTCAAGTAATTAGCATAATTTTTCTTCGTTGAAATAGATAGCAAGATAAGCATACCTTGGTTGAAAAAATGTTAAAAGACTCTTCATGTGCCGTTTTGGGATAGATTATAAACTAAATTTCACAAAAACTTCGCTTGCCTAATGCCTAGTGAAACTAGTTTCGGACATAACGCTTAGCTCTCTTCTGTTTTAATGCACAGATATTGATTTGAGCAAAAAAACTAGCCGTGGCTTTTCCTTGTTGAAATAGACGATAGACCTACGTCATCTCGCGAGCCAGTCAGACATGATACTAGAAAATTACGAGCAATAAGGAACTAATCGTAATCACAAAAATGTATGAGCCCCCCCCTCACGAAAATCCTGGTTACGCCACTGATCAGTTCAAAACGACTTGTGTTTGCATGCTGTTGATGGTTTGTTTGTTTGTTTAAAATTTTTGGTAAGATTTTTTACAGCTCAAATGGCAGAGTTGTAAAAACGTTCGCCTCGGGAGCTGTAGACTTGGGATTGATTTCGAGCCGGGTCAAACCAATGACTTTAGGATTGGTATTCGCAGCTTCCCTGCTTAACGCTCAGCATTAAAGGGACAGTGTGAAGAACAAGCCGCAAGTGTACTTGTTGTGCTGTTGGGAAAAGCGCTTAGAGGGATTCTCCAAAATGATAGGATAGACAGATGGCTGGCAACTCCTAAGCGAGCTCGTACAGCGCATTGATCGCTTTCTCGCGATAGGAGGTCAAATATGCAACTAAAAAAATACAGAAATAAATACATCATTAGAGAACAGCTACGTTATTCTAGTAATTGGAAAAAGTGGGCTTTTAAATTGCTCTTGGGATTTTGTTGTTGTTTATTACAAAGGCAACAATGTAGCATTTAGTGTTGTAAATACAAACGTAGCTATGGTATTTTCTTTTTGATTTTTGGCGTTGTTAGGTCAATAAGTGGAAACGTATTTATTTTTTGATAGAAGTATTTATTTTGGCAAAACAGCTAGTAGATGTGCCTTTGTAATGCTTTTTAGGTTTGGATATTCTGGGTAAAATTTTTTTTGTGTTTCGACTCATATTAGCTACTGTAGTTTTTTTGTGACTTTTGGTTGCGCCGCTCAAAATCTGGCAACGCTAAAGCCCTTACACGACCGATTCTCAACAGAAAGAGTGCATCAAATATCCAAATTTTTTAACATTTGATTAAAAGAAACCTTTTAATGTCCAGGTCTTTTCTGCTGCTAAATCAAGAGAAATTTTTATTAAATATAGCAATGCCCTACCTGTTACAGCGCCGCTGCGAAAGGTCGCTCGGAAAAGACGTTTTGAAACTAAAACTTTCAAGCCTGACTGACTGGCATTTCGAAACGTTTATCTTTTATGAAGAATCGTAACGGTGAGTTGATATTCAAATGGCTACTGCGTACTGGTTTTATCATTCGTAGGAATCGTAAATGATTTAAAAAAATCAAATTTTCATTGTAGGCCTACTTGCCGTATTATGTCGAAGCGTGTAAGCAGCAGCGTGGCCCATCTTAAGTTGTTGCATAGGCAACATAATATATGTTCAAACCCCGAAGAAACGTCGCAGCGTTTGCGAGCCGTTGGTGACGCTGTGCTTGATCTGACCGGCTTAGATCCGATCCACCGATAGCCACTGTCGCTGTGTTGTAATGTCAACCGGCAGGCTCGTTATTAACTTTTCGGTATTAAAATTCGTTCCTACTACCAGTGATTTTTGAAGGAGTTTGATCATAAGTTCGAGTAACCACAACGATCTCTCAAATTTTTGTAATGGTCTCCCCAATACACTTCTTTTTTGTGTTGTCTAAATTGGTACACTTACATAATATATACTAACAACAATTTTTGGTCTTTTAGAACTTATAATCGATCTCTGAAGTCGAATCTTAAAAAAAACACCGTGAGATATTTTGTATTTTTCAAGTTGTTTTCAACCTTGGTTTACGCCAACCGGTTGGTTTTAGCGTAAACCAAGGTTGAAAACAATTTGAAAGTAACGTGTAACGAGTAACGAAAAGTTACAAGTAAGATTTTCAAGAAGTAACGAGTAACGGTAACTTAGTTACAAGTTTTTACAAGTAATTGTATCGGTAACTTCCTTACTTTCAGAGTAACGAGTGCCCACCACTGAATATCAGTATTAGCCGCTAGCTTATGTTCAAAAGTTTCAACTGCTCGATTTACAGACACTTTTAATTGTTTTGAGGTCTGGTCTCTATTCTCTCTGTCGGCATGAGTTTTGTTACTCAGATTAACTCTTTCAGCTTTGTTTCTGGCTTTGCTGCAATAAAGTAACTTCCTTTGTTTCCCAGACCGGCGCAGCTCGTCGTTCCTTTGCGTAATTTTTGAATAGTATAAACAAGTCAACAATTTTAGTAAGAGGCTTTGCAAATGCATTTCACATGCCATCTACAGATTCGTGTTCAAAGGTTTTCTCATACTCCTGGTCAATTTTAATCATGAGCTCTGAAAAAAGTTCCCAATCAACATTTTGAAAGCTGTAATGTTTCATACTGGAAGGTTCGTTGGCAGAACGGGTTTCACTCCAATTCAGTTCGCAAAAGACCATGTTATGATCAGACATTCCCAGAGGTTCGATTATACTTACATTGGATACCAGATTGGGATAGAAGAAAAAATCAGGCTCAATATATAGCTTCATTACGCGTAGGTTTCAATACATGTTGGGGATTAAATTCAAGTTTAGTATGGTGTCGATGAAATCATCACAGCAGGGTTAAAATTGAAAAAATTGAAAATTGTCCCAATCCATTATGGGAAAATTAAAGTCCCCAACTATCAGTTTATGAGTGTATTTTACAGAATCAGATTTACGCAAGAGCTCAAACAATTCTTGATCCCTGCGATGGTCACTTTTGGGAGCACGATAAACAACATCCACTAGCAAACCATTGATATTATCTTCAGACCATGAATAGGAAGCACATGGAAAGCACCTAGACTAGATAACTTCAGGGTTCTTCGGTGCTTCCTATTCTGGTTGTATATAGTTTGACAGTTTTGTGTGTGTGCTTACTGCATTTATTTATTTTCATGAGTGTTGTTTACCGTATGTACTCCGACAAATAAACGTAGTCTATCTGTTGTAATAGCTGCGTAATTTAATACTGCACCAAAGAGACTCCACATCATTGTGTTGTAGATCAACAATTTCCGCCTTGTAACAGTCTGAGACAAAACGTTAGGCTATAGGCCTATACCAGTGGTTTTCAACCTGGGCTTGGCAGACCCCCAAGTGGTCTGCAAATGATTTTAAGAGGGCTGCAAAAGGCCTAAAAGGTCCATAAGGGGTCTGCAGTACCGGTGTTTATTAACTATTACTGTATTTTAAAAAATAATCTTTACAGTATGTGAGCGATATAAGGATAGACCTTTTTTCAGCTCCACACCAATATTTTCAGTGGAAAACAGAGCATCTGAGGACGTGATGACCTATTTTTGCTCTTCGCTTGATATTGGGCGGAAAATGCGTATGCAGACGCGATGACCTTTTTTGTTCTTCACTTGATTTCCGGCGGAAAATTTAAATCGTGTTTATGTTCATTTGCGTTGATTTGTGGTGTGTGTAGGGTCCGCAACAACAAATTGCTAACTTAGGCACAGTGTACTTATAGTTCTTACAGTGGACCCACTTAACAAAACAACATTGTTACGCATGTCCACAAAAATGCCGCAAATGCTGTGATGTACCGCAATAATTGCTTTTTAAAGAAGTTTATCTGTTCTACTGCCGTATTATTGCCGTTTCCAAAATTTCTTGTTTTTATTTTTTGTTTTTAAAAACATCAAGGAGCCATTGCAGATTGTTTAACTACGTAGAAGAAAAAAAAGGAGAGACAAGCAGTTTATTGTTTAGTAAATGTAATGAAATTGCTCACCATTATTTTTTTTATTTCTCAGTATAGGAATGGGCAACACGATTAGAACAGATGAACTCTCAACTCTGACTTTCGTTCCGGACACTGAGCACAGAGAGTGGTTCCACTGTTAGTAATAATGAATACACTGTGACCAAAGACTATATACTAAATGATTGGAAACTCCCCGGATACCAGGAAAAACTCGTTCACGCTCTGATGCATATGAAGAAAAGCACTAATTTTGTGCGCGGTATTAATGGAATGAGATAGGACAGGGGTGGCGAACCTTTTTTGGCGAGCGTGCCAAAATATTAAAAATAAAGTTTTGCAAGCTAATGCCGTGCCATTACATTGAATGAACTGTGGAGAAAGTAGTTCAGCGGACGTGAAGACCGTTTTTTTGGTCTTCGCCCGATTTCAGTAAAAAAACAGTAGCTCTGCGGACGTGCCTTTTTTTGGTAGAGGGGGGGGGGGGCTTCATCTGTTTTCGGTGGGAAAAATAGCAGCTCTACGAACGTGAAGGCTTTGTGGGGGCAATTTTGACCCACACTTTCCAAAACGGGGCGATTGTGCTAAAAGGATTAAAGCATGGCTACTCAACTAGCGGACTGCGGTCCAAATCCGGACCTTCTGAATGCTGAAGCTGGACCACAATAAAGTTTTAGCATATCGAATATTTTCCAAATGAAAACATAAAACTTTATCAGGCAACACTCTTTTGAACTCTGAAGAAGCATCGCAGCGGTGGCAAGTCGTTGGCGACGTTTAGTTTAAGTGGTTCCAAAAGCCCACGGGCTCTCTCAATCACAATTGAATTTTTGATGTCATAGTCACTTGTTGTAATTATGACATCAACAAATGACTATGAATTAAAAAATTGATTATAATGCGGCAAGCCCGTCGGTCTTTGGAACCACCAAAGCTGGACATGCGGACGGGGTAAATAAATCAAAATCAAATCTTCATTATACTCGCGGTACTACGCCGAAGCGAGTAATTTGTGGCAGTGCTCATCTCCGCTGCATAGCGCCTGGGCAACACAGCTCCGCAGAAACGTCGCAACGGTGGCGACCCGTTGGCGACACTGTGACGATTTGACCGGCCCGGGAATCGAACCCCAGACCTCCTGCACCAATAGCGTGCGCTTGACAACTGATCTAACCGTCCGGTTGTGGACAGAGTAACTACTCCAGCCGGTTGGCTAAGTCATTACAGGAATTGCTATCGACACGGGAGGTTTAAATTCAATTTTCGGGCCTACCAAAGTGGACAGGGTAAATAACTAAATATGTCCAATTTGGTTGACCTGAAAATTGAACTCTAGTCTAAACCTCCCGCGCTGATAGCAATGTCTGTAATCACTCAGCCAACCGGCTGGAATAATATTTTTTTTCCGGAATCAACCAAGCTACGGTGTGATTCCGTTTTTTTCTGGACCTTTGCAAATAATGAAGTTCACCAGGTGGACCAATCTTGATCATAGTAGTTGAGTAGCCCTGGTTTAAAGTATCAAGTGGCGTGCCAGAAAAAACCTGCGGCGTGCCACATCTGGCACGCGTGCCATAGGTTCGCCATTCCTGAGATAGGAGATTGGTAGTCTGCTAGCGTAGTTTCTGTTCCTAAATCTATAAAAACGGGAATTAAGCCAGTTGAAGGTAGTGGGGATGTAAGTATTATATTGCACTTCTGAGTTTCAATGCTGACAGACATATTGCGATATGTTTTAAGTTGAATAATAAGAGTTTTGAATGGTCCTTAAAGGTTCAAATAGCAAGCCTAACAAAAAAGGATTAATTTTGAAGCCTTCCTGGTGGATCAACGTCTTGTGTAGTTTTTGTGATTACTTAGAGTGATAACGTTTTGAACAATAATAATTTAACCTTTTAGGACTATGTAGTTAAGTGTAAAATTAGTCATGGGCCAGTCTTTTCTGCTACTTTGTTAGTTCTGGCTTGCTGGTGCAGTAACATTTTTTATGGACTCCAGACTATGCCCGCAGCTGTGCAATAAAGTTGTTTCAATTTCTAAGAATTGCCAAGTACTTGTAGACTATCGCCTTATTCAAAAAGACTAAAAAACTCACCCTCCAGGTCTAAAAATATGTGATTGCGATAGGCTGACAAACATACCAGTAAGCTGACAAAAGGAACATGTACAATGACAAATCAAGCTGTTAATACAGTAAAGGAAAGGAGTGTACTTGATCTATTTTTTTTTAATTGTTACTTAGATTGAACTCACTCTATATTTATTTACTTGTTATAACCACTAATATATTTTCAGCAAAAATAATCTAGTCTAGGTTTATGTTTATGGTCTAGGCACTGCTCTGGGCAGTGTTTGGTGTAGGCTCTGGGCTGGTGTCTAGTGATAAAATTGTAGACTTGTCTTAGTTTCATTATTTTAAACTAAAATGATGAATTGTCTTTTGGCAATAACACTCTTGCGATGATGTTTTTGATTGTGCTTGTTCAATGCATTGCTGAATGCTGATATGCAACAGTGCAAGGCATTGCAAGTTTGATTGGCAACACAATCTGCATAAACTTCAAATTTTCCTGAATATTTGGTGCAAATTCAAGATTTAAAATATAGAGAAGACAAGAAGAAACTGTTTTACCAAACGTTTATTGAGATGGAAAAAGCATACCTTCCCAGCAACTGGGAAAAAATGTGGTGGCGTCCGGAATAATATATTCTCTCTTTGATGACTACGACCAGCCCAAACTGTCACTTGCTGTTTCAAATATGACAGCAACTTGCGGATATTATGGCTGGCTGGAATACCATAGGCCCGCCTTATGGCTTGCCCGTTCAACACCAAATCGTAAATGCTACTTCACTAGGCTTAGCAGCAGCCAAGGTTTGTTTCGGGTCTCAGCGAAATTTTGGTACTAAAAATTTAAAAATAGTCCCCTTACTCTACTATTTTTTTGATATTTTTAGTAATGTGACTTTAGACCAGAGGTGGGGAACCTGTGGCCCGCGGGCCACATGCGGCCCGCTTAAGTTTTGAATGAGGCCCGCGTCAGAACTTTGTTAAGCGTACAACAAACTGGTTGTAACGATATAACTGTTCAATATGTTTTGTTTTATATGCTTTGTATATTGTAGTAGGTTTTGGACCGATGCGTTGTTTTTCCGAAGTTTTATTCGTGGGATTGTTTCGTAAGGTTGCATTATGAGGTCTTAAATTTCTACTGACGTAATTTCTCTCGTGAATATTCTCGACAGATCTCTCCTTTACGCAATTTCACTGAGTTAAAATTTGTGATTGTGACGTCACCATTGTGTTTACTGCGGTTTGGTGTGAATTTTTGCATGTCATATGACATGCATGGGCAACCTTTTGTCACTGGGGGCCAAAATGTGCATTTGGAACTTGACTGAGGGCCGGAGCCGTAATTGTGATTTTAAGTGTAATCTAGGTACATATTTTTGTGGGGTTTGGATTGCATTGATGTAATGCTATTTTACATGCAATGTGTTTTCAATTTTGTTTGCACAGGGATATCCATAAAAAATGTATACCTATATTGATACAGGCAGCATTTTCACCGTATTTTATCTATAATTTCTGTATTGACATATAATTGTAATAATGAAAATGAAAAATGTATTGAACCCAATGAATTGCCAATCTTAATATGTCAAATATGCTATAAAGCTAATAGTAATGCTTTATTAAATTACTTTGTAATGGGAAATCTGGGCTTGGTGCTTTTTCACCGACGTGGCAATTGTCGGTGCTATGCTGGAGGCGGCCACTCTTAGACTATTTTCAAGATGACAATCTGTCAGTCTTGATCTAGTTTTTGACTTAGTGTGCTTCATTTTGATAAACAGTTGCTCGCAGATATAAGTACTCTCAAATAGTGACATTTTCTTTCGGGCTAAATCTTTCGTAACACACATTATATAAAATAAATGAATATCGATATATTACATAGACCTACAGCCCTAGAAAATTTATTGGCGGGCCGGATGAGAAGCCTTGGGGGGCCGGATTTGGCCCGCGGGCCGCAGGTTGCCCATGCATGTCATATGATTTCTCTTGACGTCACAATCGTGTTTACTGTGATTTGGTGTGAGTTTTTGCGTGTCATGTGATTTCTCTTCTTGTTTCTTTTAGAGAAAGCTGTATAACGTTCTCGAGCTTGAGTTTCAAGTATAAATAGGTGTGAATTTTCGAGCGTAATTATTCGAGTGTAGATTTAGTGAGCGTAGAGTAAGCAATATTGCTGTATGCTGAAGGATATAGCCCTTGTTGTATAGTGTTGCTGAAGTGAGCAGTGGAGCTTGTGTTTATATAAAAGCAATTCGGTGAGTACCGTAGCTAAGTGAGTTAAGTTGGGCCGATTATTATATTCGTTTGGTGAAAAAGGTCCTGGTTTTTTCGTGAGGGTCAGATCTAAGAACGAATTAATTCCTACGGTTTGTCATACAATTATCAATCGTCCTGTCAGCGAAGTAATACCATTTCCTATTTCGCGACACTGGTAGAATAGGAAATATTAAGATTTTGTAAAAACTGCTTCACATTCTGCTACATGCTATATTTTGTGGCGTAAACAACTCGCAAAAGTCTCTGATTTTGCGGCAAAAAAACTCTGATTTTGCAGCAAAAAACAACAGCGTGAAAGTTTGATAAAATTGCTCCGTAAAATTGCTTATTTTTAAAATAAAATTAACAAATTGAAAGTTAATGCGGCTCGCTGAAAATATGCAATCAATGTGGCCTGCTGTGCTTTGCCGGTTCCCCACCCCTGCTTTAGACTATACCCGGTAGGCCTATCGAACCTGCTTTGTTTTTTTCGGTAAAATTTCGGTCATAAAAAAAATCAAATCATTATACTCGCGGTATCACGCCCAAGCGCGTATCAAGTATCGTGGTCCATCTCCGCGGCTTAGCGCCTGGGCGACACAGCTCCGAAAGAACGTCGCAGCGGTGGCGAGCCGTTCTAGACACTGTGCCGACTAGACCGACCCTGGATTTTAACCCCAGACCTCCCGCACCGATAGCGTGTGCGCTAAGCAACTGAGCTAACGGCCGGTTATTTTTTTTTCGCTTTTGAAATTTCGATCATAGTCCAAGTTAAATTTGTAAAAACGGATATAAATTAAAGCCATTTCGGTGAATTGACCGTTCAAGTAAATATTTTGCCAATATGCGAGCAATAATTACAAACGGATTACCGGTGTCAGGTTTAACAGACATCAGGGACGGCGCCACTCAGAAATAAGAGGGGGGGACAAACCAAGACGAAAATTTGCAAAAATTTAGACTCTTTCAAGAAGGTATGGTATGGGAAGCCTCCCCCAGAAAATTTCGAAATTTTGGAATTAATTTGGTGCATTCTAGCGTACATAAAGGAGGATTTTTCGTCGAAATAGGGACTTGGTACGAAGTAAAAATATGATACTAGTAAGCGTAATTGTTCAGAAATTGACATTGCCTTCGGTTATTGTGCCTAGTAGTTCCGTAGCCCGATTCTACAGTACAGTGTGCTACTGTACTCCAAAGTAGGCTATTAAAAAAAACGGTCTACCCTGCAAATCTTCGACCAAATTTAGTGAAAGATATGTAGGGTTACCATACGCCCTCCTGATACGAAACCGTCGCAACACGTATATTGACTTTTCTCGTAAAACTAATTGCTCAGGCGGAACGCCAAAGCCTTCACTCTTGCCTTCCTGTGGACCAGACTTGACCAACCATAAAAATCTCTTTATTAGAAGGGCTAAACTTCTTCCGATTTAAAATGTAAAAGGGTAAATTAAAATACGGCAATATCTCGGTACAACAAGGTGAGGAGAGGGGTGTCCCAGATTTTCTATGAGTCAGTGAGCGAGCGAAATTTTACCGAGGAAATCCCAGCTATATAAAAACTATCTTTTCTTGTTTAACTCAAAAAATAAAATCTAACAGTCGATTTGACGTGCAATTCAAACTCAAAATATCTCGAAATTACCGGGTGCAAACTAGTAAAGCGTTTTTAACTGTGTCCAAAGTGCAAAAAAAAAGGCGTTTTGATTACTGTTATACTAAATTACATACAAAGTGTGAAGCGCTTGTACCGGAAAACAAATTGAAGTGCTTACAACACAAGTTGCGCAACAGTGCGTTGGCTCGAAACGTGAAAAGATAAGTGAAACATTAAACTACGGTTCGAGTCCTAAGCTAACAAAACAATTACAGAAATTAACTATTTGCCGAAGCTGGAACACCTCCTTTTGGAGGACAAGTCCTCCTTTTTGACCAAAAAAAAAAAAAAAAATTGACCTCCGAGGACGCCAAAAAATTGCCAAATGTCCTCCTTTTCGACATTATGAACAGTGAAAACATGCCACAACATTCTTCCACAAAATTTTGGAAAGTTTCTGTGCAAACTACGGTCTGCGGACGTGATGACCTTTTTTTGGTCTTCACGGCTTGTTTTTGAGCAGAAAAACGAACATGTGCGGACGTGACGACCATTACAAAACCTGTTCTCCTTTTGCATGGTGAAAATATGGTAACCCTAGATATGGTGTATTATTGCAGTATCACGGCAAAGAATGAAAACGAAAATTGAAAAATCCTGAAAATGTTAAAAAAGTAATGGCACTGACAGAATATGAGGAGCGTATAACGATCAAATGGTAGTATTTTGCGGTCAAATTACATTTTCTGGGTTCCCTTGACGCTTTATCTAGTGATTTGTTAAAATTTTTGTGTTTTACAGACAGGAAACCAGGAGAGGGTCCACGTCTGCCCCCTCTCCTACCCCAGGAAAAAAATTAACGAATTTGCACGATTTACAAAAATCGGCCGAGCAGATGTGGGGGGTGGATGCGGGACTTGTCCCCCCCATTGGCGCAGCCACTGACAGACATCAAACTGATCAAAGTAGGTTTTATTTGTGTTGCGGTTACACAGGAGTAGGTGTACATTTCGTTCAACGTATTGTTACTTCAAACATGACCGAAATTTTTGTAGACAGTTAGGTCAATTCACCGAAGTCAAATTAAAAAAAAAAACAGTATTGAACGAATTTTAATGATATGCCGTCAACATGGAACTATCTAATCGCACGAGCCTAGATAGTTAATTGTATATCCACTAACCAGGGATCTCAGCTGTTGCTCAAATGAAATAACAAATAGAAAAGGAAATTATTAAAATTTATTGTTTTCTTACTTCATAAAGGCGAAGGAAATTACGCACAAAAGCACACAAAAAGCAACGTCACTATTGACCACTATAACTTAGCCTATTAAACTGTAGGCTTATCATCCTACACATAATACATGTAATCGGCAGTAAAAAATTTTTTTAGAGCGGTAAGTGGTTTTACAGGAAGTATTAAGTGGGTTAGGCCTACCAATGTCTGTTATATTTCCTTTTGCAATTGCTTTTCTTCCAAACATGCATATTAGGAAGTTCCACTCTACTTTCAGAGGCCGATTAAAAGTAACTTCCAATGGTTGGCGGAGATATGGTTTGCCTGGGGTAGAAAACCATTACAAAATGAGATCATTGTCGGAAACTAACAATTTTTGCATATTCGTCATTTCGTAGGATTTACGTTTTTCGTGTTTTGTCAAGTATATCTTCACCAGCATTCGTAATGCCGCACAAGACAAAAAAGCTCTTTCATCTGACAACTCTTCAGAACACTTTTTTTGTCCTCTTCTCCTGTATCTGACAAATCGGTTTTTGCATTTTTTGCGGAATATGTTTGTCATTGAAAATGTTGCTTAAAATTGCAACGGTAAACGACACATCCTGCCAGGTTAGGTTTGTATACATAGTGTTTGGCTATAATTTTAACACGAGCAAAGGCGTTTCGCACAGTTTTGCAGTGAAATTTTTTGAGGCCAAATGTCAGATACCTTGGGGGTCTTTCGAGGCATAAAATTATCAAAATTGCAACTTCAAATGGCACATAAAAAAATTACACCATTTATGCTACCAGTAATCTGAAAGCTAAATGCAAAGTAAGGAAACCACAATAAAATTTACCATTGAAAACTAACTATTTAGTCAGTTGCGAATCTGTTTTTTTTTTTTTTCATTTTCTATATTTTGTTGCATACTTATCCTTCTATCACGAGAAAGCGATATAACGAGTTCGCTTAGGAGTTGCCATGCAGCCATCTGTCTACCACACCAAGATGAGGGAATCCCGCTAAGTGCCTTTTCCAACGGCACAACAAGTAAACTTACCGGCTTGATCTTCACACTGTCTCTTTAATGCTGAGCGTCAAGCAAGAAAGCTGTGAATACCAATTTTAAAATCATTAATTTGACCCGATTCGGAAACAAACCCAAGTCTACAGATCTTGAGGTAAACGCTCTTACCACTCGGCCATCTGAGCAGCCCAATTAATACAGTACGTTAGTAGTCTATTGATAAAAACCAAGCCAACACAAACTGCTAAAATTTGCCAAAGAAGTTCATAAAGTCACCCTATTAAATCTAAGTGCCATTCACAATTAATAAACTAGCGAACAGCCAAAAAGAGTAGGCTACCAGGAATAGGCACAGAAGAAGGTAAGCTTCCATCAGGCCTTCATAAAATTTATGCAAATAATTTAACTTCTGCAAAAACTTTCAATTAACACAATTTTACCTGGCAAACCGTTTACCGGTACATTATCTGATTATTAACCATACGGTAGGCACTGACTAGGCTAATCAATCTCTTGAACTTACGGAATACAACTAGACTAGTTGAATCAGCTTTAGCAGTCAAAATCAACTTAAAATGTTGCAAAATATCGTGTTGTCTATTTTTAAATATCAAATTCTGATTTTCGTTCTTATTCTCGAGACTGCTACACCTTTACCTTACCCCAGTGGCGTAGCGTGACCTGCCAGACGAGGCATGCAATTATGATGACGTCATTAGTTTTCTAAATCAATTCAACTTCAAAAATGTACTCATTAGAATTCGTTCAAGCGTATTAGCTAGGCGAAAAATTAACGCACAGAACACCAGTTTTTATTTCACAGGGTAGAAGGAACGCTGTATGTCATGAAATATGATATCAATTCTTTGATAATCCAGTCTATTAAATTACTTTACCGTTAGTAGGAAGGCTCCATTAAATTTCTCAAGGAGGCTCCATGATGTCATACAATTACTAAAACCAAAAGCCTGCGCTTTAAGGCACACAACTCGAAGACCATAAGTGATACAATAATAATGATAACGTTTATACAAAGTTAAATGGGTAACATTTTAGTATCTGCCACTGTTTATACCTAATCCCGATCCAAGGGTACGGGCGTCAAATGTCCACAGTGTAATATTAAGACAATCTTTTGTTAATGATAAGGCGCTTGCATTTCTCACGAGCGTGATAGCTTGAATTTTCAAGTTAATGGCTGGTTTCAGAAAGGAATTCTGTGCACGTTATTCGAACCGGTTTGAGAATGTTGTCGAGAATTTCCCAAATGAAGACTGAATTTTCTTTCATATTGCTGCCCTTGAACAATCTTGAGGGACATTGTTTCACAATGTGTCTTCACATTAACGATTTTTCGCGTTCCAAACAAACTGTGTTTGCATACCGTGCCATGTTCGTAAACATTATCTGCAAACTGCACTACCAAAATTGGGTAGACGTATTGTTTTATCTGCGCTGCGCCACAAATGTCTTAATCATTACAATGTAAGTGCAAACATATATCAACTTTCATCCCATTTATCGGATGCTTGCCAGCAGTAGTGAATCAAACCAAATGCTTTTCTAGTGACAATCCATATTTTTCTTAAACTAAATGCTGTTTTCTTTTACAAATAATTTCTTTTCCTTCAGATAAGTCTGATATTGTTGAGTTATTTGCACAACTTGAAGTTTTTCACAGCAGTAGTGTCTATTCAAATACTCCAATAACTAAGCTTTGATAAAAAATTTCACCCCAGGTACCTGAAAAACACATTTACAGAGTATTGGAAAAATAAAACATCAGAAATCTCTAAGACTCCGTGAAGTATATATGTAGCGACAGGTTGCAATATAATTTGAAAATATAATACTTGATAAATCATATTCTGTGGTAACGAAATACTACAACAACACCTGTAACTGAACTTACATAGAAAATTTAAAAAAACTCATACACCGTACAGTCACTACATGTAAAAAAAGCTACCGTATAGATAAACAATACAACGACCTACTTCCTCTTCCAGGGTTAAATTTTGACAAGTCGTTTAATTAATTCACACCTGACAATTACCATTACCTAACACCAATTGACAAATGATCATGGGGAATTAGTGGTTAAAAGTTTAAATTACAAAGCTGAAGATAATTTTCTAGTTACTGGTATAAAACCACAAGGAAGCGTTTTCAACATGAGCAATCTAATTTCCGCAGTTTTGATGATAAACCAAGATGTTCAACTGATGTTTTGATTCTAAGGGTAACAGCTGCTGAAGCATAATGAAGCTGATCATTTAAAAATGAGATAAAGGTTCTAATATCAGCATTGCAACTTCCTTTACATCAAATCTTCTAAACAACCTAATGAAATAAGCACGGAAACAAACCAAATTAAAATAATGTCACAGTATTTCTATATTGCTCTATAGAGTAGTAGCAACAAATTAACTCAAGAAGTCAGAATTTTGACCAGTCACAAGCAAAGCACGACCAGCAAATAAAAGCACAATGGGCAAACTTATGTTTAAAATGTAAGCAACCAACTTAGGGGTGAAAACCTAATTTAACAACATCATACACAGCAAATAAGTTAGGCAGGAATAAAAATAAAGCAAAGCTTTTTCTCAAAAGCAAGGTTGAAAAAAGTCATAACACTTATTGGGTTAAATCCAATGAACTCAAAACTAACACTCAATAAAACTGAAATGATACATCTTACTAAAAATATAAAACAAACACTCGACAAATCTCAGAAAACTGAAGAGAATTTGAAATTCTGGTCAGTGTTGCTATTCACAGCCGATCCAGGCTGGACTCATCTCAAACTGTAAGTGTTAGGACTACACTGAATCACTAGGGATGAACCCTTCGACACTCAATACAACTGACAATATTACACATGCCGAAATATACTGCACATAAACTACACTAGAGCACTCGACTGTTAAAACAACACCTATAACTGGAACAATTCTAATATGAATAATACACAGCACAGCTCGCCTAATCTTTTTACATAAGCAAAAATCCAGTCTAGAAGCTTTTATGCTTTCTCAAAAATAATTGAAGTACACACGATTTTTATAGCAAGCGCGGATATAAAACCACTATACCAGTAACTACAGCATAATCCCATGATTTGTCACTGGTACTGCAGTTCTGCTCGACGACGTTTCCGACAGAAATGATCGGTAACATCGTGGTAAAAAGCTTCTGGCTTGCTCATTAGTTGCTTGAGCAAAGATTTTTCAATTGACATCAGGGATAGGTTGGATAATCTTTCCTGACCCTGGGCATTTCTCAAATAGGTTTTTATTCTTTTCAATGCAGAGAATGACCTCTCCACCGAAGCTGTTGAATATGGGATGGTAAGCACCAACAAGACCAGCTTGTGAACTTCACGAAAACCTTCATAAAACTGTACCTCATGCATGTACTCATGAAGCTCTTCTAAGTTGCTCTTGCGAAAGTGGTCGAGAGAATATAAAACAGCAAGCTCTGATCTCAGACATGAGAAATTGAAGCGAGAACTATAACTCTTCCTCAAAGACTGCAAGCCTTGTTCCGGAAACTGGGCCAAGTCATTAAACTGTTGAAAGCGTTTACAATCAAGAAGTTCAACAAACTCAAAGTCTTTTATTGATTTGAACCTCTGCTTCATCTGCATTACAATCGTGTCGATTATTTCTAAAAAGAGTGCTTTATAATGCATTTCTGGCTGCAAACTAACTCGACTCTTGTGGCAAGAAGGTTGGCCACACTTGCAAACAACAGCATTCCACATTTCTTCAAACTTATTTGCTCAAATCTCTTCCAGCTTATTGATGGTATTTTGAACTTCACGTGAGCAGAATAGAATATCCATGGACTTTGACTGAAATATGTTGAAGAGATACTCCGTAAATGGAAAAACAGCAGCAAAAATAAAAAGCAAAATGTTGAAATCAAACTTGGAAAGAGCATGCAAAAATCCTTGAGCTTCGTTGATTGATTTTTGGTCAAAATCTTCAGATTCTGCGATGTGCTCAAAAAGCTGAAGTAGTTCTTGTTGATTGTCTCTTACAGTTTCTACCAGCCGTGAAGAATAGTTCCACCGAGTTGGGGCAAGTTTTGGAAATCTTTTTTTTACGATATCATCTAATACAGCTGTTCGTTTCGAAGATGAAGTAAAAAATGAAGATAAGCCTCCAAGAGTGGAGAAAAATATTTTGCATTTAGAAATACTTGAAGTGGCTTGAATCAGCACAAGATTAAGCTTGTGAGCAAAGCAATGAATAAAGATTGCATCAGGTGCAGATTCTTTTACTTTGGCTTGAACACCATTCAGCTCACCTAACATAACTGCAGCACCATCATAAGATTGAGCAATTAATTTCTTTAGGCAACCAAGTTCATTCAGTTGAGCCACTACCAAGCTAGCAATTGCAGAAGCACTTCGATCTTTGCTGACATCAGAAAATTTCATAAATCTTTCACAGAGAAGACCATCAGCATTAACATATCGCAAAACCGTTGAAAGTTGAGAAAAGCAACGTATGTCTGAAGTTTCATCCACCAAGACGGATACAAAAAGACAATTTTGCAGCTCTTTTGTTATTTCAGTAAATACAACATAACTTACAGAATCAATAAGATCATTTTGAATTGTTGGAGATAAACCACGAAAAACTGTAGCATTGCTCAAATGACTTTGCAGTTTTTCATCAAATTCTGCTATTAAATATGACAACTCAACATAATTTCCTCGATTACTGGACGTTTGGCTTTCATCGTGTCCACGAAAAGCAATTTCTTGAATGCCCAGAAAGCATGTTATCCGAATAAGACGCTTTAAAATTTCTCGATTTTTTGTTACTTGCAGATTGTGTTGAGTGATAGAAGAATTTCTTTGGTCATTGAGCAAAGTGTCAATTCTGGCTTGCCCAAACGTTTTTGACGCTGCAAATGCCAATAAATGAGAAGCTGTTTTTTCATGACGAGCAATTGCAGTGTGTAAATTATTTAGGTCATTGTAACCTCTACTAGGTGAGCTCCATATAGTGTTGTCTTTAGAAAATAATAAGCAAGGCCAGCAGTACAATTTGTTTGATGTTGAACTTCCGCAGATCCAATAAACATTGCTGTAAATTTCTGAATTAAATTTTCTTAAGCAAGTTTTGGTTTGTTTACTGATGTTTAACTGTGGGGTAGGTCTGCCAGAATCAATAATACTTTTCTTTTCTTGAAATGTTAAAGCTGTAAAACTTTTTTCTTTTAACTTTTTGACAATATCATCGCTTGACGAACTTGACGCTGTGACTTGGGCTTGGCTCATTGTCTCGATTCAAAGCTTAATAAAAATTAATCTTACTAAAGCTGACTACTGCAAACTGTAACACTGCACCTACCGGTATTCTATCTGTAAAATGAATCTTATTAATGTCAATCATTCTTCCACAATACACAAGTTAAAATGCTCTTATATCTGTACCAGTATTATATATATATACTGATATACTACCGGTATACCCCGATACCGATATAATACAAGTAATGCTGTACAAGTACTGATATGGTACAAGTAAGTCAGGTTTAACAGACATCAAACTGATCAAACTAGTCTTTACTTGTGTTGTGGTTACTAAGGAATAGTCTACGTGAATTTTTGTTCAATGTCTTGTTCAATTTAAGATACAACACAATAGTGCAAGGTAATACAGAATAAGCCAAAGCACACTAATATCAGAATATGTGAGGAAAAAATAACACATCAAAATAGAATAGCCTACATAACTTGCAAATTAACAGCACAGAGTAGCAAAATTACTTTAAACATGACAAAAAAAATTATAATGACTGAAATTTTTGTAGACTGTTAGGTCAATTGACCAAAGTCAAATTTTGAAAAAAATAACCCAGGTAATATACCGGTAATTGATCTTGCAAAGATTAAAAAACCCAGACTACTCTACCCGAAATGCAGGGCACTAATAACCCTGAGCCTTACCCTAAAACTGCTTTTGCAAAGCACAATTCTGTACCATACCCACCCTGCCCACTAGGCTGAAAGACCAGTATACAGAATAGAACTGCCTTTGTAAACTTTTTTGGTACCGCTATTTGACTAGACTAACATGCCTTTGATTACTGAACATCCCAGGGATATCTAGAACAGGGATACTTCTAGATATGTTACCGGTAACAACAGAAAAAAAAAGACACACTAACCGGTATCATCTCAGACTGTCAGATCCCCTGGTTTGGTACCGGTAGGCTACCTACTATTTTGAACCTGTAAGGTAAACAATACCCCTAAACTAGACCAATAAAAACTAAATTCCTGTTTACATGCACTTTGCAACTTGATCTCAGTCTCACACCCTATCATTTTTAAACTACCTTACTTACCAGTAAGACTTACACATCACATCTGTTGTACTAGAGCATTATTATCACTCAACGCTTATCATTTACTGCGGCGTCTTACCGCATAGACCGCATAGGCATGCAATTTGACGATTGTATGCCTTCTTACGCAGTTAACAGCGTATTTCGCGCCAATCTGCTAATACAACTAGATGTGGGACGAAAAAGCAACTTCGAAAATTGCATGCCTATGCGGTTGTCCGCGGTGATACGCGGCTACATTTAAGTGTTGCCATTTCTAATATTCAAAGGGGTCTCATTTTAAATGTTTTTCTGACACGGTGAAAGTTCTCAAATCAAAATCGAAAAAATTTTCTTGAAATTTTTTTTTCAAATGTGTTTTTTTAAAATAATTATGATTAATTTTTTTTGATTAAATGGAAAGGCATGCAATGCATGCCTTGCATGCATGGAGAATACGCCCCTGCCTTACCCAGATTCTTGCCTCTTCAAAACTCTGAACTGTAGGTTTCAAGCTTTCCCGTTTCTTAGGCTAAGTCAACAGGATAAATACCATTAAATTTGTCTTCGTATGATTTAAAGCGCCTGGTTCAAGTTCGTAATTCTCTTTTGCACCTGTAACGTGCATTCAACTCCTTTTTCTGTGATTTTTTAAAGTTTTATGACCAATTTTGACCAAAAATAATGAATTTGGCGCGAAAAATGCTTGCAAAAGGTCTTGACTTCTCGTTGTTTTCATCTGCATCAGAGCGGAACGGAGTGAACGATCTTTTGCACGCAAATGATGCTGTGACGTAATAAATGAAACAAGAGTTTGCAGTAGTTACGTATCAGTGTTGCCAACTGGTATATTTATATACCAGATTTCACAAATCTGGTATATTTTTTGGACCGTTTGGTAGGTGAAATTATGGTTTGGTATATGTCCTTAAATTTGGTATATTTTTATGCCTTTTGGTAGTGTTTTTTTGCGTTTGGTATATTTCAGAAATTTAATATGACAGATATGTCGAAGATTACTGTACTAGAAAGCTCTTTAATTGCCGGATTACCTAATCAATCCTTTCTACGGATTTGAGCAATGCAGTTTTACATATCTGGCAACACTACTAGAGGCGATTTTTTTGCACAATGTGCCAATGAGGCAAAAGCTCTAGAATTTTCTTTTTCTGAAGCAATATGTTATATGTCAATTGTGAAGAATGGATTGGCTAGTTTATAGTTTTGAGTGTTAAGTTGTAGCGTTGTAGGGTTTGGCATTTGGATTAAGGCTTGGTGTTCACATTGTATTATCAGCAGGCTAATTTGCAATGATCGGAGTTTGGGTTGAACAGTGGCGTAGCGAGGGTATCCTGCGCCCCGGGGCAAACAAAAATTTTGCGCCCCCTGTGTTTTACAATTCTATGATTATCTGTACCAGCAGATTCGTCTTGTCTTAGTATATCGGCCGATTAGTCTTTTTGCGTAGCCACTACTTTTAAAATATTTTTTCATAAATTTTCTAGATTCATTCAAAAACACTTGTAATTGGGCTCGCCGTTTTCAACCCTGAGCTCCACTTTCTTTTTTTGGCATAATCTTCCTACTAGTTAAACCGCTAACAATGTAAACTCTAAAAACGCTGATCTGTTGTTAGAAATTAGAGATATTTTATTTAACGGTGCGGCAATTTTTCCGAGCCAGAGGCGGGCCGGTGAAAACTTAACCCATGCAATCCCTCGAGTACAATCAGAAGACATTGTGGAGCGAGATGCAGAACGAAATTGGCAACTTTTTGCAAAATTACAATATTTGCTCTAATACTGTAGAATAGATCGTCCCAACTAAAGTCAAGGATACAAAAGACACACTACAGGACCTCCCCATCCACGGCTTATAAGAGGGGGGCTGGGGATTACAGGGGGCAATCTGCCCCGGGCCCATGGGTGTGTAGGAGTCCATGAAAGAGCATTTTAGGGGCCCATCATAGAGGCCCCAAAGCAGTGTGGTGAAAGATTCCCTCAGCTGTCGAAGAGTCCCGGATTCCATTTGGAGGCCCCGAATTATGGTTGAAGACCTTTTTGTCATTTTTGGAGAGGCCACATAGCCGTCAAGAGTCCCCGGTTTCCCATTTGAGGTCACCGAATGTCGGGTGAAGACCTTTTTTTCAGAGACCACTAAGCCGTCAAGGGGACCAAGATTCCATTCAAGGGCCGAGAATTGTGGGTGAAGACCTTTCTTTTCTTTTTTGGAGACGACAACATCCAAACGGTCGGCTAGGGGCCCACACTGGGGAATGCTGCCCACATTAAACTGCAAAGCTTTTTCGCACAAAATCTCAACAAGAAGTTTGACCGTCGATCTGAAAAAAAGGCTATCCTGAAAACGGAATTGCATTTCATATAGGGCAATCAAGCGCTTAGCTGCAATTTTATCCTACGATACTGCAATTCTTTCACATTTTTAACTAAATTATCTCAGCAGCAGCAACGGGGCTGCGCTTCGCAACCCTTAAATTGCCAGATTTTTCCCTTTTTTCTCATTCTGTGATTGCTGTCAAATATTCAAAATATCCGCATTGGAAATCACAGTCTACACACCAATCACGGTAGCAAAACAATACAAACTACAAAAGAAAACACCCAGAAAAGACCATTGAGGCAAAGGTTCAGTTTAGTTAATGCTTCGATCGGCACTTGTCTGCTGTATTATCAGAAACGGCCTATTGGTTAAAAAAGTTTAGGATCACTGTGGTGTAGGTTTAGCACAGTATTACAGCGAGCGACTATACGCGTATCTTAATCGACTTACCAACAATCTTTAGCATCCATCTAACGCTAAAATAATGAAAATCTAACACTGTAGACACCTACCGCTTCTTTACTTTTCTTCTATAGTGGAGTTTCTATTTCCTTCTGTTTAATTGCTGCAAAGTCGAATAACTATGTACGCGCAGTTTCAAACCTCTTTGTGATGTCATAATAGAGTAAACGGTCGATTTGTGATCGGGGGGGTGATTACAGGATTTTATGTCTTAGCGAGCGATTTCTCTCGCTAATTCTCCTCGGAGGAGAAATTCTCCGAGCGGCAGCCGAGATAACGTGCTCGCAAAGTTGGGATTACAGGTTGCGCTCGCAGAAAGAGCAGCAACTCGGTAAAGCCGAGTGTCTCGCTAACTGCTCGGTATGTATAGGCTTGTTGTGAGGTGCTAGACTGGTAGCTGCTGTTTGCTGGCTAGCGCCTAGTTTAGTGCTAAAACTGTGCTTGTATTACAAAGTTGGGATGGTTTTGACTTGGTTGTAGGTAAAGAGTGTATGCAGTAATGGTGTCTACTGATGCATAGGCTTGTTGTGAGGTGCTAGACTAGCAGTTGCTGGTCATGGCCTCACACAGTTAATGGTGGAAGATACCATTACTACATATTCTCTAAGTCTGCAGCCAACGCATGTTTGCAATAGGCGTAATAGCACAGTTTTAGCACCAGACTAGGTGCCAGCCAGCAAAGAGTAGCTGCTAGTCTAGCACCTCACAGCAAGCCTATACCGGTACATCTGTAGACACCATTACTACATGCACTCTTACCTGTAATCAAGTTGAAACCATCCCAGCTTTGTAATAAGTCACCCTAGAACAGTTTTAGCACTAGACTAGGCGCTAGCTAGTACCAGTGATCAGCAGCTGGCGTACTAGTCTTAGTTTGATGTGTATCACTGTATGTATTTATATGTTGACTATGCTTTGCATTTTTCTTTTTTGTTTTGTTTTTTATTTTTGAAAATCTGATTTTTTTCTGTTGACATGTGTCATATTTGAGATAGAGTGTAGCGACTTGATGAGCCTTAGCCTCTTTCGCACGAATGAGTAAACTTGAACTTGAGTCTACCATTTCACAACAAGCCTGAGAGTTGTGTAAAGCTCTAGTTGTGTCATACACTAGGTACTAGCTATTGTGCATAAACTATGACCTAAAAAAATGCGCTCTGCCATGGCTGGTTGTGTATGAAATTGTCGCTCGGTAACTTAACGTGCTCATTTTTTTTTCCCTACTTGCCGAGCGAGTTCGCCAGCTCGGAAAATCCTGTAATCACGAAAAGCGCGTTAGCGAGGAAAATTTTTTTACCGAGCAGTTTGCGAGCTCGTAAACCGCTTAACGAGTATCCTGTAATAACCCCCCGGGTGTAAAGAGTGATTTCACTTCTCTGCCAAAAGCATATACAGGTGTCAGCTGCATTGCAATAAATTGATTGTTTTAAAGTTTAAAAGATTACGTCGAAACTGAAGTGTATAAAATCACTGTTTTGTGCGCCCCTTTGGTGCGTGATTTGTGGTCGGAAGTAAGGCGTGATTTGAATCCTTTGCGAACAGCATACATTACAATACAATAATCCACAAAGTAGTTTTTAAAATCTGTGAGAATACGTCGAAAAAAGAGTATAAAAAGAGCTTCTAGGTACGCCCCTAGGTGGTGCGCCTCCGGGCACGTGCCCCCACTTGCCCCCTCGCTACGCCACTGTCGTTTTGCCCCGTGTCCCGTTTTACCCCACTTTCTCCTACAGTGCGTACCAGTCTACTACCATCAGACGATGTCTGCCGCCGGTGCAATCTTGCTTGTGAAGAGTGCAATCTTGCTTTCTACCATTGTGAAATTTTTGCAAGCCCCATTTTGGCGCCCCTGTACCTTGGCGCCCGGGGACATATGTACCCCACTGCCCCCCCTACGCTACGCCTCTACGTTAAGCAACACTTACTTTTTATTTTTACAGATAAACTGATGATTTTTTTTCGAAATTTTGGTATATATTTGGTATATTTTTGATAACATATTTTGGTAACATATTTTGATAACATATTTTGCAATTAAGGCCTAAAATTGTCAGGTTTGTAAAATAGGGATAAGGGTTTTATTCTCCACCGAAACAGTAGCTATTTCAGACTTTCGCGGAATTCGCGCCACGACTCCTTTAAGCGTGGTCAAGTCAGAGATAAGCATTTATCGCAATAATTTATCGGTAATAGTTATCGGCGATAATTTTTTACCGATTATCGTTAACGCTCAAAATACTTTGGATTTATCGATTACCGATATCGCTTTTGTAATATATTTTGTTATCACCGATAAATTATCGCGCTAAACGATTCTTTATGCACACAGTGTTCAAAGTCAGGGAATTGGCGTTATGGCAAAATTCACGGTGTCGATGAAGTCTTGTTGCAATTTACAAAATCTATCTTTGTTGCGTTTAATCCCACGGCTGAGTCCGTAAACTGCTCTGTTTTCTTGAAAAATGCAGAAAAACACTTTTGTGATTAGACTTACAAGAGAAAAAACTTCGTCGAACGCATTGAAAATTTACCGCAACATTTATCGGAAAAATTTATCGGCGATAATTTACCGATATCGCTTAAAAAAATTTAGATTTATCGATTATTGGTATCGCCCAGAGCATTTTTGAAACCATCAATTATCGTTATCGTTCTGGTACAGAAAGGTTTATCGTGCCCATCACTGGGTCAAGTACAAACTTATTTTGTCAGTGGCTTCTGTAGACTTACAACTAATAATCGACATAATACTTTCTAGGAATCGTTGAGTATATTTTAGGGTATGCCTTGAGAAAAGCGAAACATAAATTTCCAAACAATGAAAACAACAACGCAACGTTATGCAACGAAAAAGCAACTTTTGAATTTGATCAAAGTGTGCGAAGATTTCAAGATCGCCTAAATTACGAAACTCTTCGAAAAAGTTTTAAGCCACCGCTTTGCGAAATATCTGTTGAGTCAATTTCAAAAAAACACATCAAAATACACAAACAGCTTACGGACAGGTTTGAATCAAATTTGAGCCGACGAAGCAACAGCAACTGCAAGCAGTGGCGACTCCAGCTTTTTATGTCTACTCGTACCCGTTACCGACAGTGCTGCAAAACGAGTTTTTACGATTTTCACTTAAAAAATACACTTTTTATCGAAAAAGGACATAGCGGTACCTGCAGAGACTGCAATCACTGTAGACACCTCAAAAATATTTTAGTAGCCTATGTGTAGCAAAAACTTCGCTAAAAAATGAAAGGAAGCCGAAAATTGCCGCATTTGATTGGATGACGAAGCACAATGAAACTGCATAACCTTTTGTTTACATTTAGACTAAAAATGTGCTTTTAATATTCATTTCCGGCCCACTTGTGACGGGTCGGCGGGCCGCATGTGGCCCGCGGGTTGGGCACCCTTGCTTGAGCCCGAGCTAGACAAACCGCTGAGCACAAAAACGCAACAGTCGTCACACACACCGGGAATTTATACGATAACTGTTTCTTTCATTAAACTTGACATGATTCGAGTTCAAAAATTGTAAACTGATTTTGCAGAATTTAAATCTAACAAAGCCTTCCATTATTTCGTAACTAGGACTCAGCCAGAGCCAGAGTACCAAAGCTATTGAGTAATTCAAGGCATAGCAAAACTAATCCTAGCGTATTGTTTTGCACCGAACCCCACCTTTAAAGGGCGCAGTCTTGGAAAAGTTTTAGCAAATAATAGGCATTTTGAAATCTCGAAAGCGAATCGAACGCAATCTAAAGCGGCATGTTTACTACGAATTGTTCAACAATGAAGATAAACCAGAATTCTCGAATCGACGTTTTTATCCTTGTAAAAAAGATATCCGGAACCACTTCCGCCTGGCCATCGCCGAACAAATAGCTGCAAAGAAGGATCAGGACCATCTCAAACTCCTTGTTGGCGAATGGAAAGCTTCCGTAGATTCCCAAGACAAGTTCTTGTTAAGATCTTACGTTGCTGCAAAAAAATTTGGGAATGAAGCTGGCGAATCAAAAGCATGTGAAGAAGAATCGACTGGTTCCGGCGCGCTAACGTTGCTGGCTTTGCACCAAATGTCTTGGCAAAGACGGCTTTTATTACGCTGTGAACAAGACATTTGCCTTTTGAATGCCACGTATAAAACGTTTAAATACGCGTTGTCTCTTTTTTTTTTTTATGTGTCAAAACAAAATTCGGCTATATGCAGCAGTGGCCACTTTCATCATCCAAAATGAAACGCGCAAAGACATCGAAGAAGCATTGCAAATAATCAAGTCGTGAAATCCAGAATGGAAACCTTCATTTTTTGTTACGGATTGCTGCGAAGCTGAAATTCATGCCATTGAAAATTCATTAGCAGGTATTACAATGCGAGTTTAATAATGCATTAACCGCCGCTTGGTGTATCGGTTAGGAGCGTCCACTTGGTAGCCGGAAGACTGGAGTTGTATTCCGGTCGGGTCATACTAAAGACTTTAAAAGTAGTATCTGCAGCTTCCCGCCAGGCGCTCGGCACATGCGGAAGTGCGAAGGGTTACGCGTATGAGTGTTGTTCGTTTTGTATGTATTCTAACAGCGTTCAATCATTCATGATTGATATTTGTAATGGGCCGCTAATTGAGAATGGCCTACACAATGTGTGCTTAGCACCCGCTGTCCCGCACCTTTACCTTTAATAATGTAACATATTTTATTATAGGTACCGGTGCTACAAACACAATCACTACGTAGTTTACACAATGCACAAGTTTACAGAAGTTTGGTCTGCGATGCAAACTATAATGAAGTAATTAAGGGAAGACTTTTTTGCATAGCCGCAAACACTATCAAACCAAGGCGTATCGCCTGATACTTCAACCAAGCATAAAACTACAATTCTAATCATACTTTTTAGCTAAGCGACCTATGCTGCACATATATGCTACACAACCTCGCTTACCGATGAATGCCTCATGAACTTCACTCACAAAACTTGATTTGAACTGGCATTCCAGTGGCAGCTTTGCCTGAAAAGTAATGAGTAATTTATTAGTTACAAATAACTTGATGTGTTAGGACAGACAAGAGAAAGTTCTTGCTACATTTATAGCTTTTTAACTATAAATTATTGTTATTGGATGACTGGAATAATTACATGCAGAATGCTGAGTTTTAAACTGAAAATTTCATCGGGAGCAAGCGTGGAAACGTTGGGCAAAAAAATCAGAAAACGGTGTAGGAGATGATAGAGCACGCTTGCTGACTCTTATGCGGGACGTAGCAAAAGCTGCAGATGAGGAAAGTTACAACAAAGCGCTACGACATCTCAGAGAAAGCGATTTATGGATGCGCAATAAGAAATTATTTGAACAATACTTGGCTGTCACAAAAGGAGGTAAACAGTCAGCACGACAGCTGTTAGAAGCTGTATGTTATCGTTTTCTTTGAATTTTTTTTATTAATATAATGCGTTTGGTGCAAGAAACCAATTGTAAACCACGCAATAATAAATCCGTATGTATCTTGCCTCGTTGTGGACAATCATGATTCGAAGGCCTGGTTCTGTTGGTGTGTCGCGATCCCCAAAAGCAAAAAAAAGCGAAATAACGCGCAAAATCAGAATAGAAACCTTTGACAAAATTTCGTTTATAATACGGCGGTGGTTGCAACTTTACCGCAACAAGCTTCGAATTTGTATCAATTCGAACAATGGAGTAGAGACACAGAACAGAACTCTGAAGCAGTACCACATGAGATGGCGATCAGACAAGTTTCTCGCTGGATTAATGACAGTTCTCCACAGAGAATTTTTGCCTGCAGCTTGGTTACGGTAAATTTTTTGTAATTTTTTCTCATGTATAAGAAGTTAAAGTTTTTGATAGTTTCGAAGCTTAAATATTATAAGACTACTTACTAATATAAAATAAAAGGACGATATTTTGGTGTGTCCATGAAAGAAATTGTTTCTGAAAAATTTTTATTTGTAAGAATTGCTGTTACTTTTCATATATTCATTTGAAGTCCACTTTTACTGATAAATTAAGCATTATTAGCAGATGGATTTTGGTGCATAAAAGTACGCTTTAGACCGGCCGTTAGCTCAATTGCTTAGCGCACACGTTATCGGTGCGGTAGGTCTGAGGTTCGATTTCCAGGCCGATCAAATTGACACAGTGTCGCCACCGCTGCGACGTTTCTTCGGAGCTGTGTTGCCCAGGCGCTAAGCCGCGGAGATGGGTCCCACCACTCGTTACACGCTTCGGTGTACTGTAGTACGGCGAGTATGATAAAGATTTGATTTATTAAAGTACGCTTTACATTACTGGATGTTGCAAACTTGCAATTATGCCTACTCTTGTATTTTTTGACTCCTCTTCTACTACATGCATGCCGTAACGTCAATCGTTTAGTTGTTCTTCTACTACTACATCTCAGATGTAATCTGACGAGATGAACAACGGGAACCTTGACAGTGAAAAGTCCCTACTGCACAGTCAACACGAAAGTAAAAAAGTCTGTCGTCGCACTTACCTGCGATACCATGTCTATCACTGCATGAAAGTCGTAACTTTCCTTGATTAAATTTCCATACCGGCTTTACTTTAAGCAGTGCAAAAACCCTTTCTTGCTGTAAAAGCAACGTGTTTTCTTACTTTTATCGGATGCAACTTTCTGAAACAAAATCATGCTTTTACAAACGCAATGTCGAAACTCTTGTTTGCACAACTTCTTTCGCAATGGATATTGGATACACAGCAGGTTATATGACTACTGGTGAAGGTCCTGCCTAAAAAAACCTAACGATCTCATGTTGCAACCTAAGCGGTGAGATTGGAATACAACAACCAGTACGTCACTTAATGCCGTGACGGATCGCGAAGGCACAAGCACAACTTGTATTTTCCGAACTTTTATTTTTTTTGAAACAAATAAGAGCTTTAAAAACTTATTAAAACTGTTTCTTAAAAAGTTCTAAAACTATGTCCATAGATGTATGTTTCCAGATACGGGTAGCTTTCCTTTACTGCCCACAACAAGGAAATCCGCAACCAATACAAGTTCTTGAAGAATTTGGTTTGCTGCTTGATTCAAACAGCTCAGATGGCTGAGTGGTAAAAGCGTCCGTCTCTGGAGCAGTAAACTCGGGTTTGATTCTGAGTCAGGTCAAACCAATGACTTTAAAATTGGTATTTACAGCTTCCCTGCTTGATGCTCAGCATTAAAGGGACAGAGTGGAGAGCAAGTCGGCAAGTTTACTTGTTGTGCCGTTGGGAAGGGTACCGGTAGGCCTACTTAGCGGAATTCTCCCATCTTAGTGAGGAGACAGGCGGCCGGCAACTTCTAAGCGAGCTCGTTGTAGCGCTTTGAACGCTTGCTCTTGATAGGAGGATTAATGTGCAACTAATATAATACAAATTCGTAAAGTATTACGTCTTTCACAGCTACCTGTAAAAAAGAATCCAGAATTTTTTTGGGAAGTGAACCCGACTAATAGGAATCAAAAACTGCTTAGCTCACAGGTTTGTACGCGTAAAAGTATCTGACCCGACTCGGATAAAAGTATCTCATAAAAGTCTGACCCGACTCGGAATCAAAGTACAAACCCAAGTCTGCACTTACCACTCGGTCATTTGAGCAGTTAACTTCTTTTATTTGGTGCTCGCTCGATTTTACCAAGCAAGGATGATAGTCTACAATCAAAAGTATCTGAAAGGACGCGACGAGGCTAGGATTGGTAGTTGAACCTACATAATCAAGAGATTAGAGACTAGAATATAATCAAGTGTGTAGCCAGAAAAAAATTGAGGGGGGCAAATTGTGTAACTTTCAAATTTGGCGTCATTTAGGCTACTTATAGCAGCAATGCAGCACACTCCCCTGATGAAAACATAAATTTTGTGGAATTTCTGTCTTAAGTCGTAAACTGATCGCTAAATTAAGCTAAAAAAATTATCTTTTTCTCAAAAACGTCCAGTTGGTGGTAAATTTTTATCAGGCAATCGTCACCATACTACGTTGTTGACCCGGACGCACTACTGTATCATCATTCATGAACGCATAGATCATTTTACTTGTTGAAAATAAGTGTTGGCAGAACAGGGAAAAGAGCACACGCAGCAAAACGGGTAATCGTTAAAACATGCCCGTCAAATAAACTAGGCATGGCTGCGTGACTTTAACAATGAAAAAAAAGAAAAACAATTGGATTTAACAACAAAAACACACGCACACAACGAACCAACACAGAAACAAAATTAATTAATTAGTTAGTTAAGCAACGTGTCATAGCAAACGAGATCAATTTTGCAAATAAACTGGATTAGCACCAAGATTTCAGCCTGTGACCCCAGCTATTGGGAGGCTAACAGGTTCTAAATCTTGCCCAAGGGTTACCTGGAAAGAGTTGTGAATGGGTACCCTCATTCATCCACACTTGTTAAAAAGACAAGTTCACAGCCGGGTACAATTTTTACTAATTTCCAGGAGTGAAGTTTTTATTCATGTCCAGGAGTGTTGAAAATTAGAAAGCGACGAGTTACAGCGCCAGTATAGATAGGCCTACGGACAACGGTTACTACCGGTAAGTTAGTAAGGGGTCAGCACATAAGATGCCGGTAAAGCCGAAATCAAAGTTCATCATAACTTTTGATTCAAGTCTTGATAAAAATGAACATGTTTTCGCAGCAGTGTGCAACTGCGCATCGTAGGCTATTATAACAACAGAGCGCTCAACGGGACGATTTTTTTCAATCAACATAACGTAAATTGCCTGTACAGTAACCTCCCGCTTAAGTTCGCATCCCAGTCGAGTTCGCACCAAATTTCAAAAAAACTGGAATCAACTTTTTCACGATTCAACCAAACTTTTCTAATAGCAACCTCACTCACTTCATACTGTCGAGCTATGCTTCGTTTACTTGCAGGATTTGGCTGCCTCTGCAAGGAGGTAACTCCAATCTCTCTGATTCATTCAAACGTTTCACTTTGTTGGACATTGTACTATATCAGACTCATACCTAATTCTAAGGTGCAGTGATAACCAATTTGTGCAGTGATAAAATGGGTTTGTGCAGTGATAAATTGCGAAATGTGCAGTGATAGATAAAAGTGAAATAAATACACAGCGTTGAAAAGGTGCAAGGCCAACACGAATAAGATGTCTCAAGCTTCGCGTCACATCAGTCTTCCATTTCAAATAACGCTGGGTCTATAGTATGACATCATAATACGTTTTCGGGGATGCCGTTATGCTCGCTAATTTTTTGTTTAATTGCGCTCGTCGTACATGCCAAAGTGACGAGTCGCCAGTGAGATGGAAGTTAATTAGCCTTTTAGCATGTATATTTTTGCATGAGAGAATGTACTAGATACTATACTTCGTAGATAATTTTGCCATATTTTAATTAAGCCTTGTAAGTATAAGTAATAAATGGAGTATACAGATGGTTCATCGCCAGTGCCTCGTCTAAGCGCATCAATAGCAGATACATGTATCAGCCATGGCCAGTTACTGCTAGTAAACATTATTAGAACATTAGTTTCAAAATAAACACAACCAGAACTTTTTATGTACATTTTTTCTGTTTAGACGAATCTGTATTTTTTTTCAATTATGTCTGATAAACAGCAGTCAAACATAACAAGTTTTTTTCTGAGAAAGTCTCCTCCAATACAAGAGAAGGAAGTGCCGGAGATAAGCAGTGTGAGCGAAAGTGAAGCGCCTTCTACTTCCAGAGCCACAATTGAACTCGAAAAGTCTCCTCCAAGAGCACATGAGAATGAAGTATCGGAGAAAAGTAGCATGAGCGAAAGTGAAGCGTCTACAACCTCCAGTTCACGAAATGAAAGTGAGATGTCTCAGACGGAAAGCCAGTCAGCAACCTTGCTTAATGACAAATGCATTAGGCAAGTGCGTATCGCTCCAGGACGGAAAGGTGTAACAAAACGTGTGTTATGTACGGTTTGTCTCCCTCATCCAACAGTATTGAAGCGTTTGTGTTACAGAGGAAGAATTCCCCCTATTTGTTTAGCGCATGGAACCGAAGCTAGAGCACAAACAATTAAAGAGCACTTACTGAGCAAAGTGCACCAAGAATGTTTGAAAGTAGACCGTCTAAACAAATTGTCAGCTGTACAGAAATCACAACAAGTGCCATTGCTAAAAATGCTCTCTTCACAGCGACAGAAACTGGCAAATAAAATTGGCTCCCTCATAATACATGTATACAATGACGCAAAATGTCTTACAGCTTCTGCATTTTCATGGCCATCAAGAGTAGTAGCAGCAAAGATGGCGCATCTGTTTAATTATAACGATCCTTTCACGCCATACAATCCTACCGATTTTGATTTGCAATATATTAGACCTCCAGTTGTGCAGGAACTTTTGCGTACAATTGTGTGTGCCGATCTACCACGAATAAAAAAAGAAATCGATTTGTACTTAGCTGGTTCATTTAGATGTGATGCTTCCATGGATAATACACAAAAAGATCACGAGTTTATGCTACTAAACGTGATAAGGGAAAATGGAGAGAGGGACCTGAAATTTATTGGCATAGGATATGTAGCAGATCGTGGTGCACTTGGACATCTAGCAGCACTTAAGGCAGGTGCAAATGACACCGTAGGATATGATAACATCTTCAGACTGATTAATCATCTGTCAACAGATGGAGAAAACAAAAACACCGGTCAACACCACGGCCTTTGGAAACTTCTTGATGATGAACGAGAAAAAGCTGATGTAAATTTCCCTCTTCTGAAGTCCGTCTGCGCAGTACATTCTACAGCAAATGCATACAAGGATTTGTGCAAGAGCGTACCAGAAATTGATGACTTCGTGAAAAAGTTGTCCGGCATTGCAAAATTTTTTCATTCTTCTGCACAACGCACCACAGAACTGGAACAGATAGCAAAAACGGAAGACCTAACTATACGCTCTATCCCAAAATATTTTGAAGTAAGATGGTCGCAGTTTACTGCTGCACTGTTAGATTCTATTTTGTATTCATGGCGAGCATTGGTTAATTTCTGCATGAATCAGTCGGTTACTGAAAGGCGAAAGTTTCTGAAACTGCTTACCAATAAAGATAACCTTTTAATGATGTGCTTTATTGCAGACCTGCTTTTAGTTCTAAAAGTGTTTCAAAAAAAGCTCCAAAGTGATTCGCTCACTATTATTGACATCGAAGAAGAAGCAAAAAAGTTTAAGAAGACTCTTGACAATATGAACGAACAAAAACTTTTGGGGGGATGGGAAGAAGCATTTAAAGAAAAGTTTGATGAAGAATCCAATAAATTTTGCGGTATTGAGCTTTGGGAGAAAATAAGACGACCCACAGAAGCCAATCTCAATGTTACCGATCGCCGAGAATTTTCTGCAATTTGAAATGAATCTATTCTAGCAATAAAAGAGTTTATTGACCAGAGGCTCGAAATTGATCAAAGTACATCCAAATATTTCACTCCCTTCACCAAGTTTACAGCCACTAATGAGGAAACCAGGGATGTTCACAAGTCCATTGCTCCAGACCTTGACTTGGCTAACTTGGCAATACAATACAAAGAACTTCAAAATTGCACGGGTATACCGAAAGACAATCCGTGCAAAGTGCTATAGAGTATCATCAAAGGAGGCAAAGAAGAATATGACGTGATAATTGTACTAAGTCGCATTCTCGTTTGCAAGCCGCATTCTGCTGACTGCGAGAGAGTCATCTCGCAATACAACAAGGTTAAATCCACATGCAGAGCATCCTTCGATCGGTAAACTGTCAGTGATTATTTGTATATAAATATGAATATGCCTC
This sequence comes from Trididemnum miniatum, assembly GCA_964006365.1. NCBI lineage: Eukaryota > Metazoa > Chordata > Ascidiacea > Aplousobranchia > Didemnidae > Trididemnum > Trididemnum miniatum. The sequence continues at coordinate 17,604,202 of OZ023233.1, forward strand.
CACTATGTGAGTACGATCCGAGGCCTGCCATTTTGCGATGGATGGATGATAAAGACCGAAGAACTCGGGACACCCCGAAAGCATCCAAGCAGGAGTGGTTTAAAAAACTGTTTAGTAACCAGGATGCCGAAAATGAACAGATGAAACCAATACGTCGGAAATTTTAAGCAGAAATAGTTTGTTTTGACGGATGCGCTTTCCGTCTTAAGTTTTCAGGCACAATCGCCGCACTTGTATGCTCGAATAGAATTCCATGGATATACTGGCTATTTTTATGGGCAAACTTTGGGACATTATATTGCTACTGTTATAGCGACAATTCTCAATTTCCATCTCCATTTGAAAGCGGTGATGTTGATCGCTTTGCTTTTAGAAGTTGGCATACGATTTTCTGCGTTTGCATCAATGTACAGATGCAAAAAACTTGTGTATGCGAAAACAAACTCGCTTTTATCTCGCTTTCTTTCAAAAATTTCATTCAAGTTAGAAAGGTTGTGCTATCATTAAAGTTATACCACGCGTCGGGCTTATCTCGTTGAGGCGTGCTGAGAGTTGAAATATTCGTTTGGGAAAATGTGCAGTGATAAAAAATCCTTAAAATTAGGTATGATTAGACTATTAGAGAATATGTTGTATAATATCTTGCTTAAATTAATTGTGCAGCTTTTATATCAATGTATCAGTTACGTAACAATGAGGCACTAGCTCAAATGGTAATAAAGTAACACGCTTGATACACGCGATTAATGAGGCACGAATAGGGCCTTTCATAACGTAATTAAAAGCTTTGTACTATCAAAGACGAAACCCTAGCCAAATTGCTAAGTTCGCACCTCCCGCATAAATTCGCACCAGGCGTTCGGATTCAAGTTGCGAACTTAAGCGGGAGGTTACTGTACATCACTTGCCTGCAACGTAGCAATAAAACTTCGGCGTTTGGCAATGTTCATAAAATTTAGAGGTATAAGAATTTGTAAAGGCACGCCCCCTCCCCCTTCCCCCACCAACATAAACACATTACACACGTAGTCTGCTCGAAGTCAAGAACGATTAAATCACCTGAGGCGCTAAAAGTTAGTACTTTTATTTTGATAATGATAATTTGTAATTTAAATTTCAGAGAGAAGCCATGGCCCCTTTGCCCCCCTCCACCTTTGACTGCGCCTACTTGAACCGTCAACCTTGCAATTCTGGCTGTATCAAAAACGACGCTGCGAACCATTCGGCCACGCACGCCTTATGTAACTTTGGCGCGATAACCTGCCTACGAGAAGCCCAGAATTGCGTCATGGTTAAACAAACATGGTGCCGGTTACTTCAAACCCAAAATCTGAGGAACCTTGCACTGAACAACTGAATGTACAAACAGACCAGTGCTTTTTGTGGCACCGCCCTGGACTCTGTTTTTTATGGAAGGTTCTATTAGGCCTTGTTGCACTGTGCTCTATCTTGTCGTCTCGTGATACCTAACGAAGAACTATGTAAAAAATTGTCTGTAAATATAATTATGGTAGTAGATCGAAACTGGAGTGTCTTCCCGTGCAAGCAGGTGCCGTTTTTGAGATATAACCGTTTGAATATTGAAAAATTTTAGCGGATGAATACTATTGCGCTTAAAGCGCATCACTGCTTTTTCGTCATTAAGTGTTGCCGTGTTGGTTGCTAAATGTTTTTTGCTTAGTGTTCGATAACATTTTAAACTGAAGTAGAAAAAAATATCTGATATATTGATTTTTAAGTTAAATTGTAAGCTGAATTTAATTATTTTTGTATAATTTTTAAATGAAGTGACAGCATCTAACTCATAAAAAATTAACTTATGCAAGTTAAAATTTGGAAACATGTTCTTATCAGCTGTTTCGTCATAGTTACGCCAAACAGCTGATCAAGGTAAAACAACGAAATAGTGGAACTGGCAGTCAACAAGTGCTAGTGGCACAAACTTAGGTAGGTTTAGCTGCTGAAGTGTAGAGATAGATAAAATTAAAAAGTTGAAGCGGTATTATTATACCTTTTGAAAAGTCAGTTAGCCTAGCTTATCGAAATGACTTATAGGTTTACTTGCAGAAACGTCATATAACCTACGTATCTGTATACTGTGTTGCTGGATAGGTTTGTGAGGAAATGATGATAAAAACTATAATTACGTGCTTTTTGTGGTAATCCAGTATCTGGGTGCAATTCCTACGGACAGACTAGTTTTCCATACTGCTCAGATGGGCGAGTGATTAGAGCGTCCGCCTCGGGAGCTGCAGACTTGGGTTTGATTCCAGATCGGGTCAAACCAATGACTATAAAAATGGTATTCACAGCTTCCCTGCTTGACGCTCAGCATTATACGGACAGTGTGCAGAACAAGCCGGCAAGTTTACTTGTTGTGCCGTTTGGAAATGCACTTAGCGGGATTCCCCCATCTTGGTGTGGTAGACAGATGGCTGGCAACTCCTCAGCGAGCTCGTACAGCGCATTGATCGCTTTCTCGTGATAGGAGGATAAATATGCAACTAAATACAAAAATACTCTACCAATACTATTGGTGCTAATAGATCTCATTCAGCTTGGCGCATATGATTTTCATTTATCGGTGAGGAATAATTTAGAGAATCAATGGCCGTTAGCTCAGTTGTCAAGAGCATGCTCTCGGTGCGGGAGGTCTGGGGTTTGATTCCCGGACCGGTCAAATCGGCACAGTGTCTCCAACGGCTCGCCACCGCTGCAACGTTTCTTCGGAGTTGTGTAGCCCAGGCGCTAAGCCGCGGAGATGGGCCCCGCAACTCGTTACCTGCTTCGGCGTAATACCGCGAGTATAATGAAGATTTGATTTTGATTTGATGAAATGCATAATTGTTCACTATGATGACGTCTATGAAAGTGATTCAAAAAAGTTTACTGCAACAAGTTTCAGCACTCTAAAGTAATGTGCTTATAAATGGCTGAGTTTGGATTGTACTGAAAAAGTTATTGCTGCTAAAAATTTACAATTATATGGGATATAAATTCATTAACTGATCTGTCACCGAGCGCCCACAGACATGGTTTTCATCAATAATGCTATTTTCGATTTACTAATGAAAGAAGTATTGAAAGGCGCGTATGTTCGAATTCTAAAAGAATATTTCCAGAAGATGATTCTCCTGAAAGAATTGAAAGTTTGTCCATACCAGCGTTGAGGTCATCAAGTTCATTCAACATATGTGAAAAAAAAAGAAATTAGTGATTTGACGAGGAGATGATCTCTGCTTTTCCATCCACTTCAGGAAGATGTCTTTCAATATTTTGTAAGCAATTACGACATGTTCTGTGCTACGCAAGCCTCTGCTTTCCCTACTTTTGCCCTGTTGCAGCCATTTGGTGTCTACTTTATTACACTTTATTAGCTGTACCCGTCGATTAGATTGGGAAGGTCATTAAAATACTTTGGAGAAGATAACTCCTTGGCTGCTTGCCTACGATCGTGTGAATTATTTTCGCTACGTTCCTGTCTATTTGCATGAAATGCGTGAATTTGAAAAAGCACACCCATATGCTCTTGAGCATTTACGTGCTGGTGAATTTGCAATTCAGCAACAAGAGCGATACGGATTTTTCGCAACAGCCGCAGATTAAGTGATTGAGCAGACTGTTAACAGAGACAATAAATCAGTGTTCTTGCGTTGGAAACGGCGTATCATGCACCGAACTCTGCTCTTGCGTTGTTTGTGAAAATGATTCGGAGACCGTAATTGAAGTAGAACTAGTGAATGATGTCAGTAATGACGACGATGATAGTGATGACAACCAATTTGTAACTAGTTGAAAAATGTTAAAATGTGTTTGTCGTAACTAAAGGTTTTATTTTAATGTAATGAAATTTAATATAGCTTATTCACACCAAATTTTTCTTTGTTTTTCAAGTAATAAGAGCTGCTTATCAATGTAGCCTATAGGTGTTTTAGCTAGATACGAAATTTAGTCAATGAAAATATATTACGGTGTAAAAATTTATGTTTATATCTTTTTAAAGTAGATTGGCAGCAACGAACACTAACTAATAACATTAATTTTCTGATCCAATAAAGTTCTTTATCGTAAAATATATTTCTTTCGAGAATTATGATGCCATTACAGTATTTAATTGCACAAAACTGACGCAAAGGGTACCGGTATGTTGTTTTTGGTTACATTAAAAACATACTTTGAAGTGCTTAATTTATACCAATTGAATCCCTTAGCGTTAACTTGATGCAGTAGTTGAAATACGTGAAGTAATGTAAAGTTCTCAGCTGTTAGAGAGTAGGATAATCGCCTTGTAACCTAGAAAGTATTTGATAAAACTGGACAAAATTTGCAGGTGTGCCAGTATGTACCGTATGCTTAATTTATCCACGTCAAGTTTCACATTGTTTTTTGATGAAAATAGTGGCTAAAAAATTTATGTACACTCTGTTCAGAAAAAGTTTTTACTTATGGGTGATATGACGTCATCAACTTATGACGTCAGTGTTTGGCACAAAAGCAAATTATTGACTGAAAATGTCCCAAACTATTTTTAAGTGTTTGCAGCAATTACTCGATACATTTATTTACTATCTTGTATGATTGCGCGTTAAGCTAGCGGTAAATAACTAATTGTTGTACGTCTATAGAAGAAAAAAAAAATACTCCATCAAACTAGTCAAAGTTTTGCAGATGTGTTAATATGTATACTTAGATTTTCCAAGCCAAAATTCAGCTTTTTAAACTTACTATATATGAAGTTATAAGGAACTGTATATACACCCTGTCTAGCAAAAATATATTTTTTGCAAAATCTTACTTGTGAGTTATGACGTCATCAACTTATGACGTCAGTATTTAAAATAGATGCAAATTATTGACTAGAGATGTCTCCAAACTATTTTAAGTGTTTGTATTACTAACACAAGAAGTTGGAAGCAATTACTCAATATGATTATTTATTTTCTGGTCTGGTTGCGGTTTAAGCTAATGGTTAATATGTAATCATTGTAGGTCAATAGCAAAAAAACTACTGAATAAAACTGGTCGAAATTTTGCAGATGTGGTAATATGTATATTTGGATTTTTCACACCAATTTTTAGCTTGTTAAACGTACTACAACCGAAGTTACAAGGAACTGTATAAACCCCATCCAGAAAAAATAATTGTTTTTACCAAATCTGTTACTTGTAGGTTATGACGTCATCAACTTATGACGTCACAGTTTGGCATGGACATAGTCTGTCAACCAAAGATTACTTTGAAAGTGATCTGATGCGTTTACATCAACCACAAAAAAATTTAGAGGCTTTTAAGTGTGTGGAATTTCTGCATCTTTGAAAGAGCTATTTTTGTCTTTATGACGTCATTATGACGTAACGGCACCTGTTGGACATGGAAGACACGAGATTTAAATTCAGCATTTCTTAATCTTCAAATTTACAAAGTTTCATGTAGTTCTTCGGTGGGTATCACGAAATCCATTTTCTAGGCGTTTTTTGTGATAGCGTAACAAGGCCTATATCGAGAAAGTACCTATCCGAATACATTTGAGGAATTCGTTACGGTATCTTGCTCCGCTCTGCCGACGTCTTGCGTTAGCCTACTAACCTTCGCATTTTCAGTCTAGTCTATAAACAGTGCGCTTTTTAACTGTTTAATTTATGTTTTATGTAGCCGTAAGCCTGCATGGCTGTGATTTTTTAATCATTGCGATTCAGCCTAAACCTGTTTTTTAAAAGCCTATTCGTACCTTAACTAGGCTAACTCTTACATTTCTTACATTTTAGCTAGTTCTGTAGACTAGGAGGAGGCAGGAGCTGAACATGCATTTTCGGCAATTGTGGCTGTTCCATTTTACTCGATTTCACTCCCCAAACTTGTGCCTGTGAAATTTGATTGTTTTACGAGAGTGACGCAATAAGAAAACCTGCCAGCCAATCAACGCATTCTGGAAACAGTTTTTTGAGTTGCAATTTAGACTCTACCGGTATATATACAGGGTGTCCATAAAGAACTTTATTTGTGCACACGGACTTTATAGACACCCTGTATAGTCTTTGCTGTGACTTACGGGTCCGCGACTAGAAGAAGGTTGAAAACCAGTGGACCAGTGAAAAATCACGAGGTAGGCTAGAGCATAAGACACAATTCGTTTTCACGGCATCACTGATTTATTTGGTGAGTTCAGCTGTAACTGCTGTCTTTGCATAAAATGAACTGCTACTGATAGGTTTCGAGTTTGCAGCTAGATACCGGTAGCTTATGCGGTTAGATTGTACAGTAGTTTACTGAGTACCGGTACTGGTTTATATAGTGCGGTATAGGCTATATAATGAATTGCAAATGATCTGTTGTTCTGTGTTTGTAGAATATGTAACGTTGGTCTAACATTGCAGCAAGTTGTGGCGAACTGCTGCTATTTGGGAAACTGCTCATCACCTAGCTTAGCAACACTCCGATACCGGTACTTTTGATGACAGTCCAGTCCATCAATTAGTCAAGATATATAATTGTTTCCTTCACAGTTCACACTGCACAGATCAAGATGGATGGTCTGGAATTCATTGAATTTACTGTAGATCATGTTATGGTCAGTACAGTATGAGTGAATTATCTGTATGTACTTTTACTGCCAATGTTAGCTGCAAGGGTGGAAACCTGGCTACTTGGCTTTAGGGTGTCAGTTTCGGTGTGTTGAAACCCAGATGTCAGGTTTCAGTTTTGGTTTGGTTTCACGGTTGTTGAAAAATTGGTTCCAGTTTCGGTTTCAGTTTTGCTTACGTGTATCTTCGGTTTCTAGGTTTCAGTTTCGGTTTAAGTTTCATCCAAAAAAATTATTTTACTGTGAATATGAATTACTTAAATCCTCTACTTCTCGGCGATTTTGTGTTATTACAATGATAAGTAGCAACTTAGATGGCCGAGTAAGGAGAGCAATTGCTTCAGAAGTTGTCGACTTGGGTATAATTCCGAGTCCAGTGAAAGCAAAGACTCAAAAATTAGTATTCACAGCTTCTCTATTCGACGCTCAGCATTTAAGGAACTATGCTAGTAAGGATGGTGATGACAATTTTTAAAATCTAAAACCTTAGAAAATTTTGAACAGGTTTTAGTATCAGTTTCGGTTTTCACGTTTCAAGAAAGAACGGTTTTGGTTCAAGTTTAGGTTTTCAAAATTTTGGCTAAGTAGGTGTCAGTTTCAGTTTAGATTTCCAAAATTTCCTTTAAAACCGAATTTTCAGGTTTCGGTTTAGGTTTGAGTTTCTACCCTTGGTTAGCTGGTTACACTGTTACAGGGTTAGTAGGCCTAGTGAGTGTCTGAGAGTGTGTCAGTATAAGCATGATAAGACCTGTACTTTGTGTACTGTGTAGAGGCGTGCCCAGGAATTTAAAAGTGGGGGGTCCTACTAAAACCTGCAGGAGTGCAAGGATCGCTAGGGTTGCAAGTGAGTTATTGCTAAAACCTGCCAGAGCACAAGGACCACTAGCGATGCAAGTGAGTTATTACCAATACTAAAACCTGCAGGAGCACAAGGACCGCTAGCGGTGCAATTGAGCTGACTAAAAGCTGCAGGAACACAAGGAGCACTAAGAACTTAAACCTAACCCTAACTGAACTGCTGAACCTAATCCTAACCGAATCTAAGCCTAACTGAATCTAACCCTAACCGTAACAGAACTTAACCCCAACCAAACCGGGCCCTCATTGAACCTAACCCTAATATGCTCTTTGCGTTCCCAATTGTGTTGCTAGCAGTCCTTGTGCTTCTGCAGGTTTTAGTATGGGTAATAACTCGCATCACTAGCGGTCCTTGTGATCCTTCTGCACCTTGTGCTCCTGCAGGTTTTAGTAAGGCAGTGTCTATTTTGCTGTAACGGCATAATAGCTTTTAGGTCTATTTGGCCGCAGCTACATAACCCCACGTCTTACATATATTACATCTTATTCTAGTCTACTGTCTTCACAAACTGGATTGTTAACAGTTAACCCTAGGTCACACGAATTCGAATTGAACCAAAGCGATCCGAAACCGAAGCCACTGAAGCAAAACGAATCGGGAATCTGTTTACAGGGAACCTGTGACATCATAATCCAGCATGTACTAATTCCTGGAAGGTTTTATTTCAAATGTTCTACCTTGAGCAGAATGAGTAGAAGCTTAGATTTGGGGGATTGTAGTTCTTTTGAAGGTTAGAATTTTTTTTTTTCAGGAAGGTGGGAGGTTGCTCTGCTGCACTGATGAGACCATAATAAGGTCGAAACGCGTTTGCAGCTGCAAATGAGTGGGTTGCCATGGGGGCTTTTAGTGATGTGGGCTAGTTAGGCTACCCGTAGCTGAGTTTGGGGTTAGTAGTTATAGGCTCTTTCATTGGGTATCGTTGTTTGGGGCCAGTCGCCTGCTAAAGATAGGGCTCAACCTAGAAAAGAGATGAAGTCAAGACGTCCTGGTAAAGCAATGCTAAAAAGAGTCTGTACAGTCTGGAATGAGTTTAGCCTGGATTGGCTGTGCGTAGCAAGGCTGACGAGACTTTTGTTATAGTCGAAGCATTTATTTGTCCCTTGCAAATTTCTCATCTAGCCTTCATATAGTTTGCAATTCAGAATAAACCCAAAAAACAATAGGCCCCAAGGTTTGTTAGTCATTGCAAATGTGGTAAATCGAAAGGTTGATCTTGCTTTTTGTTATTAAGCATTCAAATCTCAGCTTAGTGTAAGAAAAACAACATCGCACATCATCATCAATCTCAAACCTATTTTGTTTTTATGTTTTTGTAAAACCTTACTTATACAGCCAAATTGATTAAAACCTTACTTAACAGCCAATAAGTTATTATTGATTGTCTTAATTCCTTGCCAATTGTGTGAGGCTTTTTTATTGAGCAATGTGATGTGACGTCTCCAATGCTGAATTACTTTGTTTTGCCCACAGAGCAGCAATTTTTTAGATGCGCAAATTTTCGCCTAAAGTTGTCAATAAGTTTTCCTAGTAATTTGCCATGGCAAGACTTGACATGTTGCTTCAATTTGCTTGGTTTTATGCCGGTATATTCCTGAATCAGGGCTTTACAGCGAATCACCTACTGCAGCTTTTCAATAGTATCTCCTTGTGTACTGTATGACGTAGCGTTATTTATGTCGTGAAATTTGATGCACTAAATAAATGAAAAAAATGAAATAGAATTTACAATATCACTTGTAATGCAAAGCCAAAGTACAGAAAAGGTTCTTTGGAGGCATTTTCATGATTTTGTGGCACTCAATTAGCCTTGCTACTGCAGTCGAGAACAGAAATGCTCACCTCTCGCCTGTTTCCAACTGCACTGTACTGTGCAAATTGTTTGCTAAATAAGACAATTTAGTAGTTTTGACCTAATGGTATCAAACTATAACATCACAGAAAGCATCGTAATGGTAATGCACAATGAAAGTGTTAGAGTTGACACTTGTACAGAAAACGTTTGCGAACAAAGTTACAAATTTTAGGGTTTTTTTGAAAACTTGCATAACCACTTTGCAATGCCAAATTGCCTCTTAGAGGTAAATTACCTGCAGGTTACCACTGCTCTGGTGCCCAATGAGAAAGCAGTGAGTGATTTTGGGTAATTTTTTCCTGACATTGCCAATTGGAATATTGATTTTTGGCCAAATTTGAATCAAAGTGTTTAGTGTTTTGATGTAAAATTGAATGATCATGTCTTCAAATTAAAGTACGTTACTTATACTGTGTAATTGTGTCATATTTTCGCCATTTTCTGTACATTTTTTGATTTATCCTTTGTAACTCGGCTTTGTCTGGTCATAAAAGTTGGTTGCAGTGGTTGTGGAGTTATATATAGCTTGCATTAAAAGTGATCAGTTGCCTCTTAAGTGTAATTGGTGTCATGATGGTGCAGAGAAGGGTTATGAAGTGCTATAAAATTAGAAATTGCACCGTTTTTTTGTGTATGTATAATATTTGTAGATATGCTGTAAAAATTCAGTCAAACTTACCATTTTTGAAAGATAATGCGTTGATTTTTTAGAATGAAGGCGAAATTTTGGAACAAACGTTGAAGCACCTGAATGAAATGTCAGAACAACCTACAAAAGATGAATTCTTAAAATTTAAAGCTAAAATCCTCAGCTCAGCTGCCATTATTGTGGCCAATAGTAGAGTTTTAATACAAAAAGCTGTCGAACATTGCTCATCTTGTTCAACTTCAAGACGTCAAGTCGGTTTTTCAGCAGCAAATGAAGTTGCAAACCCTGCTCATCAACATATTCAAGGTGGTAAGGATGTTTCCAGGGTCAAAGATTATAATCCTGTTAGTCATAATGAGCATTTCGTCCAAATGAGTGAGATGATGTGCCAGCACATCCCTCACTTGAATCAAAATGGAGTTGGCGGAAAGTTTACCTTTGAGCGTCAAACGAGCAATGGAATTGAGAAGTTTTGTGTTGAAACGAATCCACATACTTCTCCAGTTAATCCCCGACCTTGGACATTCGACAGTCGTCAGCAAAGTTACTCTAGTGATTACTACAGCAACCATGGCTCTCTTAATAGTCCACTGCTCAGTTTTTTGGATAATGGAATCCCTAATGGTTTAAATCGTTTGCACAGTAGTGATATACCTCAAACTAGCACACCTGTCAAGTTCTCTAATACTCCTCATACCTCAAGAGATCAAGTGATGAGTTCTCAAATAAATAATGAAATGTTGGGCTTTGGAGCAAACGGGATGTTTAGTTCTGCATCAAACACTGGAAATAAAAGTTTTCCATTGACAAAATCTGGTAGTTATGATGCAGCGGAACACCAGCATCAACCTTACGATGTTTCTACGCTTCATAAAAGGTAAGTAGGCTTTATAGTATCTGCTTTTAAAACAAGCATACGAGATCATTTATGTTGCTACAAATTAAAACGGTTGAATACTTGAGTGTTGCATGATAAGGAAAATTGTTCTGTTAACATCTTTTGTTCACCTGCTTGTTAGTCACTTGCGTTCTTGAAACGACTTGTCGCCTTGCTCGTAAGCTTGGATATTAAACAAATATTTACGACGTGTTGAGGGTTTAAGGAGTGTATTTAATGCAGTTTTACAAAAGGCTATGGTTTTTGGGCAACACTTATGATAGGATATATGTCGATTGTATCATACAGTATTTTCTTCTTTCTGTGGAATGACTAGTGACCTATCGAGTCAGGTTTGGTTTAGGGCTGGGGTTAGGTTTCGAGTTAATGTTTAAGTTTGATGTCAACACCGATTGTCGTGCGCTGTGATAAATCGTTTTAACCGATTAGGCCTGTAACAAACTAAGGAGTTTTGCGTGGTTATTTACCAGTGCATGACTGCACGTGCGTATTTTTATTAAACTGGCATTGCTGTCCATCACTGTCATTGCCAACTTTTTGCACTAGCAAATTCTTTTTATTTAGAGTGAGAATATTGTGCACTTAAGGCATAAAGTAGTTTTGATTCTGCAATTTGTCAGCACACTATTATTCTTGTTTGAAATTTATATGATTTTGAAGATAAGGATATTTGATAAAAAAGTGTTTGTGTTTTTTTCTGCCCAAATGTGGCTTTGCATACAGTACTGTATTGATAAAGTTCCGGTAAGCGCGTCCCAATACATACATTTCAGTCCTGGGTATACTAATATTCTTGTAAAGGTTGCAATTTTTCATCAGCTAATTTTCATCACTGATCTAGCATCTGTTTGGTTTATTTGTCTAGTATTCCTATTCTCTAACCTCATGATTTATGAAATGCACCTTAATACCTCATGAATTTCGATTCTGTAGTGATGCCAATTCTGCGTTTTTTCTTTACGCCGTGGTTATTACTATGATGCGGCGTATGATAGTTTTGTGATATAGAAATATCCGTGAAGTCAGACGCTCTTAGTTCATTTAAGAATTGATTAAACGTCTGGCGAAAACTATTTCAATTTTGCGTTAGCTGTGTCACCATTTAAGTACTTTGTTATTAGCTTATTGCTAGGGTATACCTGAAATTTCTACAATGCACTGATCTGATTTAAATTTACTTACTGCGTAGTGAACGAATTCGTTAAACAATTTTTTATATCTCTTTCCATCTGCGAATTTTGGAGTACCGATGGCGATGTATAAAAATGCTTTTGCTTCTTTGTCAAAGATAACAGTTGTGGGCTTACGTAATTTTCTCATATACAAAGCTGAAACAAATTTGCGATGTGGCTTTTTCAAATTACCGCCAACTAATTTGCACAATGCTTTCTACAGCTCTTAACTTGGTTGGAACGAGCACGTTTCCGCTTGTTTATGCGGTGAACCAATAAGATGTAAGGAGTATCTAATCTATTCATAGTTCTCACGTGTCTGGCGAGTAAGTGCGCAGCACTGTTATAGGTTGAAATGAGACTGTTTAACCATAGTTCTCTATAATATGGTTGTACAACTCTTTTTCTTCTTTTTCTCTTTTTTATCTTGTCACGCTTCAATGAGAAGGTACGGAAGTAGAATTCCCACGATATTTTAGTACAGCAATGCCGCAATCACAGGTGTCATAACAAACAATTTTTAGGAAGAAGTGAGGGGGGAGGAGGGAGGAAGTGCGTTGGGGTGAGGGAAAGTGTAAAGGGAGGTGGGAGAAGTGTGGGGGAGGTGTAAAAAACGTGTTGGGGTGTGGGGGGGTGAGGGAGATGTGGAGAAAGGTGTGAGGGTGTGGTGAGGGGCAAGGGGAGGCGAGAAGGGGTGTGGAAAAGTGTGTTGGAGAGTGGGGAAGGTGAAGGGAGATGTGGGGGAAGTGAAAGTTGTGGGGGGATGTGTGGGGAAGTACTGAGGGAGGTGTGGAAAAGTGTGCTGGGGTGTGGGGGAGATGTGGGAAAGTGTTTAGGAAGGTAAGGAAAAGTTTGGGGGGTTGGGGTCAGGGGAGTTGGGTCAGGGAAGTTGGAGTCGAGGGGCTAGGGTCGGGGGTGTTGAAGTCGGGGGGTTGGGGTCGGCGGTGTTGAAGTCGGGGGGGGGAGGGGTCGGGGGGAGGTTGGAGTCAGGGGGGCTGGGGTCGGAGAATTTGGGTTGGGGGTTTGGGGTCGGCGGAGTTGTGGTTGGGGGTTGGGATCAGAAAAGTTGGGGTCGGGGGGGCGGAGTCGGGGGGTTGGGGTCGGAAGAGTTGGGATTGGTGGGTTGGCATTGAGGGGGTTGAGGTCGGGGGGTTGAAGTCAGGAGGACTGGGGTCGGCGGAGTTGTGGTTGGGGGATGGGGTCAGAAGAGTTGGGGTCGAGGAGGTTGGAGTTGGAGAGGGTAGGGGTCGGGGGTGTTGAGGTCAGTGAAGTTGGGGCCAGGAGAATTGGGGTCGGGGGTTGAAGTAGGGGGTTGGGGTCAGGGGTGTCGGGGTTAGTGAAGTTGGGGTCAGGGGGGTTGGGGTCGGGGGTGTTGAAGTCGGGGTATTGGGGTCGGGGGGGGGTTGGAGTCAGGGGGGCTGGGGTTGGGGGTTTGGCAGAGTTGTGGTTGGGGGGTGGGGTCGGGGGAGTTGGGGTCGAAAGAGTTGGAGAGTTGGGATCGGTGGGTTGGCATTGAGGGGGTTGAGGTCGGGGGAGTTGAAGTCGGGGGGTTGGAGTCAGGAGGATTGGGGTCGGCGGAGTTGTGGTTGGGGGATGGGGTCAGAAGAGTTGGGGTCGAGGAGGTTGGAGTTGGAGAGGGTAGGGGTCGAGGGTGTTGAGGTCAGTGAAGTTTGGGCCAGGAGAATTGGGGTCGGGGGTTGAAGTAGGGGGTTGGGGTCAGGGGTGTTGGGGTTAGTGAAGTTGGAGTCAGGGGAGATGAAATCGGGGGAGTTGAAGTAGGGGGGTTGGGGTCGGGGGGTTGGAGTCCGGGGGCTGGGGTCAGCGGAGTTGTGGTTGGGGGATGGGGTCAGAAGAGTTGGGGTCGAGGAGGTTGGAGTTGGGGGGCTGGGGTCGGGGGTGTTGAGGTCAGTGAAGTTGGGGCCAGGAGAATTGGGGTCGGGGGGTTGAAGTTGGGGTCGGGGGAGTTGGGGTTAGTGAAGTTGGAGTCAGGGGGGATGAAATCGGGGGAGTTGAAGTAGGGGGGTTGGGGTCGGGGGGGTTGGAGTCAGGGGACTGGGGTCAGCGGAGTTGTGGTTGGGGGATGGGGTCAGAAGAGTTGGGGTCGAGGAGGTTGGAGTTGGGGGGGTTGGGGTCGGGGGTGTTGAGGTCAGTGAAGTTGGGGCCAGGAGAATTGTACAGGATACAGCATATACAGGATACAGCATTAGTAGCTGTCAAAGTATTTCCTAATTTCCCAATTTCAAACTTTTCTGCGCGCTGTTCTAGCTCTGCCGCATGAAAAGTTTCAACAACTTTATAGTGACATAATAAAAGTTCAGATACTGTTCTTTGAAAGCTGGTAGCCGAAAAGGCATACACTGCAATTTCAAAATTTAAGAACTGAATTTTAGCATGCGGTAGGCTACACTGAACTCTTTTGATTTTTGATTTTAGGAAAAAAGCTGCTTTTAGAGTATTGAAAGTCAAAAGGAGGTTCGAGTAGATGCAAGAAGTAAAACTTACGAGAGTGCAACAGTTCTGTGGGTGAATGCTAAAGCTTCTTATTTTAATCAATATTTTTGGCCATAATAAAAAATACAAAAAAATTTAGGTCAGTGGGTGAACAGTGAAGGTGAAGTAGGGGTAGTATGCTACAGTAGGGATAGGCTGCTTGCATTGAAAAAAAAGCAACAACACGGATTGAGCAGACTTGGTTCCCAAACTTTTCAGAGTTGGGACCCACTTTTTATAACCACAGCTTATGACGATCTACTTTTTTGTCCGAATCTCTAAAAAATAGGTCTTTAATTATTCCCTAAAAAAGTGAAAAATGAAACAAACATAAAAGGTCTTTGATCAGCTTAAATACCCGAAATTTTTAAAATTATGATAGCTTGCATTTTTGTCCAAATTTTGTTGTTGGTTGTGAGCATTTTTTTAAAATTTTAATGTCTGGGGGAACACTGCTTTTCGCGACCCACCAACATTCATTTTGCAATACCCCAAATATTTCTTTGTTGCTCATAATAGGAATACTGTATCGAAAAAAAAAAAACTTTCGACAGAAAAGTTAAGGTTACTGAGAAAAAAATCACTACTGCATTATGATGATGTCAAACTTCGTAATTAAAACTTGTTACAAAAATGTATTGAGATACAAGTATCGACGATACTGTATCGCGTATGGGTATTGCTAAAGTAGTATTTTTAAGTATAGCGCATTGGTATCGCTTTAGCCCAATTTGAGTGCATCACATATCAATATCGCTTAACGCAAATTTAGAGTATCATTCCCATCACTGTACATGACTCAGGACAAGTAGACTAAACATAATGAAAAAATATGCCAGGCAACAACCTCATCAAATCTAGATAGCCTATTGCCAAATTGGCATTGTATCAACAAGTTGTTATTTGCTCGCAAATCATTAAACCTGCTAAACCGAAAAAAAATATTTTCAGGAACTCAATAATTCAAAAAATCAGTCAAAACTAATTTTAAGCATTCAAATCATGCCCAAAAAACATTTTAGGCCTACAGTGCTTGAATTTTTAACACGGCATTTTCAAATTGTACAAATGGAGGGTGGTTGCCCTCCCTGCACCTCCGTCTCCTACGACTAGGCCTTTGCCTTTTCCCACACCTCTCCACAACCCAACTCACTTCTCCACCTCTTTTCCCACACCCTCAATCTGTCAACACTCACCTCGTACACTCTCCCACACTTACCCCATACTCTATCCCACATCTCCCCGAACACATGGGTGCAAATCCAGGGAGGATGAGGGATGCTTCCCCCCCAAGAATTCGGCAGCATCCCCCCCAATACTTTTAATGTCCAAGTAGCCTACCGGTACTCATAACTGGGCATCAGCAAACGTGATGACTTTTTTTGGTCTTTACTTCATTTTGGGCAAAAAACTGGGCATCAGCAAACGTGATGACTTTTTTTTGGTCTTTACTTCATTTTGGGCAAAAAACTGGGCATCAGCAAACGTGATGACCTTTTTTTGGTCTTTACTTCATTTTGGGCAAAAAATTGGGCATCTGCGGACGTGTCAATTTTGCTCAATCATCCCTCAATGCTCAACATAGATTTGCACCCCCGCCCCTACACCCCCAGCACCTTATCCCTCCCTGCACTCCTGTTTCCTTCGACTAGGTCTATGCCTAGGTCTCTTACGACTAGGCCTTCCACACTAGCTTCATGTCGTTTCAACTGCTAATCTGATGTGCTCCTTGGGAGCAATTCGGAGCGTACCTTGTAACTCATGCGTGACGAGTGGGTCACGTGACACAGTTGTACAACCATATTATAGAGAACTATGGTTTAACAGTGTTCCCTCTAGGATTTTGACTAGTGCGAATTTGCCCAAATGATAAATTCATTGAAATTTTTGCCCAAAGGTTTCACTACTTTGAGGACCCCTTTTTCAAATTTTTTGCATTAAATTTGCTTTTCCAAGATACAAGCTACAGTCTTGCTTTAAAATATTCAAGTTTTTAGTTTAAGTTTTTCAGTTTTGCATTTTATCATATTAATTTCTGGTTCAAAATCCGAAAAATTTGCCCAAAAATTTCGCATTTTTCTCAAATTTCTCACTCTAGAGGGAACACTGCTGTTTAATAAGAGAAAGGCATGTTATGTTGGTTTGTCGGATTGGAAAAAAGTTAAGCTTCTACCTATTAATAAAGCACTTGTAATTGTTTCTCAAAGGGCACTGATTTTTTTACGAGTTGTTCAAGTAAAGTTTTCATAAATTTGACAAGTTATGAATATGATTTAATTACATCCGGCTTCGAAAAAGTTTAATTGAGAAACAATGCCTTCTGAATTGATGTTTGAATATTGTTTATTACGTTGCAAGATATGTAAAACCAAGTATAATTTTTGCCTTACTTTCTTAGCTGATGATGTTATCATTCTGCTTAAGTTTCAGTTTTAACAGCATTATCAGTTTTGACAACCAATAATTGAAACCGTGTTTATGAGAAGCAAAAAAAAAAAGACTTTGTCGAAAAATACAAGAAACAGCTTTCGCAAAAACTTGCTGCCAGCCATTCGCGTTGGTTGCGTCGCATCGCGAGCCGTTGGTTGCGTCGCGTTGCGGCTCGCGATGCGACGCGAAGCAATAACTTTCGCTTGCGAAGACAAAACGCGACGCAAAAAGCTCTGCTGTTTTTTGGCTGCGCAGCTCTTTACCATGCGGGGAATGGGGGATAACTCCTTTTCAGTACAATGCACTGTCAGTTATACGCATGGAAGTAAACGTTACGTTATTTTGGCTAAGATTTGTCAACTCCCATGTCCACCTTAAGCGTGGATCACTCTAAAAATCGTGATCTTTTCTAGTCTACCTTTTCAATGTAACTTTATGCATAACCCAGCGATTACAATTTTTGATCTTCACCTCAGCGACCTATGTGTATAACTCGTGGATTGAAAGTAAATTTATTGCAGATCCGTACAGGCCCTGGGTATTCTGTGTGCCGGCTGTCAGCCATGTTTTCTAAACCTAGTAAGTGTCATGAGATTACATGCTACTTCTATTAGTCTGTTGCAGAGAAATTCCCTAATTTTCATTTTGTCACCGACATTGTGAGATTTTGCGTTGTATTTACTTAGATTAACAAGTTTACATTTGCGTCTCAAGTTACTTCATAGGAGTTTGAAATCCCACCTGAACTTGTAGCTTTAGGGTTACTAGTCTATGTTGGCTACTGGGTTAGTCTAAAGAAATTAACCTGCCAGAACTTGCTTTTTGAGAATCATCTGAAGAATCGCGTATTGGTTTAAAAGCTCAATAAGTTTCTTCCAAATCCTTTTCTTCTGTAATTTTCGACAAATGTTATCAGCCTAGTCGACCAGAGCAGTTTCTTCAAATGACGCAGACGTCACGCGCAACAAGCAAAATTTCTTTTCCGGGGGGAGTCGCACGTGATTGCACGTGACGTAGGCAACCGTCGCTGCGTTGTAAACGGTATCATAAATTAATAAAAAATTCTTTGCGTTGCGTCGGGTCCGGTGTAACTTGCCTTTAAATTGATAATGTCTATTTAAAAACGAGGTATATTTCTTAATACAATTGATACGATAGAGTGATCTGGCTACTTCAATGATGAACAGTGAACAGTTGCAGTTTGTCCACTTAAGTAGTGATCCCGTTGTAAAACCACCATTTCGGGCATTGGAGCAGATTGACGCGTTGTTTTTACAAAGTTACCAACTTTTTGTGAAACAATATTTGTCGTCACAGTGTCATTAGATCAGTAGCTTTTCTGTTAGTTTTTAAGCGTGTAAGCCGAAGCGTTTTACTTCATATGCATAACAATTCATTCGTAACGTACAATAACCGTTTCATCGGCGAGACAATAACGCATATATGCCGTTATATTTTCTTTTGTTCAATTGTAATGTAAAATGTGCATTTAAACCAATTGTTTTTATTTAAGTCAAATGTGCAAATAAGTTATTTTTTAAGATCCCAAAATGTTTGAGTGCACGTTTGAGAACCTCTTGCGCAACTCAGTTTTGAAGAACAACCCCCTAGTGAATCTGAATAATCTGGTGTATGTATAACGCTGTTATCAGTTGCTAAAAGGCATGAAGCGAAAAATATTGTGCATCTTTAAATCGTGCTCCACAAGTTCTAAGGCAATTTGTTTATTGTGATAATGGCAGCATATTTAGCGTTAAAAACTAGAATCACTCCTTGGCCGGGTTTAGGGAAAAAATCTACGGTTGAACCTGGAGCGTATTTGGGGAAGGTCCATTTTGTCATGCCCCCCTTCTCTTTTTATTTTGCCTTTCAATAAAATTAACAAATTTTGGTTGCTGAGTGACTGAAATATGCCAGTTTCTTTTAATGACCTTTTTGTTGATGTCCCATACTTAAAATTTCTCGCTGCTGCACTTATTGAACGTACATAGATTGCGCCTGAGCGGCATCTTTAGTATGCTTATTCAAGTAGAATTTAGTCTGCATACGCAGGGGTCGTGAAATTTATGTCGATACTACCAGTGGGTGACTTCACATCATCTGATACAATTTGAACGTTTGTGTCGCTTCGGTCACTTCGAAACGTTTTCGAGTTGTGTTTTTAGAAAGCATTTTGAAGAACGTCGCCAATGCGATCTCAATTTTTTGCAACGCTTTTTTGAAAATGCTTCTGCTCCAACTAAGCTTTCCAACGTAAGCAAAAAAGGGTTAAACTTTTTTATAAACCTACCAAAGTCCTCCGCATGATTTTTTTTTTGATATTCCTTTAATCGATTTATACGAAAGGTTAATGTGTATTTGCGTGCTGTTTCTTTCCTTTATCGAGAAAATAGTACATCAATTGGAAAACGTCACAAGACAAAAAAACAAGTTTTGAGATAATCAAAAAAAAAACTTTCTGCATTTTTGTTTAATGATTACATAGAGTAGTCAAGTTTATTAAAAATACTTACTAACCTAGAGGTTCCAAAGCAGTGAAACCCATTGCACCATTATGTTTAGTTAACATGCTGGAAGTATTTAAAATTTAAAAACTTGGGTCGTTTTTAGTACATATTTTGAAAACGAAAAAAATAGCAACAAACCAAAATGTTTGCGATGATAGAACTTCACTCGTGTTGTCAACAAAAAGCGGTTGATTGGAAGCTTGACATTTTGACTAAATGTTGGTAACAACATTCACAATACTATTATTACTCTGCTACTTGTTTAAAAAGTATCATATATTGCAATAAAAAAAGACTCACCAAGATGATAGGGTTTCCCACTTTTACACGTTTTTTCGAAATTACACGATTTACAGCAGACATGGGCAAACTACGGCCCGCGGGCCAAGTCCGGCCTGCAGGTCCTTTTATTCTGGCCCGCCGGTGCTTACACAAACTTAAATTCTCACCGTGAATTTAGCGGAAGATCTTTTTTTCCCTTCCTTGAGAGATCATGGATGGCAGTGATTTTCAAAAAATAAGCCTCAACGGTGCAAAATTGGAATAAAAAACGAAGTGAAAACCTCTTAATTTTGAGATCACATTCGTACGTGGACCGTGATCTCCGAAAAATGAAAGGTTTTCATCTTGTTTTCCAATCAGCATGCGGCCCGCGGCTTCAGCAGTTTTTCCAAATCTGGCCCCTCGTGTGAAATAATTGCCCACTCCTGATTTACTGGGTACAAATCGGCGCAGAAACCCATTGCAATTTTTTTTTGAAAAATATTGATGTTTTCATGCCCGGGGGGGTTTTGAAATATTTTGGGGGTAAATGACGTAACTCGAAAATTACACATGCTTTACGGCTGAATTTGGTATCAAACGATTTGGGAAACCTGATTTCCTATCTGTCTGTAATACATTTTGATGCTCTATCTCAATCAGAAAATAATTTATTTAAAAAAATTAAAATTAAGAAATCATAACTTATTATGGTAGTATGAAATCAAAAAAGGCCCAACTGCTGTGCTTGGTTTCTTTAATTTTCACAACTATTTTCTTAACCTTAATTTTCACATTTGTGAAAGGAGCTTTGGTTTTGATTTTTGCACACATGGTAGCCAATGTCGCTAGGAACGTAATGATGCAATAAAAGTGAAATGACAAAATGGTGACTTACCTCCTAACGTTTTTGAATAGCAAGTGATGCAAGTGCGAGAGGATGAAACGTAACACCAATAATTAAAGTTTTAATGCGAGCCTGCGTGTTTATGTATTAGTAGTTACCTACTTTTTTTCGGTCACTAGTAGGTTTTCCATTTTTGACTACTTTACTATTAATCAGTTTTTTGATTTTTTTTCCTAAATTGTGTTATTTGTTTTCCAGTGGAAAAATTGGAATGTGCAAGCCGGCAAGCATTATGGGGCAAGTTGGAAGAGGCGTTAAAAAGTATAAATCGCTGATTAATGGCAGAAGCATTGTAGTGCACAAACAGGTTATTTGTTTTTAGAATCCCTAGTTCAACTTAGCCAGTGTGTCCTTTTAATATTTATAGTTATTCGCTAAGCAAATCTTGTCGCAGTGCCAATGCAATTATAAGTTCTAATGTAACTGTAAAACCTTGCGGCTTTGTGTTTTCATGTTTCTTTCTGTGTAGATCTGGTCGGCATACCTGCTGTAACTTAGGTTGCAAATTTTTAACTGTTTTGAACCACCTTCTTTATGCAATAATTTTCAATTATTCATACGGCAACAGATAAAAGCATAACTTTATTAGGCTTCAGGCATTTGTAGTACTAGCTATGTTTAAAAAAAAAAGTTTACACCTTACGATGAAAGCTCCACATTTGTGGCTATTGCTCGTAAAAGTATGGTGTACCAACCGAACCATGTGTTTATGCAATCTTTTATCTCCAAGTATAATAGGGTGCTATTTGATTCTCAAAAGAAGTAAAATTATTGAATTTTTGTGTTATGCAATTGATGATGAAGCATGTCATGGTTGTAAAAAATGCTCATCTCAAATAATCCATCAAAGATTAAATCTCCGTTAGGTTGCAGCCTCATTTTGTTCTCGGTCTGATATGTTGCAAATTATATATGGTTTGCTCTAAAACGTTTATTAAATGTATTGAAATAGTTATATTCAGAGATAGGTTATTGTTCTTCGATTTTTTATAATGTATAAATAGCTATTAAATTTTAAGTCAACTTTTACCTGATCACAGTGATCAAACGCCACCGTCTCATCGTAACCTTTTTTAGAGAGGAACATAGTCACACTTTGTCAGTAGTAGTGTAATGTTGCCATTGATGAACATGATTTCGGCGTCGTATTTGGTTTTTATAGTGACTTTCTTCATTATCGGCGAGTAAAAGAAATCAGTTTAACAGCTTGCAACTTGGTAAGAAAACTTACCGGTGTTGTGCGATTAACTTGCTTTTAAGTAAAAATTCTTCGTTTATCGTTTTTAATCATGGATTTTTCAAATGAAGCGTTTTTAAAATCACGTAAGGACAATAGCACATGTGTAGAAGTACAGTATGCTATTGTAGTAATGCTTATCTTTATGGCTCAAGTTCTGCTGATTGGTTGTTAGTTTTAGTCTTTTCATGCTCAAATTTCAATGAAATAACTACTGGGATACTGTGTAATATGCAGTGTGGTAAAGACAGTCAGTTAAACCCTAGGTTCTTTTTTGCAATCATAGTTTTTGTTTTAAATCTACTTTTTGCTATTTCAACTGTTCCCGCTTTTCCCGGACCAACGGCGTTCCAGTTTTACCATTTTATTTTGGAATAGCTGATTTGATTTACTTCATTCAAGTTGTACACTTTCACCAAGTGTTTGATTTTTTATCTATATACTGTATAATATTCTGCGAGCTGCGTACTACTTACCTTTTTGGGTTCTGCTTGTAAATGTTCAGTCTCATTTGTTGTCGACGGCCAGAGTACACCCTTTACCGCTCGATGCCTTGTTAATTGGTGTAACAGTAAAGCCTTACGTCCGATGTGCCTGCTCAATTCTGTGTTAGACTAAACTGCTTTGATGTGCATTGTGGAACGTTCGCACGAATCTCAAACACAGATTCTACAATCTTTTTCATTGCGTTGCATCAGCTGGGTTGTTGGCTGTGCTATATTGTTGTACTTCGCTAAAGCGAATCTAAGATCTCTATTTGGAGAAAACAATTAACTTAAATTTTTCATGACGTTACGGCTCGTGATAGTGCAAGGACATTTTGCATTTACTTGTCACATTAGGCAGAAAGCACCTGCGCATCTATGCTTTTATAGTCTTTTTAGGAGGGAAACTATCCTCTGGGTCCGCCTCTTGTATTTGGCGCGCAAAATTTACTCTTCGGATAAGATTTCAAATAGTTAGGATAACATGCAAAATCAACTGCTAGCATTCTTTTTGGTATTATTGAATTAATTGCGTAGTACACGTGTGCTATTTCAACTCTGACCAAGTCAGCTCTACAAAATTAAACGTAGAGTTTTATTGAAATTGTTAGATGCGTTTAGTACTTTTTCAAATTGCAGTTGTTAAGTTATTTTCAAGTTGCGATAGACCCAACAAAATTTTTTTTGAAAAAGTAAACTCCTGATGAGCCCACTTGGGGTACAATCTGTGCGTATTTCGGTGTATTTTTTACTAAACGTCGTACGCGCATTTTATTTCCGCCGCTCTACCTGAGTTTTAGTTTCACCTAAAAAGCTTAGGACAAAAATGAACTAAAATTTAGAGCAGCATGGAGCCTAATCAACATACTAGCTATTACACCACGCCGATAGTGCCAAATATAACTTATTTATCTCCAAATCAAACCCTCGCTTTCTGTGCATAGTGGTATTTTGTGTTGTTTCAGAGTGTGTACGTTAGTTTTGAGTAAATTCCAAAAATGACAATATTGTTAGTTGAACTCCTTTTTGAAAAGATTATCAAATGCAATTTTACTACCACATTTGTTTTCAAAATTTATTCAGGAGAAAATAAAGCTACTGTAAATCGCTGCTCTGATAGTATTTGCTTTATTTTTCCTCCTTAAGCTATTTTCGTCCCATGTTTATTGCATTCCAAAATTTATTTAGTAAGTGCAATAATGGTTCCAACAAGTGCGTGTTACTGCTTAATCTAATTTTTGAAGTACAAACGTGCTGTAGTGATCTATAGTCCAATAATAGACCAATGCTTATAGGAGAATTTGGCTCTTGTGGTACCGGTCCCTCTGCAATTAACTACGAGTATTTTTACTACTTTTTTCCCAGTTTTTTCTGCAAGCGTTTTCCCCCATTATGTTGCTTTGAATTCTTTGGCTATGTATTTTTGAATGGTACTACCGCGATATTGTAAGAATTAATTAAGTGTGCGACTTATGATTTTAGATTTCTGACATGTAAAAAAGGACGTTGAAACAATTATAGTAAAGGCTTAGAAGGTGGGGTCCTACATGGTTTTTGTTATGACATTCAAAAAACTGTAAGGTGTTTTTGCATTAGGGTGTTGCACATTTTGGCGAATTTTGAGTTGACACTTGCCTGGGTGAAATCGGTCAACTTGAACTTGTGTAAAATTTTTCTGATTTTTATCAACGTTTGGAAGTGCTACCCCTCGATTTAAGTATTTTGGGGGGAGCGCGAGCTCAAAAATGCCTAAAAACGCGATAACTTAAAAACTACACAAGCTATGAACATAATTTTGGTGTCAAAAGTTGCAGAAGACCCACATTCCTATCTAACTTTTGTAAAAACATATGGGCTATCTGCAACAGAAATCAAACTATTTCAAAAAAAACTTTTTTTTCTTTTTATTATTGATGATTGAGATCAATATCAACAAAAACTTTTATTTTCAAATATCAAAATACATAAAAATGATCTGTAATCATTAATCACATATCCTCGTATTTTTTTTATCAAAGTCTGCGATACTGAGTGATCTCATTTTTTTAAATTTTTTGTCTACCACCACCTTTGACATTTTTCCAACGTATTGCTCGCAACGTCTGTTGTGATTGTCGATCGCTTTCCAGAATCGTTGCTCGCACTATACAACACAAGGAGCTTTTTTGCTTTCTACAGAAAAAGAGCCTTGCAAAGGTTTTCGATCCCACAACATAATTATCTTGCGTTGGTGCTTGCAATGGCAGGGATTGCTGAGAGGATTGCAGGGCTGCCATGGGAAATGTTGGATCATCTGAGTGCACGTTTAAGGCAACATTAGTTGCCAACGGGTACCTGAGGCTGGCTTTGTTTGTTTTTGGCTCTCCATCCCTGTTGCTCAATGTTGATAAAATAATTCGTCTTCGACGAATTGTCAGCTTCGTGGCAAGTGTGTATGCTCCAATGTTCATGAGAGTCCATCTCAAGCCACGTGCAGTTATTGGGTCTGGAAATATGATTTATCTTAGGGAGCTGCTTCTGTGCTACCAGCAATGTGATGAAGAGCTGTTTAGTGCGGCAGTCAAAAAATGTTTTTTGAGTCATGCCGCTTCTTGGTTAAATCCAACTAATGTTGCCTTAAACGTGCACTCAGATGACCCACCATTTTTCATTGCAGCCCTGCAATCCTCTCAGCAATCCCTGCCAATGCAAACACCAACGCAAGATAATTACGTTGTGGGATCGAAAACCTATGAAAAGCTCTTCCGCAGAAAGCAAAAAAGCTCCTTGTGTTGTATAGCGCGAGCAACGATTCTGGAAAGCGATCGACAATCACAACAGACGTTGCGAGCAATACGTTGGAAAAATGTCAAAGGTGGTGGTAGACAAAAAAGTTTAAAAAATGAGATCACTTAGTATCGCAGACTTTGATAAAAAAAAATACGAGGATATGTAATTAATGATTACAGATCATTTTTATGCATTTTGAATTTTGAAAATAAAAGTTTTTGTTGATATTGATCTCAATCATCAATAATAAAAAGAAAAAAAAGTTTTTTTTGAAATAGTTTGATTTCTGTTGCAGATAGCCCATATGTTTTTACAAAAGTTAGATAGGAATGTGGGTCTTCTGCAACTTTTGACACCAAAATTATGTTCATAGCTAGTGTAGTTTTTAAGTTATCGCGTTTTTAGGCATTTTTGAGCTCGCGCTCCCCCCAAAATACTTAAATTGAGGGGTAGCACTTCCAAACGTTGATAAAAATCAGAAAAATTTTACACAAATTCAAGTTGACCGATTTCACCCAGGCAAGTGTCAACTCAAAATTCGCCAAAATGTGCAACACCCTATTTTGCATACTGCATAGTTCACTTTTAAAAATTAAATTAGTGTGTTGTAATACCTGAACTCAATTCTGTAAAGTGTTTTTTAGTTGAAAAGCCGTGTGTGCATTACTGTTATGCGTCAATTTGAAGCCATTATTGTGCTTTTTCAGGACAGGTCTCTCAACCTGCGAATTTCTTTTATGTGGATTTTGCTCTATTTGATTTGCTTTGTTGTTTAGGCTATTCGTTGAGTACATTGCGTCAACTTTTCATTTATGTTGTAAGTTGTGATGTTTTTGCGTAAACTGTTCAATGAAATGTTTTCCGATTTAGCCTAATTAATAAAAAGATTATTTATCGTATGATCTGAATTGGTGAAACATGAAGCTGTGGGTCCAAATGATCAAGATGGCATATCACACTTAAACTTGGTGAATATAAGAAATACAGTTTTAGGGGTATGAAATAATTCTTAACATTAAGTTGTTCCGATACTGCTTTGGGATTGATAAGATGTGGACGAAGTCGTGTTATTAAAATATCAGTCTTCTTAAAGCTGAAAAAAAAAAAAAGATTAAATCTTAGCTTGTCGTCCGTGATCACAGTCGTGAAATTAATCCAAAATTCTTTAGGCTAACATTACATTTCTTAGGAACATGTAAATTATAAAAAAGGAAATGTTAGATCGGCTTACATGCTAAACGTTTTTGTTTAACGTGTTTGAAATATAATTAGTCAACTTGCCGCTTCAAAAACACCGAATACGTTCTATTTTAGTACCCTCAAAAAGCATAGACTAAATATCATAACAATGTTAGCATCACCTTCTGCCTAAACGTAAAAAACGAAGTTATCCATATCTTTCCAATAAATGGTAATTAATTTGCGACCTCTTCTCACAATTTCTCAAAAATATGGCTGATAGTTAGCCTGTATTGGCAGCGCTTCGCAAATTAGATGCAGTGAAGCTTTCCATTAGTAGCTTGTATGTGATCTACACCAGTGATTTTCCGACTCTCAACCATCGCTGTGGGTAAAGGGTTTTTGCCGATCCACAACATTTTCTTTCCGCAAATTGTGCGAGTCAACTTTTTTATCTATGGTTTTATAACAAAACAAAGCAAATAAATCGGTTGGATGTTTCGTTTGTCTCTCCTGTTGGCAACAAATTTCCCACTAACGTTGACTTTGCATTACAGTATGTCCATAAATTGACATTTTTGTTTTGAACTGATATCAGAATTGCTGTGTTGTTACCAGCGTTGCATTGGTACCGGAACGCACCAGAACGGCGTTTCGGTTAGCCAGCTATGCTACTTACTTTGTATGATAATGTATTGCGTCACGCTACGTGTTTTGTCCTGTTTTTAGATTATTTCATTGTTCTTTGCCTTTACGTTTTTGTTACTACGTTGAGTAACGTTTACATACTTATTGGCAGGGCCGGTGCTAGCAACTGCGGGGCCCAATTAGAAATCTGTTGGCGGGGCCCCTACTTTTCATATAGCGAAATGTATGGGTGTTTATCTTTCATAAAATAAAAGTATCTACACAAACTAAAAAATAGCCATTTAATACTTGCTGTAAAACAAATTTAAAATGGGTCTAATGTAGTCTAG
Source organism: Trididemnum miniatum (assembly GCA_964006365.1). NCBI lineage: Eukaryota > Metazoa > Chordata > Ascidiacea > Aplousobranchia > Didemnidae > Trididemnum > Trididemnum miniatum. The sequence continues at coordinate 17,631,455 of OZ023233.1, forward strand.
ATGCTTTTTTTTTCAAGAAAGGCAAATTGGGCAATTGCAAATTTAATAACAGCATTACGATAATATCGTGAAAGTCATGCCGAACAGCAATAATTTGCGAGTAGGTCTACATCTTTTCAAAATTTGTAATTCCTGATAAACCTACAAAGCCTTATGCCTTCAGCATCGAAAATGCGCCTACGAAAATGCTTCATATTGGTGAAGAAGTCGGATCGAAGGCATGAGATAAACAAAAACTACCAAGTTTTTTAAAAAGGATTAAAACTGCAATTACTCTTACCAAAATTTAAAAAAGAATTTAGGGAAGCATGCCCTCGAACCCCTTAGAAAGGTTTTCGTTCCCAAATTGCTTCAAATTAACTCGATCTTCTATTGACTATGTTACTATAAATCTTGGAGGTTTCTCAAAGCTTTCGGTTTTATGAAATGGAGTAGCCTATATTCGACATTTTAACTTACGTGCCAATCAATCATCAGGCCTATTGTTATTACTTCTATTTAGTTTTAAGGCGCTGAGTAATTAAAGGATGCGTGTAGCGTTCACTTAGCTACGCGCCGGGAACCACCCGACTAGAATCCTACTTGAACAAGTGACCTACTGAGCTTCGACGCCTGACGCGGGAGTGCCACTCCAAAGATATCGACGAAGAACTTATATTGAAGCAACATCAGTACACACATCAGTTAATCGCAATCCTAAGTCTAGTCTACACTAGCACAAAGGCATACTTGAAAACGTTGAGAACAAATTGTGCGTATCCTGCAAACATTAAGCATTAAACTATACAGTACCAAAGAGATTACACAAGCCGCAAGACCAAGAACTGTTACTATGGTTATGAAAATTAAAATTTAGTCAAATTAATACAAAAACAATCTACATTCCACAAACAGCGTCTACAGCAACAACCACCAATCAATACCCACCTTTTGCCGTTAAACGTAAAATAAGCTAGTTAAAAACATGAATAATCAGTCAGCTACTGTAACTCTAAAACTTAAGCAACAACACTAACCCACGCAGCAGCTACGACAAATTCACCAGCTAAAACGTTAACCATCAAAACTGCACTGAAATGCTGACCCATAATAATCAAATACCGAGGACCATATGTCCATCGGAAAACCTCGCTATCACTCAGCAACATATTACTGACAAGCGCAAATTGAACTGTAGGCCTACATGCAAGGTTAACCGCCTGCTATAACTTCCATTGAACTAAGAACTAGCAACAACAAAATGTTATGCTGACTGCAGACGGCAATCACATTTCAAAGGTTACTATGGAAACGAGCTAGTGAATCAGCTCAAAGCGAGGTTGTACAAGAAAATGTCAAAGCATAGTGATATCAGCAGAGTTTTCTATATTAGAGTTGTCCGACTCTTTCTCATTTTTCTTTCTTTATTATAATGGTTACGCTTCAATACTAATAGATCAATTGTTTCAAAGAAACGTCGCAGTGCATAAGATACAATAGCAGCAGCAGCATAATGCATGGTTCACACTAGACGCGGTAAACGGAAAGCGGAATCCGCGAGCGGAATTTCCGCGCGTAAAACTGCGGTACCGTCGCGGTTTTTCCGCGCTTGAGTTCACACTAGACTCGACGGAAGAAATGCCAACAGACACTGAGGAAGTAAGCACAGAGGGTGGTTCCCTCGTGCATACTGTAGTAGACACTCTGTGTCTGAGCTCCAGGGTATAATTATTTAATCAATAGATCTAATAGGTAGGCTACTTTTGATATCCAGCAAATTTTGTTGAACTATAAAAATTTAGCAGATGCCCACTACCCACAATTTACATTAACTCAATCTAATTTAGAGTTGGTTATTGCATATTTTGCTAAACTCAATTGTAACTTTAGCATAATGGACTGGTCAATCGACAATTTTCCGCGCGCGGAAGCGGAAAAAGTTGAAATATTTCTACTTCGTATTTTTTACGTCGAAGCACAGTTTTTTACCGCGCGGAAAAAATGACAAAAATTTCCGCTGGCAGTGGGAACGAGTCCGTCAGCGGAAAAACTTTCCGCTTTTCCGCGCTAGTGTGAACCAGGCATAAGAATGCAGCAATCCAGCAACTCTGAAAGTCTGAATCTAGTCTTGCAGCTTGCAGCAGCATTATTTTTTTTATTTGCTTTGAAATCATAATACGAAATGCACGAATTTGTTTTTAAAAACTTAATGCCAACCAACTGGTAATACTCTGCCACTGCGCCAAAGAAAAGTAAACTTATGGCCTACCCTGATATTTCGCCACTACTTTTTTAGCATATTTAGCAAAAAATACTTAACGCAGGTAGGCTAATAGGCAGTGGCGTAAAAGAAAGTAACGGTAGACATTTACACGAGTAGCTTTTTCGATAACGAATAAGCCTAGCATTTTCGATAACGAGTATTTTCAGCATGAAGGAACGCTACCCGAGCAGTTTTTTTCTGCACAAAGTAGGTTGGTTTCAAATTTTGAGCCTTAGTGTCGATTTTCTTAGTTAAAAGAAAAAAAATTGCGCTGGATAATTTGAGATCTTTGGAAGCTTGCACAGCACACATTATTAATATTTGACGAGCGCGTCACAAAAAACCTCTGGTATACAACAGCTTTTTTCAAAGCTATCGAGAGCATTTATGATAGAGGTTTTTCCGAATGCGAAAACCAGGGAGTCGAACCGAAGCCGAACCGGGGTTTTATAAATCGGTTTTACGCTAATTTTGTCGAACCTGAACCACTGTGTACTTATAGTTCTTACAGTGCTGGGCTCACTTAAGAAAAAAGCATTGCTACGATGTCCACAAAAATACTGTGAAACCTGTGATGTAATAATTGCTTTTTGAAGAAGTTCATCTGTATTCTTGCCGTTTCCAAAACTTGCTGTTTTTATTTTTTGTGTTTAAAACTTTGAAGGAGACATTGCAGATTTCTTAACTACGTAGAAGAAATGAAAAAAAAAATGACGAGCAGTTTATAGTCAAATAAATACAGTACAATAAAATTGCTCGCCATTAGTTTTTTTATTTCTCAGTGCAGGAATGGGCAACACGATTTAAACAGATGAACTCTCAACTCTGACTTTCGTTTCGGACACTGAGCACAGAGAGTGGTTCCACTGTTAGTAATAATGAATACACCGTGCCTGAACCGTGTTTTTCAAAATCGCAAAGAGCGAACCGGAACTGAACCGAATAATTTGAGTACTTGCGAATCTTAACCGAACCGATTAAAAAAGCGGCTCGCTCCGTGAGGTCACACGCGTCACTTTGATCAGCGTAACCGACTTACACTTTGAAGGTGGCTCATATTTCGAGAAATACAGTACTTGCACAGCACTACAAGCTGTACATTGGCCCGTCAATGTGAAGATATTTTTTTTATCAAAGATTAGGCCGCCGGCGTCGGAGCATAGTAGCAATTTAATTATCTCGAAACTGGCTTTACTACTGGTATTTCATGCATTATAGTGGCCTGTCAATGCGAAGAAAAATTGCTTTGTACGTTTCATTTTTTAAAATATGTTACTAGAATTATACCATTTTTAACTGCGAACTTGAACCAGAACTTCATAAACCGGTTTGAAATATTTTTTACTGGAGCGAACCCAAACCAGAGCGTTTCAATTTATCTGAATCTTAACCAGAACTGAACCGAAATTTGAAATCGATGTTGAACCCAAACCGAACCTGAAAAATTAAACGGTTCGACTCTCTGGCGAAAACAGCTTTTTCAAAGCTATTCTGATGTTCCGTACTGATAACCTACTGTTCAAAATACTAGGCTAATTTTTCATTTGCACAGGCAGTGATGGGAACGATAGGCTAAAATTTTCTGTAAGTAAGCAATAACCATAACCGATAATTTCAAAAATTCCCTGGGCGATACCGATTATAATCGGTAAATTTCAATTTCTTGAAGTGATGTCGGTAATCGATAAATTCTTCCGATATATGTTGCATTAAATTTTCGATGTGTTTGACGAAGCTTTTTTGAAAGTCAAATTGCAAAAATATTTTTCTAGATTTTTAAGAAAAGAAAGCTGTTCACGAACTCTGCCGTGGCAACAAGAGACATTTTTTTAAATTGGAACAAGACTTTATGGACACTGCGTATTTTTCCACAGCACCACCTCACTAACTTTGAACACTGTGTGCATAAAGAATCGTTTATCTCGATAATTTATCGGCCATAACAAAATGTACTACAAAAGCGATATCTTTAATCAACAAATCGAAACTATATCACCGATAAATGCCCATCTCTGTGCACTGGTGGTTAAGCGAGTCTACTATTAAGATCTTAACATTCGTTTCATATGCATAAACATTCGTTCGTTTTCCGATTACAGCAACAATTTTTAAGAAACATTTGCCATTACTTTAAATCGCTTAATTAGCCTATGTAGCAATCGGAAGGCCACCACTTTATTGACAATGACATTTTTTAACTGCAAATAAATTTACCGTGAGCATTTCAAATTTTTTCGTTTTGGTACAGAAAAGTTTCATCACAAAATAAAATCCAAAAAAATCAACCCGTCATTATACTCGCGGTATTCCGCCAAAGCGTGTAACAAGTAGCGGGACCCGTTTCCGCCGCTGAGCGCCCAGGCAACTCAGCTTCAAAGTTCGAAGAAAACAGCGCGGTGACGAGTCCCTGGCGATACTTTGTCCGATTTGACCGGCCCAGGGCGCGAACCCCAGACCTCCCGCATCGATAGCGATGTCGTTACAACTAAGTCCAACAAACCAAAAAGCATTTGGCCTGATGTATTGTCCAATCAGTAGGACAAAAGATTGAATTCAGTAAAACTTTAGCGATAGGTCTCCTACTTTCCCTGCTTTTAATGAGATCCATAAGTTTTAATAGCTATTTTGACAGCTAAGGTCTCATAAAAAATCAAAAAATAATTAATGCAAAATATTTTGCATTCAGAAAAATGTCGAATTTAATTTGGATCAAATTCCTGAAAATATTGCTCCAAAATTTTTAATGATGGAAATCAATTTCGATTTGAAATGACATATTTAGACTGGAACTTTAGTCTATCACTAAATGCAGTTTGTGTCCTACAATGGGTGTCTTAGTAACCCATGCTAAAGTACAGCTCTATAGACTACCTAATCACTAAAACTATCCTTCACGTTATTTATATCAATTTTGGCTAACTAGGCTACATAATCACTAAAAATTCTCTTGCAAATGTCTGTAAAACTATCCTTTACGTCATTGAAATCAGTTTTAGCTAATTCGTTAGCTTAACTCCGGCGTTTGAACGCTTTGGTCACTTTTCACAATGCAATGTGACTGTAGTCTGCTGAAATCGATCTATAAGTGCTCATGCGTAAAAACGAAATCACGTGATAGAGTTGGACAACTCTAATAAAGAAAACTCTGATGTCAGACTGGCTGGCTGCCAGGGAATATCCAAAAATGAAACAACGCAGTCTATCTCACCGTAACAACGCGTTTTAGCGCCAGGACTAATGTTAAGGGGAAAACGTACACACGAGTTAAATTTATAATTGACACAACATAAAAAAATAAATAAATAAACATAAGCCTCCCAAAAAAAGAAAACAAAACTAACTTTTGAACACCCAAAAAAACGACTGCTAGTGAAGGCTCGGGCTGTGTTTTTTGCAGCCCGGACCGCCCATGACCCGCAACCTCCGGCCCAGTAGCAGTAACCGACTCAGTAACTCATCCCAAAAATTAAGCCCGGCCCGCCCAAAACACATTCTTTTATGAACCTTCAGCCACATTTAAAAGAAAACTGGAAGTTGAAAGAAAGTTCAAATATTGGTAGCGGCTCGTTGGCGGCCCAATTAGAAACAAAAAATAGTACTAAGCGGTTAGCGGACCACTAGAAAGACCGGTCACCGGCTCGTTAGCGGGTCTCTTGGCGGCTTATGCCATCTCTAACGACAGCATTTGATGAAGGCTTATAGAGTAGGGTTTCTTAACCAGGGGTGCGAGAAATGTTTCTAGAGGGTGGGGGGATGATGAATTATTTTACCGATACATTTGCCGGAATATTTTCACTGGAATATAGGATATCTAAAGACGGTAAATCTTTTTTTTTGCTCTTCACCGATATTTTCACCGGAATATAAATAGAGCATCTGAAGCTGGTAGACCTTTTTTTTTGCTCTTTACCGACATTTTCCAATTCTAAACGGGGGTGAATTGGTTAGTGATTCAAAAGGAGTGCAGCAAAAAAAAAAAAAAGGTTAAGAACCACTGACTTCGAGATTTTAGTGTAGAATAGGCCCTATGCTCCCTTAAATAGACGCTAAAAAGCTACAACTGAAAATACGATGAAACTTCCCTGAAACTATCTACAGGTATTTTCTGGTAATCAGCAAACCCACGTGATCAAACAAATACGTAAATTTTTTCCTTACCAATTTTAACGGCTAAGGTAGCAAATTGCTGAGAATGGTGAAGCTTGAGTCAGCGAGCAGTTGTACAGCAGGGAGTAGCAAAATCCCCACTAAATGCTGAACAGTGAGCAAGGTGCGTAACTAGGATTAGCTGAGAGCCTGGACACTGCCCAACAGAGGCGTGCCCAGGAGTTTGAAAGGGGAGGGGTGAAATTTCAAGCCATGCCAGCAAGGCCGGATGTGTTTTCATTTTGCAAAAGAGGACAGAAGGTCATCACTTCCGTTTTTCGCCCAAAATCAAGTGAAGAGCAAAAAAGGTCATCACGTCCGCCCAAGTCCACTTATCCGTCCAAAGCCAAGTGAAGCCACAGCCCCAGCGCCCCGCCCCCTGAATACACCCCTGAATGCCCGGAAAAAAAATTCTAGGCATTTTAAAAATGGCCCTGGGCATTTCCCCCCCCAAAAAAAATCTAGTAACGCCGCTGCAGTGAGCAGTTAAAACAATCACCACTTTACGGCTCATATTGTAGTTTTTACCGCTTGTAAACCAGGCTACCCGGTATGGAAATGAGTGCTGGAACTGGTAGCGATGATAGGTCTGCTCGTAATAGAATTAGCGGACCAATGATGCAATTTAACATTATGGATGCATTGAAAAAAAGACCAAGGTTAGTCACAAATAGCTTGATATATTATCTGATTATTCGTACGGTAAGCTACTCGTAATTGCATTTCGGGACCAACCGTGTGTCCGAATAGATGGAGCGATTCACGTCTGCCTCTGCTCTAGAACGGTAAATTCAGGTTTGAACTTTGATTCCGAATCGGGTCAAGCCACTGACTTCAAACTTAATATTCACAGTTCAATGGGAAGAGTAAGCCGACAAGTTCACCTGTTGCGTCGTTGGGAAAAACGCGTAAATGAGAGTCTCTCATCTTGGAGTGGCAGACGGATGGCCGTATCTCCACAAGCTTATGATAGCGCCTCCATTGCTTTCTCGTGTCAGGAGAATAAAAACGCCAAAAAATAATTATACAAGCTACGTTAAACTTTCTATGCAAGTTGTATATATTCAGTGATGGGCACGATAAATCTTTCTGTACTAAAGCGATAACGATATAATCGATAACTTCAAAAATACTTTTGGCGATACCGATAATCGATAAATCGCAATTTTTTAAAGCGATATCGGTAATCGATAAATTATTGCCGATAAATTTTTCCGATAAATGTTGCGGTAAATTTTCAATGCAATTGACGAAGTTTTTTTTTCTTGTAAGTCAAATCACAAAAGTGTTTTTCTAGATCTTTCAAAAAAAAGAGCAGTTCACGGACTCTGCCGTGGGATTAAACACAACAAAGAAAGATTTTTTAAATTGAAACAAAACTTTATCGACGCCGTGGATTTTGCCATAGCGCCAACTCCTTAACTTTGAACACTGTGTGCATAAAGAATCGTTTATCGCGATAATTTATAGGCGATAACTATATGTATTACAAAAGCGATATCGGTAATCGATAAATCAAAACTATTTTGAGCGATAACGTCGCCAATAACTATCGCCGATAAATTATTGCGATAAATGCCCATCTCTGTATATGTTTTGGTAGTAGGCCTACGTAAGTTTCTATTCATTACAACCTACCCATGACCCGTGAGTGTAAAACAAGATTTTGGTGGGGTGATGGAGGACCTCGTAGTCGTAGATATGCCTTGTGACAGGCAGTCCAGCAGATTTTTGGCAGCGTCATGTGCGTCGAAAAATGATTTTTAATAAAACGGATTTCTGAAAATATTTTCAACGCCTCAAACAAAATCACTTGCATTTAACCAAATGAAAAAACGACATTGAGATATCAGATAAGCGCATGTAATACCTTTCATTTAAAGTTGGAAACAAATTTGATAGCTAGTTAACTTTTGGCAAAAAAGTCGAAAAGAGTGAAAAATGTTTCGATCCACCTGACCTTTTTCCGCTGCTGCTGTCTTGCAGAACAAACAGTGATCAATCAGGTGAAGAAGATTCCGTACCAATCTGCAGTTTTTTTTCAATTATCCTTCACGCCGTGTTTGCGAATACTGTAGTTCACACATAGCTTGCGAATAGTTTACGACGTTGCGGGTATGGCACGCACTGACACGCTGAACATGGAAAGATTACAAACCGTTCACGCCTTGCCACGAAAAGAATACGCTTTGTTCGCAAATACGTTACGCATACTTTACGTAGTGTTTGCGCATACGCAATTTACTACAAACTTTTTTGCAAAAAAAAATTGAGGTTATTTTAATGTAAAAGTTACCGGTGAGATTATTGATATTGTAAAAACAAAACTAAATGACGTTAAACTCTCGAGATTTGGCTGTTGCTGCTGAGAAGCAAGAAAGGGTTATGTATTTAGCAGCTTCTTCTCTACTTCTCATTGATGAGGAAGAGGAAAGAGTTAAACAAGATGTTGAAAAGCAATATACCCCCAAAAAGAAGAGAACAAGAACAATATGGGTGAAGGACTGGCTATCAAGAAGAGAAATTTTTGGACACTACTATCAGTTGTTGACAGAATTACATAGGGAGGAATGGAAGATCCAAAAATTTATATAGGGAGGAACTATAACTTAGGAATTACTTAAGAATTACACCCGAGCTATTCCATGAGATGATTGAGAAGACAACTTCTCATTTGAAAAAGAAAACAACATGCATGAGATTACCAGTAATGTAATCCTCGAGGATGTCCTTGGCCTCCAGGACAAATTAGTGAAGTCCTTGGCTTTGGCCTCGGCTGTCCTAGGCCTTGGATTTTGCGCTGTCCTCGGCTCAAGGACTCAACGTTTTTAGAAATTCAACTTTGCGATTGTTTTCACAAAACGCAAGCTGTTTTAAAAAAAATGATCCAATTAACAATAAGCATCGGTAAGCTCGCGCGGCGAAATAAAAGTAGACAATGCATGATGAGAAAACCTTACAGTTACATTGTGAAAAGCAAAGTTTTGACAATTCAAGATTTTGTTTCTCACAAGGGTTTTTAAATTTCTCACAAGGGTTCCTTAGGGTTTTTAAATTGAAATTGTCAGCAACAAAGCTTTTGGTAGAAAATTTAATCTGTGATAATTGGATTCCTAGCGGGATATCCTTGATGTTCAAAAACTCGGGTAGAATGATGGGAGAAAGCTACTTTACACTTTTGTTCAAAGTTTCAATCAACTGTTGTTTATTTACTTCATAATTTGCTTAATAGCCATGCAAAGCAGTCTGGAGTAAAGTAGTGATGTAAAGCAGTCTGAAAAAGAGAATGTCGCGCCGGCGATGTTATTTGATATGATATCTTTGTTAGAGGTGCTAATTGCGACTGTCCACTTTTTTGCTTTTCTGTTCCTCGATGCTCTGAATTTTTCGCTTAGAGCACCTGCATGTGGACTGAGCTTGAGGTTTAGTATGGCAGTACGACAAGCTTTTTATCATGGGAAATCATTCTGGCCAGGCTCGTGGTAATTGTTTTTACATACAGTATTATAGATGAGATATAGCCTACTAGAGTACCGATACAGTAAAGACTGCAGACTCAGAATGATTAACTAGAACATAGGCTATGCCTTCTTTAAAAATTATAACTTATAATTAACTATAAAACGTTTAAGAGTAATAACTATAGGGCCAGTGAAGATTGGAATAGCTTAAAGTGCGGCCAGTGTAGCAAATAAAAATTGTGGCCGAAGCGTAAATTTTTATGAACATTTTATTGCATATGCAGGTTTGCTTAAAAAACGAAGAGCGTTAATACTATTTTTACGAAGCCATACATGCACAGCTAAGGTTTTTATTGTAGTGAAGTATGTGCATCATGGTAGATGGCCCAGCCGGACATCGAACCCGCGAAATCAGCTCTCCAGCCCAATTCGCCGGCCACTCGGTCAGACAAGCTTTGTTTGTAAAACTTGGGTCTCGATCTCGAACAAATTCACTGAGTTTTGATCTCGGGCTCAGTGGCGTCGTGTCATTGGGGCCCGGGGGGTGAGATGTTTTACTTTTTATAATTTAAAATTAAAAAATATAAAATAATAGCCTGTGCCATTTTGTTTTCATCTTTCAAACTAACGCCATACCCTCCCCCCCTTCTTATACAATAAATTCCATTGTTTTGTATTCCAAAAGTTTATTTAATAGCACGGTACATTGTCAAGGTTTTGGGCACACGCTGAAAGAACTTACAACATTGAAATAAACTCGGCAGTGAAATTAGCACAGTACTGGAATAAGCACATTGACCAAATAAGTTGAGCAGGGAAATAACAAGCACAGCAGACCTACTAAAATAAGCGTCGGTCTGACCAATCTGACTATCGCGCCTTTGCGAAGTGCAAGGTTGATAGACCAGCTGAGAGGGGTCAGCACACCTTTTCTTGGTACTAACAACCAAGTATATTGCGACCTACTGTGAGTACTACGTCAAAAACCATCGGCGAAAAGTGATTTCTGCCGGGTCAAATTGGATGCGTTTGGCCACAATGGGGGCCCAAAAACCGCTAGCATACCTTTTGTATAGGTACCACATGAAACCTAGAGGAAACGAAAGCTTTCATCGACCAGATCACGAAATGGTATGTGACAGAAATTTTTTCGGCTGCTTTACCCCCGACAGAAACCCCCAAAGTTCGAGTGATGACGTCACAAAAGTATGCCAGCATACCTTTTCTGGTACCACATGAAAGTAAGTGCAAACGAAAGCTTACATTGCATTGATAACGAAATGATATTGGGTATGTGACAGAAATTTTTTCTCGGCTTCTTACCCTCGGCAGAAGCCCCCTAAGTTTGAACTATGACGTCACAGGGAAAACATTTTGACTATGAATCGCATGAAACTTAGTGCAAACGAAAGCGTACATTGCACTGATTATAAAATGGCACTGCATCTGACAAAAATTTTTTGGCTGCTTTACCCCCGGCAAAAGCACCACAGGTTTAATTATGACGTCATATGAGTCCTGTTCGCTGTGACGTCATAACTCGAACTGTGGGGGCTTCCACCGGGGGTATATAGCAGCCGAAAAAATTTCTGTCACATACCATTTCGTAATCAGTACAATGTATGCTTTTGTTTGCACTAAGTTTTATGCGATTTTTAGTCCAAGTTTTTTTGCTATGACGTCATGATTCAAACTTTGGGGGCTTCTGCCGGGGGTAAGCAGCCGAAAAAAATTTTTTGTCACAATCATTTTGTAATCAGTGCAATGTAAGTTTTCAAACAGCATGGGCGATAGACGGGTTCATCTCTTTAAAAGTTAAGTCTTGAAAAAGGCTGTTTATTTCCTTGAAGATCTTTTCCGCCAACTCTCTTCAGAAGGAAACCATAGGCAACTGAGGAAAGAACGCATTGCACGCGAATTTATAGAAAGAGCATGCATCGAGACTGGTCACTGCTGATTGGTCAACATCGGGCGGATGTGATTGGTCAACAGCGAGAGCGGAATTGGATCACGTGATCGGCTGGAGTGAGCGTGAGCGATTGTCAACGTGTAAACGAACTCTTTTTGACGACAAAGCACTGGGTCCAAGGTTTTAATGAAACCTTCATTGAAACCTTCAATGAAATCCTTCAATGAGACAGAGTTCAAGTTCGAGTTCACAATAATTTTGCAAGCCGGGTTAGAGATCTTTATGTTTGATTTTGCAAGTTCGGGTTCAGTAATTTTTACCGAGTTTATGCCAAGTTCAAGTATTTTTTTCGGGTTTAGGCTGAGTTTTAGCAATTTTGTCAAATTTAGGATAAGTTCAAACTTTAGTCAAGTTTTTTCGAGATGAAGTGCAGAGTTTTGAGTTCAGGGATTTTTGTAGTTCGAGTCTGGCAAAAACAAACAAGTTCAGCAACTGCGAGTTCGCTGCCCTGTTAAGATTTCTCTATCAAGTTGTGTTATTTCTTTTAATAAAAATCAAATCAGCGAAACTTGTGCTTGCTATTGGTTAAATACCATTTTTTTTCTGTGAAGATTTTGTAGAACTGGTTGGTATACAAAATTTAGTATAAGTTATTCAAGACGAGAACAAACAACTATTTTCGTGCTTCTAGGCTGGAGACAAGTTTAATCAAAAGTTTTTGATCATTTTTTTTGTCATAATAAAGCAACAATCATGGACAACCGCGGAAGGAGATAAAACGATATGTAGCTTAGACTTCAGTCAGTAATCATAAAAAGCTGCGACCATGTTGCGTTGTGGTTTAGGTAAGATTTGTAAAATGTATGTTTGTGAATAAGTCTAAAATTGTAATCGCTAATCCTGTGTTCTTCCTTGTATTACAATCTCAAACTAGCCTACTGTGTTTCTTCAAAATCATCTTATGTTAAAATAAATCTGAAACACCGCTTTTAAAAACACGAATATTCAATGACATCATTGAAGAGATGAGTAACTTGATAGGATGGAGTGAAAAAAATTTTTTTGGAAATCGAAAAAAGTGTAGTTTTCAAATCCTGGCAAGTGGTGTAAAACTTCTTGAAAATTTTGGTTTTGATGGGCTGCTCCCATTTTCCAGTCGGCTACCCCCCCAAAATGTTATCACGACTAATGACGCAGGGGGTAATTCTTATACCTCGGTAACCACTGATCGGAGAGTAATGGTATATGGCTCAACATCTGTGGAAATGCCATGTTTCTTTCAGTGCTAAGAAGAAAGTTTTTTCTATTTTCAACACAAAAATGTTACCGTCGAAAAACAAAATTTACTACCATTTTTGGTAAATTCACTTATGCGTAATGGTGTAAGAAGCGCAGTCGTTTAAATCGTTATTAATTCCTCTCATATAACTAACACTGTTTGTGATTTAATGCATCAATAAATGGACGGATGGTGACTTCCACTATTACTGAAATAGAATGAGTAGTAACAATTGCCTCAAATCACCAAGGACACATAACCAAAGGAGGAAGTCACTGAAATATATTGGCGTCCAGCAAATTTAGTGATTTTGATAAATTGATTTTAATTTAATGCGAAACTGTTTTTAACCCTAGAGTGCATGAAGGGGTCTGTGAGACCCTATACGGTGTTTCGCCTTGCGTAGCTCCTACAGTTTTCTCTCGACTAATCCCAAATTTTCTGACTTTTATTTTTTTGAGCTGAACTTTTTGACTATAAAATTTCGATACAAAGCAATTTTTAGAAATAACAAAAATTACACTTATTACATTACTGCATGAGGAGGGTCTCTCAGACCCCTACGCATTTCTTATGAAAAAACTGGGCCTGCTTCTACAAAACTTGTTGGATTTCTATATTTATTCATGAAATAGAATAGCCATTGTCACAACCAGGTCCGGCGCTAAGAAGGGCGGGGGAAGGGGAACCTAACCCCCCCAATAAACAAGCTTACTCTTTTGAAAATAGTGGCTTTTGTGCTGAATTGCAAACTTGGGTCCTCCTTGATAAACGCTTGACTCCCCCAAGTCGACTGTTCTGGCGCCGGCTCTGGTCACAACAATGTCTGATTGCGTTATTCAAATATTTTGAAACACCCCACGAGAAGCAGTTTCAAATAATACAAACAGGGCAATTAGGAACGATTGCCATAAGTGAGCTTTCTCTGTATTCTATGCAGAAAAAAAAGGCCAAATCGGTTAGACTATTATATAATATTGAGCCAGGACAGATTGAAAATGACGGACCTACCAGTGAAAACAACAACTCGTGACTGTTGATGAGGAGCTGTACCCATTCACAGGCAGTTGCCCGTGCGTACATTCAATATATATCGATATGTATAAAAAGCCTGCTAAACAGCTAAACATGGTTTGGAGTTTGAAACGCTAGCTGATGCTCAATCATACAGTATTACATTTCGCGCGTATCTATATAAACATGGGTAAAAATCCTAGAGGGATGTATCCCCTCCAATAATCCGGCAGCTAACCTCCCAATATTTTTCATGGAAGTGAAAACTTACCCACACGATGTGTAGTAAGCCTCGAAAAATGATTAATTTTGCTAAATCATCCCCCCCCAATGCTCAAGATAAATATGCACTTCTGTATATAAACCGGGAAGGACTAGAAAACTGATCGCGGGCCACGCAGTTTAGAAAACGTGATAATGAATGCAGCAAGACATGTCACAGAAGACAGAAATGTTACAACGGATAATGATTTTTCACGTGCCTATCCCTTGCAAGGTGATTGAGAAAACGTAATTTGACATTTCTATAGGCACTAGAAAACTATGAGTACTTCTAGCAATATGAAGTGACCACAACTGAGAGCTTTATTCAAGCAAGTTAGCAAGTTTCCGTTCACTACTGTTGATCATAATTCCAACACGAAGACTGCTTACTGCTGCAGGGATGTCCGTTATGTGTAAAACACTGCCAATTTCTGCTAAAAACTGCTCACTTGTGTATGAGCATTTTATTTAAAACGGTGTAAGCTAAGACTAAAGAGGAAAAGTACAGCCACAGTAAATCTCAAAACTGGACGTTTCGACACAGATTCAGCTGTCATCATTTGCGATGTAAGCAAAGCAGTATAAAGCTGAAAAAAACCTACTGCTTTGCTTACACTGCTGATGACGACAGCTGAATCTCTGTTGTCAAAACGTCCAGTTTTGCGATTTACTGTGGCTGTACTTTCTTCCTCTTTAGCTATTTGCATCCCATAATTATTGTATTCCGGTGTTGTAAGGCTATGTTTGTCCGTATTTAAGTTCACAGTGCAGCTACCCTAATGTTTTTTCAACCTTTTAATTTAATTTTACAAACGTCTTTTCTGATCATTTTTCGTTAAAAACTGATAGAATTTAGGTGGGAGCTTTTTTGGACGAATTACATGAAATTGAGTCAATAAACATACTACAAAAATTAAAGAACTGACGAGCATCTAAACCTATTCTTTTGGGTAGTTTATATCACCATTTAAGACTTGGAATATCCTTTTTGACCACCCATGTAAGTGTTGCAACGCCCTTTATCAAACAAATTCATGAAGATACAACGTTCTATATTCAAACTACCAAGTTATCCGTATAGTTTATCTAAAGCCATATTAAAACCCAGTTTTCGGACGCTGGGGTCTCACAGACCCTTTCATGCAGTAACAGACACAAAAAAAGTCATGCACTCTAGGGTTAAATTAAACACGAAAAAAGTGTAACATATAAAGACTGGATGGTGTCAAGACTGACTTCAGGACAAAATGATACAATATAAGATAAAATAAATGGCTGTTTTTGGCAGCCAAACTTGCAGCTTCAAACAATTGCTGGAGGTTGTCGATAAAAGAATCAAAATTGGTTAATTTGTAGTAGGCGTTTGCTTCCAAGTTCAGCGATGATAAATCGAACAAGCGAATCAAACTGCTGTTCAGTGCATGGGGGCACTCATCATCATTTGCACTTTCTTCAGCTACTTGTTTCCGATGTGCTAGCACTTTTGCCACTCCTACATTTCTTACATTTTCATTATCATCTCCTAACATCATCACGAAATCAGATAACCCATAAATCCAATAACTTTTTCAACTTAGTTCAGATGATTAAAAATTTTTCAAACAAACGTGTTGAAGAAATAACGGCACTTTGAGTGTGGTGCAACGGAATAGTTATTTTGCACACCAATAATATGTTTTGATTGCGATGTTAGGGGAATATAACGAAAAGTAAGAAATGTATGAGTGGCGAAAATGCTAGCTCGTCGAAAACGGCGGCTGAAGAAAGTGCAAATAACGATGAATGCCCCATGCACTGAGCAGCAGTTTGATTCGCTTGTTCAATTCACCATTGCTGAACTTGGAAGCAAATGCATACCACGAATTAGCCAATTTTGATTCTTACTAGCAAAAGCCTCCAGCAATTGCAAACCTTACAGATACAAAAATAGAAGAATGTCAGGAGAAACCTCTAGTATTTCCCTACCAGGGCCGTTGAGAGAAAATCCGGGCCCCGAGGCAAAAATATGATTCGCCCCCCTCCCCCCCCCGGTACTGGGCACTCTGCGTCGTGTGTCTCCAAAAATAAAGGTCGTCACATCGCGACAGAGTTGGATTCGGGCCGGGCTTTTCGGACCATGATTTTCAAATTATTTCGGGCTGATATTTAGCATGTCAACACAAAATATTTTTTGTCTTTTTTTAACATTTCTGCTGCATTTTTTATCTAAATCTTTATTCTATAGCATGAAGTCGTTTTGATTATTTTTTGTTATTCTACAATCAGTGGCGCACCCAGGAATTGACGAAGGTGGGCGGGGCCACAGCCGGGGTGGCTAAGGAAGTCTGGTGGTGGCTTCCAGCTTCCAGCCGACGGTTGCTAAGGAAGTCTGGGGGCGCAGCCTCCAGCCGCAAACGAAATTTGCGGTTTCACATAAAAAAACACTCATTTTAGCACAATTTTTTTATTGAAAAAGAGCATGCAGTGAGTGCAGTCACTATAGACAATGCAAAAATAGTTTCACAACTAATGTCTAAAAGCAAAAGTTTGGCTAAAATAAGTGAGGAGGCTGCAACCATTTCAAGTTTGAGAAATTGTAAACTAAAAGTTAGGTTTTAGCACCTTATTACAGGGCCAAAGGCGGGGGGCATGGCACCGTGCCCCCTGGCCCCCCTGCGTGCGCCTATGTCTGCAATAATGGTGTAATAGTGACGTAACTAAAGAGCACTGCGTTTTAATAATATTATTTCGGGCCGAAATCGGGCTTTTGATTCTTTTGTCAGATTCGGACAGTAGGTGTCGGGCTTGGGCCGAAAAAATCCGCCCGCGTCCAACTCTGCATCGCGAAGACGTAATTTCATTTTCATTTATTTTTATTTGGAAAACACTGAAATATAAATAAGAAAAAACTACACGGACGAGAAAAAGTAAATAAGTACACAAATGAGGCTTTTCCTGTGAGAGGCTGCGAAAAGATCATGAGTCCAACCCCAAAGAATTGGCGCGGTCGTCGAGGCTGCAGCCTCTCACATTCTGATGACACATACATTACAAGACATAAAACATACAGGCAAAGACACGTAAACATATAGTTAAGTATAATAAAGCTTACAACTTGCAGTAGTAAAAAAAAAACGGAGCATTTAATACCACATAGGAAAATTTGTTTCATCATCAAAGTTTTGATTTTTTTACTAAAGGATTTTACGCTTAATTCTCGAATAGATTTAAAATTCTGAAGGCAAATCATTCCATAGTTTACAGCCAGTGAATTTTATTGATCTTTGTGTGGTAGATTTGGTACAATGGAAATTTACTGCCCAGTTATCATCACAAGCAAACCTGGTAGGATAGTCGTGTATTTCCGAGGATATAATAAAATAATCCTTAAAACAATTTGAGAGAATTTTTTTTAAAACTAAGCATAAATTTCAAAACTTCTAATTTACAAATGTCATCTAATCTCAGCAAGTTTAATTTATCGTAGATTGGGGAGATTTTTGTCTTGATGAAAGGCATAGTGATAATTTTGACAACGGAATTTTGTTCAATTTGAATACGGTCAGTGTATTTAGCTGCGGTATTGCCCCATGATGTGACACCGTAGTATAAATGCGGATAGACAATACTATAATACACATTTATTAATCGAGATTGAGGGGCATGGTGTCTTAATTTAGAAAGAATTCCTCTTGCTTTGGTTAGTTTTTGACCAACATTATCGTTGGTTAGTTTTTGAACAGATTCCTCTTGCTTTGGTTAGTTTTTGAACAATTTCTCCAAAGTTTTTTCGTGTGTCTCTAAAAAAGGTCTTCACATAGCGAAGAGGTAATTTCTCCAACATTTCTTCGCATGTGTCTCTAAGGAAAAAAGTTTTACGAGAGCGGGGCCACTCAACGCGTGTGACGGGCCCCGGTACATTGTATCCCCTGCCCCCCTCTCACCAGCTCTGTACCCTGGCCAACGTTGGTAATCTACATCGTGCCAATGCTGCAACTAACTTCTTGCCAACATATGGCCAACAATTGATGTTTGCTGGGAGGTTAGGTGCAGCGAATGCTAGTCGTTTGACTAGCTCAATGTAGATTTGGGTTTGATCCTTGAACGCATCAGTTTGGGCAAAATTTCTGTGGCTCGCTATCATTGTGACATTTCGTGGTAAAAAAGAATCTTTTTTGTGTACCGCTGCTGAGTGCTGACACAATGAATTAACCCTTTACCCGCCAACGTTCCCATTTTGGGAACATCGTAGTAAGGCTTTTTAATTTACTAAGTAGAAATCGAGTTTTATTCAATATCGTTTTAATTGAAAGGCGAACTTGTAAGAATCAAGTGGTAGCAAAAATACATAAAAATTTTTCTGTCCATTGTATGCACAGGTTAGGGTAATTTCACAGAAAATGACATTTACCAACACGCCAACTAATGTGAGATTTTAGGACATACCCTCGTTAATTTTTTGCCCAAATTTTACTGTATTGTAACCATTATGAATATTGCTGACACCCTTATTACTTTCTTCTGACAATTTGTTTCTTCCTGCTTTTTTGCGCGCTCTCAAGTCGGATGTTCCCAAATTGGGAACGTTGGCGGCTATTGTTACCAAAAAATACACGTTTTTTATGATAGCTAATTTTGCAAAACAAAACTGCAGAAACATAAAGACTGAAAATGCCATTATGCTATAAATAAACTTCAATTGCTTTTCCGCTATGTAATTAATTTCTTGGTCCAAACGTGGAATGCGTTCTTTCCTCACGCTTACCTTTTATGGTAATCTGTGAGAAAGCTCTGCTGGTGATGCTGTTTTTTATTGTTACAGTATATAACTCACTTTCTTAGAACTACTATTTCATAGCAGTTACTACAACGACAAAGTAAGGCAAATATCATCTGATATCTTGAAAGTTCAAAATACACTTATTTAGCATTGTTATCTATTAATCTAGAGCAGTGTTTCTTAACTTTTGTTAAGCGGTCGAATCCTAACGATGTTGGGAACCGAACCACAGGTCAACGGGCAAATCAAAAAGTTTTTTTTTTTTGCAGAACATTGCACTCTTGGATCATCCTTTCGGGAGTTACGGAGCCATTTTCCGAGGCGATCTCCAAGAAAAAAGATCTTTGCCCTGTCTGAAGTTCTTTTTTTTTTTGCTGGGCTAGCTGACGCAATAGGCTAGCAGATGCAAAGTTGTAGCCTACTATGTTTTTTATAGGCTAAATTGTTTAAATTTTAAAGGGCTTCCACCAAATCCCAGGAATACCTCTGTCGAACTCCGGAAAAAATACACTGTCCTAGAGTTAACTGCATGAGATAAGATTCATGAAAGTTGTAGGAGGTGTAGGGTAGAGAGGTTGAGTGAATGAAGGGGATGCATTTGTGTGCGCAACAGTGTAGCAGCGTGCTACGATCACGCATTTGATAAGCGTGATCCAGGAGTTTGTGACGTCATAGACGACTGATGTTAAACGGATTGCATTGTGCATGTTAAAGCCTTTTTGGTTTTGAAGTGAGAGAAATAAAAGCTGTACATTAGAGTCTCGCTTGTTAGCTGCAGTATTGAGGCAAAGATAAGGAATAACAACATTGGTGACCTACCGACAGACAAAGGACAGCAAAAGTTATGTCTTCAGAGCAAGAGCCTTTTGTTGCAATTTTCTCCACTGCATCTGTATCAGCTGTTTCTATTAAAATTCCCCCGTTTTGGTCTAATGACCCCGCTCTTTGGTTTTCCCAGGTTGAGGCGCAGTTCACTCTTAAAGGCATAACCTCTCAGCTGACAAAATTCCATTACATTGTTGCTTCCTTAGAACCTCAGATAGCTCTCTACGTCCGCCCTCTTATTTTAAACCCACCTGCTTCCAACCCGTACGGTACCCTTAAAATCCTTCTTCTACAGTCATTCACTCCCTCGCAACAGAGCAGATTGCAACAAGTTTTTAGTGCAGATTCGCTAGGTGACATGAAGCCTACTGAGTTGTTCCTCCATCTTCAGAAATTATTCAGTGAGTCCACTACAGATGAGTCACTTCTCAGAAACGTTTTTCTTACGTTTACGTTCTCTTACGTTTACCTCTTACTATACGCACGTCATTAGCGGTCATGCAGGACAAACCGCTTTGCCAGCTAGTCCAATTAGCTGATACTCTTTTTCAACTTGCTCCTCCCTCTATGGCAGCTGTTGCGCCAACCCAAACAAGCTGCAATGGCTGTGCACGTTTGGAACGCGAACTCGAAGTTCTCAAGTCCAGACTTCTTCACTTTGAGAATGCTTCTTCAAACCAACCTCAACGTTTCCCTGTTCGACGGCGATCACCCTCACCTTGCCGTACCAATTTTTCTTCACCTAGTCGTTCAACGCTTTGCTGGTATCATGAAAAGTTTGGCTCCAGAGCTGTCAAATGCACCCCTCCTTGTCAGTTTTCTTCGAACTAGCAAGCCAGGCATTAGCGGCGCATGTTACTGGCATCTCTCCCAGCCGCCTTCTTTTTCTTACCGACAGGTCTTCTCGTCTTTCTTTTCTTGTGGATACGGGCGCAGCGGTTAGTGTGCGACCCAAGTCTGCCTGTAGAAATTACAAACCCTACCAAAGTAATCGACCCCTTCAGGCCGTCAATCACTCATATATTCAGACTTATGGCGAAAAGTTGGTTTTGCTTGACCTTGGACTTCGCAGAGCATTTCATTGGGTTTTTATAGTAGCAGCAGTGTCGTTCCCCATTTTAGGTGCAGATTTTTCACATCATTTCAATCTGAGTGTTGATTTGCGCCATCGGCGTCTCATTGACACCACCACTAATTGTTCCGCTATCGCTTCCGTTGTTTCTGCTTCAACCCTTTCCCCTTCTTTTTTATCTCCTGCTGACACTTTCACTTCCGATTCTTTTTCCAATCCTCTTGCTGAATTCAAGGACATTACCCAGCCACATTACCACGAGCGCCCTATCACACACAATGTCACACACCACATCACCACTACAGGACCTCCTCCTTTTTCTCGGCCTCGTCGACTGGCACCTGATCTTATCACCTGGCACCTGATCGATATCGCAATGCCAAGCAAAAATTTGAGCACATGCAGTCTTTAGGTATTGTCCGTCAATCTTCAAGCAATTTTTCTTCCCCTCTCCACATGGTTCCAAAATCTGATGGTGACTGGCGCCCCTGTGGTGATTATAGAGCTCTCAATAAAATCACTGTGCCAAATTGTTACCCAATACCCCACATTCAAGACTTTACTACTTCTCTTCATGGCTCAGTTATCTCCAAACTGGATCTGGTAAAAGCATTTCACCACATTCCAGTTGAACCAGCTGATGTGCACAAAACAGCCGTTACCACACCATTTGGCTTATTCGAATTTGTTCGCATGCCTTTCGGGCTTCGCAACGCTGCCCAGACTTTCCAGCGTTTCATGGATGAAGTGTTTCGAGGTCTTGATTTCTGCTATGTCTATATAGACAATTTGCTCATCGCAAGTAAATCCCTTGAAGACCACCTTGTGCATCTCCACCTAGTTTTTGAGCGACTCAGCAAGTACTCTTTAACTCTCAACGTCGCCAAATCCTCTTTCCGTCAAACGGAGTTGACTTTTCTTGGACACAAAATCACCGCGGAGGGCATCCTTCCGTTGCCCGAAAAAGTATCAGCAGTGAAACAGTTTCCCAAACCTTCCTCTGTTACTCAACTCCGTCAATTTTTAGGTCTTGTCAATTTTTACCACCGCTTTATTCCCAACTGTGCTCACCTTTTACACCCTTTGCACCTTTTTCTGAACAACCTTCCGAAATCCCGCTCCAAACAACCCTTGAATTGGACTGAAGAAGCTTCTGCTGCCTTTCAAAGTGCAAAAGATGTGTTAGCTTCAGCCACGCTATTGAATTACCCTCAGCCTAATGCTCCCATTAATCTCATGGTTGATGCATCAAACACCGCTGTAGGAGCAGTTTTACAACAACAAGTCAAGAACAGCTGGCAACCTATTTCATTTTTTTCCCGTTCTCTCTCACCTCGTGAAAGCAAATACAGCACATTTGATCGCGAGCTTCTTGCTACTTTCTCAGCTGTCAAGCATTACCTCCACAATCCTCATTTTCACATTCTTACCGATCACAAGCCACTGATTTATGCTATAAACTCGATCAATACCCAGCACTCACCCCGTCAAGCACGCCAACTGGACTACATTTCCCAGTTTACCACCGACATCCGACATATTCAAGGATCACAGAATCTTGTGGCTGATGCTCTCTCTCGCATCCAAGCTAACATATCTTTTGCTTCCTCCACAGTGTCTCTGTCGGAACTTGCGCAGCAACAACAAACAGATGTTGAGCTACAGTCTTACCTGCAGTCTCCAAACTCTCTCCAACTGGTCACTGAAACGACCAATGGTGTTTCCGTTACCTGTGACGTATCCACTGGTACTGCTCGACCTTTCGTCACTTCTTCGCTACGACATCGTCTCTTTTCTTCTTTACACAATCTCTCACATCCGGGTGTTCGAGCCACTCAAAAGCTGATCAAAGAACGTTTTGTTTGGCCGCGGATGAACGCCAATATCCGAGATTGGGCAAAAAGTTGCCCATCCTGTCAACGCTCTAAGGTCCAACGACATACTAGGACCCCTCTTCAATCTTTTCCGTTAGCAAAGTCGCGTTTTGCTCATGTGCATCTGGACATCGTCGGACCAATTCCTCCGTCCCGCGGTTTCAGGTACTTATTGACCATGGTTGATCGCTTCAGTCGATGGCCTGAAGTCGTTCCTTTAGCTGACATTCAAGCACAAACCATTACAGATGCATCTCTATCTGGATGGGTTTCTCGCTTGTTCCACTGTAACCACTGATCGAGGATCACAGTTTGAATCTAACCTTTTCCGATCTCTCCTACAACACCTAGGCATTACACGCATTCGCACGACCAGTTACCATCCTGCCTCAAACGGCATGGTTGAACGTTTGCACCGAACTCTTAAAGCCTATTTGATGTGCCACAGCTCGGCAGATTGGATAGCTTTTCTTCCTCTTGTGCTTTTGGGCATCCGATCTTCCTTCAAGCAAGATTTGGGCTGTTGCTCCGCAGAGCTATTGTATGGCACCCCGCTTCAACTTCCTGGCGAGTTCTTCAACCCTCCTCCTTATTCTCTGGCTGATCAACACGTGTTCCTTCAAAATCTTTCTAACCACATGAATAAACTTAAACCTTGTCCACCTAGATCTGTTTCTTCCAACAAGCCATTTGTTCATCGTGACCTTGAATCTTCATCGCATGTTTTCCTTCGTCAAGATACTGTACAACGACCACTCCAACCACCTTACTCCGGATCTTATAAAGTCCTGAAACGTTTCGCTAAAACCTTTTTGATTGACCAGCGTGGAATGCGATAATGTGTGAGTAAGGATCGCTTGAAACCAGCTTATCTCGAAAATGATGATCAACCACTCGGAATCCTTCCACAACATGATGATCCTGCACCGACCCCTCAATCCACATCTTCAAAACGACGCTCAAGACGACAAGTGCATTTTCCTCGTCATCTACATGACTTTGTCTAAAAGGAGGGAGAGCACTGTAGCAGCATGCTACGATCACGCATTTGATAAGCGTGATCCAGGAGTTTGTGACGTCATAGACGACTGATGTTAAACGGATTGCATTGTGCATGTTAAAGCCTTTTTGGTTTTGAAGTGAGAGAAATAAAAGCTGTTCATTAGAGTCTCGCTTGTTAGCTGCAGTATTGAGGCGAAGATAAGGAATAACAACAACAGCTCATCCGTCTGTCGCTCGGCGAGAGAAAACTCAAATATGATAAGACAAAAGGAGAAAAGAGGTTAATTCAGATTTAGCTAAGATTGATGTAGACCCGCACTCATGAGAAATTGCTTGGATGAGTGAGGGGCAGGCTGTTACGGGTAACTGAAAAACAAAAAATCGCAGAAAAAAACTTAAGCAAACTAAATAAGGGAAGAGTCTGTACTCCTTTTTCCCCCCGTGCATGAGGCTCTAAATTAGCCTAACTATTTATTATTGAGAGATTGTTTATAATCTTAAGAATTTTTTTCAATGTGAGTTAGCACCGGTACCTCTTTACCCAGATTTCAACAAGCTAGCAAAGATTTGAAAAAAAGAGCGAGGGGAACATAAGACTGTCGTTTAGATGGGACTGTTGTATGCATTCAATGTAATGACAGTTGCCCAGTTGTTGCTTGATAGCAATTATGTCGACTTTTTCCTGTTCAAAAAGTTGAAAAGTGAAGGAGAAAGATGTACCATCAAGGCATGATTGGGGTAGATGTATGTGATCGCCTCCTTTCCTCTCACAGGCCCAGACTACAATCAAAGGAATGGTGGTGGAACTGGTGTAGCAACTTACTCAATCTTTTCGTGTTGCTGCATTTCGATTTTACAACTTTGCAATTCAATCTAAAGCCATTCACCTGCACTTTCGCAGGAAATCGTTCGCAGCTATAGGTTGAATGCGAAGAGGCAAGGTGCGATTAGGAGGTCCCTACTGCAAGACTCGACTGGCTTGCGTAAAGTAGCGTCTACACAAGGCTTGTAGCTCTAGTTACGACAGAAAATGACAGAGTGATACATGAATCTTGTGATGCATTTGTAGGAACTAGACTACGTGGCGTCATCACTGAAAGCAGCGTTTATTGGCAGCAAACGTTTTCAAATTTCGGCCCTCCGCCGGCGCTAGAACTGTCGACTCAAGGGGAGCAAAGTTTGAAATTAGACACAGAAGCCGCTGTCTTCAAAACTGTACGCTTGTTTTTTTGGGGGCTAAGCATGTTGATTGGGTAGGACCAGATCCCCTCCACCTGGCGCCGGCCCTGTTGCGACCACAGTGGTTCATTTGCTGTTAAGACAAACTTTTCTTTGATATGTGACGCTTTGTTTACATTTCTTCAAACAAACGTAAAAATAGGCATTTTCAGCATACAAAAGCCGCCAATGTTCCCATTTTGGGAACATAAAAAACAAACAAGAAAATAACTTTTTTTCACAAAAACTTAACTTGACTTGTTTGTTTTAGCACTAAAGCACTCTCTTGAAAAAGCAAATCGTAAAAATACATGAACAAGGTCTACATGCGGCGGGTAAAGGATTAATCATCTTCGTTGTTCATCTCTTATTGCGGTAACTGGTAAAGTCGTATTAGCTCTCGGTTAAAATATCTGTTAAAAAGCGAACTGTTTCTGCAAATTCGATATCAAAAACAGCAAAGAATGGGTCCTTTTATTGGAAGGTTAGGCCTACCTATTTCCCGATAATACCAAGCGTACCCATATTGTTGGTACAGTAAATAAAAAGAGTAATAAAATCTAAACCTGATTCGCATTAACTTACAATTTCAAAAAGCGTGTGACGGAAATACTCTCCCCACAGACGTGTTTTTCAGCATTTTACTCAACCCCAAATGTTCGCAGTAGCAATACGCAGCGAAATTACGTTTCATTTTATTAAACTATATCAGCTAAACTTATGAGTATAACAAAAAGCCAAAAAATAAAAAAAGTTTTTTGTTTTCTTCAGATTCAAAAAAAAAAAAACGCCTCGTTTTTTTAACTTACAACACTACTCAGGAGACAAAGTTTTTGACAACCGACAGCAACTATAGGAATGTTATGCGGTAGATATCAAAAGCAACTGGTACCTACCTACAACAGACAAAAACACCTTTATAAGATAGACGATAAAAACCAAAGTGAAACTACCCATCATTTGCTGCACAAATGGAAGGCCAAAAAAACACGAGAAGGCCATACCTTTCTCTGGCTATCCTCTAGAATTGCCCCTGCCATCTTATACTAACCATATCCGTTTTTGCTGAATCTATTAAATAAGATGATGTGTATTAGTGCCTATTTTTTCAAAAAAAAGTGTATGTAGTAAGTATCCTCACTTGACAAGTGGATACTGATTAATTGGTATGATTAAACGTCGGAATTTTTTAGCCATAAAATTTTCTGATCCAAAAACATTCTGTAATGCTCTTGCAGAGTGTGTTCTTAATTGCGCCTTTCTTTTTTGCTTGAAACGTTTGATTTTATGAAATCATGCAGAAGCTTTGCTTAAGTGCAAGTTCACTCTTTGTTCACCTTTTAAGCAATGTCAGCTTATTCATGCGCATATTGCTTCAGGAAAAGGTATTTTTAACCTGAGGTCTATAAATTTCTAAAAAGTATGATGCTGACGATAAAAACTTGTTTTATTCGGCGAAGTAGAAAATATAGCGCATAGTAACCACAACACTTGACAAGTGGAAAATACGTTACTTAGTCGTCGAAAGCTGTGAAATGCGGCGTAAGAGCCAAGATTACCAAAGCAATTGCATCCACATACGGGCAACTATGCGTAAGCTGTCTTCTGTTAACGTCAAATCTTGTCACTCCGAAAATAACACCCAAGCTGAACGGTACATTGAAAAATAACAAAAAGAAGAAAAAGACTTAACATACCAATGCATAACACCAAATTTAATTAGTGAGACGAAGAACAAATTACGATGTTGATGATGTTTTTAATATCGATTCATTGGAGGGGCTGGCTGGAATCCAGGGGCTGGCTGGATTGGATACATAGGACTCATTGGAGGGGCTGGATTCACAGGACTCATTGGAGGGGCTGGATTCACAGGACTCATTGCAGGGGTTGGATTCATAGGACTCATTGGAGGGGCTGGATACATAGGACTCATTGGAAGGGCTGGATTCATAGGATTCATTGGGAGGGCTGGATTCATAGTACTTATTGGAGGGGTAGGATTCATAGGACTCATTGGAGGGGCTGGATTTATAGGACTCATTGGAGGGGCTGGATTTATAGGACTCATTGGAGGGGCTGGATACATAGGACTCATTGGAGGGCCTGGATGCATAGGACTCATTACAGGGGCTGGATACATAGGAGAGCTTCCACGCACTTCTTGATTGTCCTGAATCACCGCGCACATTGGGCAGAAGAAGTGGATTATGAAATCCATTAATAACGATCCATGGATGCCCCTCTTATTTCGGACTTTTTGGCGGATTAGCCCGCCAGCAAAGCAACCTAAAAGAACGTATGCACAGCCACATAACAAACAATTGTCCCCTACAGCTTCAGCCGTTTGTCCAAGCGTATAACAAGGAAAGAAATAAGTTATTATGCAAAGTCCGCAGTCGTCAAAACACCCAAACAAACCATGTTGAAACTGATGCATTTCCCAAAAGTCATTAAAGAAAACTAATAAAGTCTTTTGCAAAACCTTGAAAGGTAAAAATATTTTTAAGATAATGTAAATAAAATCAAACCATATGAATTATCTTTTTTCTCTGTTTAGAAAACGCATGAACTGGTTTATTAAAACGATGATGTGGCAAGGGCTAGCCATAGTAGCCTACAGTAATGGTATGCCGCGTAGAATATAGCGTTTAATAATAATTCCTGGTCAGCGATCTGGAAGTATTTTAAATGTTTGACCTGCGAGTCCAAGTTTGAAGTCGAGTTCAGAGGCGGCCCTAGCCTAAAGCAAGTGGGAAGAGCAAAAATGAGATGGTTCGTTTTTTGATGTGTATATATCGGTTGCAGTGAGCTACAGGCGTATCTAAATATTTTCTCAAGGGACCAATTTTTGAGACATTTTTTGTAAGCAGAATCTTCTGATGCGAGACAGAAGTGGACTTATTCATTATTACATAAAAAAGTGGGATAAAAGCTGCTCCAGGGGCACCGGCTCAACCAGACATAAAAAGGGGGGGACATTTTTTTCCATTGAGATATTGGTACTGTGATTTTAGCCAGGTCTGTCGGTTTATATTGAAGAATAAGTGATTTGATTCCACTGTTGCGTTTTAAGTACTTCAAAAGTTTATTATGCCTTTGCAACAATCCAGTTGTTAATGCTCAAGTGTTAATCAAGGTATGCTTTTTTAAACTAACTGCGCCTTGATTTTTCCGGGAAGTAGCCAAAAATCGCTCGCTTTTCTGCAAGTGTGCTGATACCATTGAGTGCCCCACGCTGCGTTTCTCGCAGTTACAGATGTAGCCTAATGTTTAATGTAAACATGGCTTTCATCGTTGACGTCAACACACTCGGCCAGTGCACTCAAACTGCTGCTATCATTCGGATTTCGTGAAACGGATTCTCGCTTAGTTTTAAAGTCTTGAGTTAAGATCTAGGCTGGAGCAGTGAGCGCAGGCAATGATCGCTTGCTTCATCTATGCATTAAACATTTTTTTTAAGAACAAAGCAATCTCCTAGCTCAGGGCTGGGCAAACTACGGCCCACGCGGCTATTTTATGCGGCCTGCGGGTACTTACAGAAATGTAAACTCTTATCGTGAAGCAAGCAGAAGACCTTTATTTTTGCTCCTTACTGATATTGAGTGGAATATAGGATATGTGCGGACGTGATGATCTTTTTTTGCTTTTTGTTTATCACTTGATTTTACGTGGAAAATAGGACATCTGCGGACATGATGACCTTTTTTTTTTCTTCCAATTCGTGCAGCCCTCGGCATTTTTTCCAATACGGCCCTTGATGTGAAAAGTTTGCCCACCAAGCTTATAGGGAAAATATATCATCATCAGCTCCTTATTCAAATAGGATTTTAGAATAAGGACCTTAGAACAAGGGGTAGCGTAAGCCTAATTGAGCTTTGTTTTCTCAAGTTACAAAAAATAATTTTTTCGAGGAAAAAGTCTCTATTACGCACCGCTTTCTTTTTTGGAATAGAAAAATAAATGATTTGCATCCCTTTCTATTAGGTTCTTAAAAATTTTTTGCTGGTTGTTGGTCGTTAGTCATTGCGCTAATACATACTTTAAGCAGAAAATATGTGACATTGATTGTAACTCCAAGATCATTTCTCACGTTTGATTTTGTAAAGTGTTCAGGGCAGTCAGTTCAATGCCATGGCAATACAATATGGCAGGTTGTCGACACAGCGGCATTATTTTATTACAACCCATATGTATTTACGAAAAATTTGATTCAATTGATCGTTCAACTCATTATTCCCTCTCCCCCCGCTTTTCTGGCGATTCAATCATATGGTCATTCTCATGATAAATAGTATTTTAAACGGAGATTCCATTGTTTAATAAGATATTTTAAATCTGTATTTTGAGAAAAAGGGGGGACTGGTCCCCCTAACCCCCCTGGGTGCACAGGTGTCCAGGGGGGGCGCGGCAGAGTTGGACCAATTACATCAAAACAGCTACATTACAAACAGGCCCAGTGCCGAAACTAGCATCCCCCAAACGGGGGGGGGGGGGGGCACGTAAAGGAGGGCCCCGTCGGGGCTCCCATACCATGTCGCAAAACGGATTTTGGGGGGAACATAAGAAGTCGGAAGGCGTGAAGACTTTTTTTTTTTTTTTTGGTCTTCACTTGATGTTAGGGGGAAAATTGGACGTCGAAGGGCGTGAAGACGTTTTTTTTGGTTTTCACCGGTTTGGGGTAAAATTGGACGTCGGAGCCCCGGAAGATGATTTCGGGGGGGGGGGGGGGCACGCATTGCTTAGTTTCGGCCCTGACTAGGCCACTTAGTACTAAAAAATTCAAGTTAGGCTACAACAATAATGACAATTACATTTGCTTTGCACCGCAAAACATACATGAAAACAGACGGGGAACAATTAAGTGGAAACAGGAAAAGAACAAAGGCAAGATACAGAATGCTCTGAAGCTGATACCGAATCTAAACAGTGGAGTTAAAAATCCATGTTGCGTCGTTACAGCATGCTCAAAATTCGCGCCCACGTCTGCGGAACGCCCGACTTAACGGTAATGGTTTGTTACTGATTTGACGGTTGAGACTTGCGGCGTGTAGATTTGATGAGGTAGATTTGATTGTAGATTCAACCTAGGCCATTTTTTAAGAAGTTTTTAAGGGGGGTGGGGAGGGGCAGTTTCGTAGTGAAAAAGTAGCAATTAACACGTTTTTGCTAAAGCGATTAAAAAGGCTTTAAAATCCTTAGGTACGTATTGCCAACGTTATTAGGCCACAAACGATTTTGACGGAAACGATATAAAATAGAATTGTGCTTGTCAACTGCGCTTGCATCTTTTGTAGAACTGTATATTCATGAAAACTGTTTTCTTCATAAAATGCCATACTACCTTTTTAATTCTCAATACAATATTCTGGTGCTTATAAAATGTAAATATGACTAATTCAGTGGAACTAAATAATGCAGCAGAAATTAGATTCAGCGCCATATGGTCATACTAACCACGCCAAGTCAGTAACGTAAGAAGTCCACACAATAAAGTACTCAGTTTAGATTTGGATATAGTATCGGCGTCATCACCCTTATATCAATTTTCAGTCCTGAAAAACACTTTTTTGAGTTAGCTTCGAAAAATGCCTTTTGAAAAAGAGATTAAGACAGTTTTCGTCTGGCAGTTTGGGGATCAATTACTAGAATAAAAATGGCTTAAACCAAAAAGTATTTTTCAAAGCTAGCTATCCATTGATAAAGGAGTGATGACGCAAAGATGGCAGCGGTGCCACATCCTTCCCTCTGTGCATAAAGTCATATGCCATTGCAACATAACAAAGAATTTTTCTGCGAGCAATTGTAAGAATTTTTCACAAACTGCCGGTAGTATAGTCATTATTTCTAATCTGACTAATTATTACAGCTATTTACATAAAACAACAATTAGGCGAAATGTTTGATGTTGTGCATGATATGAAAAATTAAAGTCAAGAATGAGATTGGACGTCCATATTTTACCCTGTCAACGGCGTAAAATTTTCTAACTCGCTTGACCCATTCTATATTGTCTTCGAAAAGCTTACATAGTACAACACCGCAAATAATATTGTGGAAACTCAACGCAATTAACTTAAAAATACCCAAGCAAACACTAAATTGTCTTGTGGCCATTTGGGCCCACAAGTAGTGTTTATGCCAACGTCTCTAGCCTTGAGTCGAAACGTTTGCATCACTGTTTTTAAAACTTGCTTACATGTTATGATGTGTGTAAAAAATGAGAGTCGTTTTCATTAGATAGATTTTCATTAGATTCAACTGCTCAGATGGCGAAGTGGATAGAGCGTCTGTCTCTGTAGCAGTAGACTTTAGGTTTGATATTGAGTCGGGTCAAACCAATGACTTAAACATTGATATTCACAGCTTTTCCCTTCTTGACGTACAGCATTAAAAGGGATAAGTGTGAAAATTTAACAACAACAACAACCATCGGTTATATTTTTTTATGATTCCACCATAAAGTGGAAGACAGGTGGCAGCTAGACTCAAAGACCGAAAGGTCATTTCGCTGTCTCCTGACCAAGGCAACTTGGCAAATAATCAAGCTGAATCGAAACCTTAACCTTAGTCCTGCACCATCTTGCACACGATACAAGCACATGAAAATAGCATACCTTTTCAAACCTACGTAATCTCGCTAAACCTACAACTTTAGTGCTTTATGTTTACTTTACTTACATATCTCTCATTTTTTTGAAATGTAGCAAACTGTTTTTTATGCCTCATCTAGCTGCACTTCATTACTCTCTTCTGCTAGACTAGACTTTGCAGTAAACTAGTGAAATGTGTCTGTTGTCTGTTGAGGGCTTCGTGATAGGCCAATGAGACAACCTGATTAATAGATTATTACGACATAGACAAGTTGCCTCGGCGCATTCAGATCGTGGGTTACTTTGGGTGAGAATCAGAACGTACTCAACCTAAGAAGATCAATCTGATGTTATTCGAGTACTCAACATCACGAGATCAACACTTCACAATTTGTAATTGCCATAAAAGTTTAGAAGTATAATATAATCCATTGAACAAGCTATTACAGTAAATTTCAAAACACGTTACTGGAGGCACAAAAAAGTTCACTGGGGGGACAATTGCCCCCCAGTTACAATGTTAAACAAAGGATTGGTTCAACCTGAGATGCCTTTCCGTTCCGTTTAATTACCGGTAGCCTATGCCTATAGAGTTGGTTGCGTGAAATTGCGTTTGGCAAACTGTTCTACACTAATGGGCAAACATTTCACACGAAGGGTCCACACTCGAAAAAAAATTTGAAGCCTAGGACTGCACCGATTAAAAAAAAAAGCAAAAAAAAAGTCTACACATCCTCAAATGTCTTGTTTTCAACTGAAAATCAGTGAAGAGCAAAAAAAAGGTCATGATTCACGGTAGGAGTTTATATTTCGGCAAGTGTCCGCGGGCCGCATAAAATGGTCTCGCGGGCCGTAGTTTGCCCAGACCTGTTTTACACTGCTGTAACGTGAAGCAGATAGGGGTAAAACCCTTTTGGTGAACAGCTAACATTCTTGGCTGAAAGCAGTTATTTGACCCTTTGGTCCTGCTATTGTAGTACAGGTACGGTATTGCAGTAGTTGTAACTGTTGGCTCAACTAAGCATATTAGTAATTTCAATAATCTCTTTTGGATTCAACCGCATTTTTATTTGCCTTTCGAAAGAGAATTATCGGTGAGTTTTAAGTGTTAATTTAAAGTTCGAAAATACCGTTACTTATGTCGTGCATCTTAACTAGAAAACCGTCCTGAACCAAATTCGATCAATATAATTAGAGCCGGATAAAGGGGGGCTATAGCCTCGGGGGCTCCCGAGATAGGGGGCCTCTTGATCAGTGATAAAAAGTTTGTCAATGGCGTTCTCAAAAAAAAGACCCCTTTGCTTTCAAATTTAATTAAATTACGTATGAAAAGCTTAGATGGCCATTGAATCACTTCTGTATGTTATGATGATTTTTTTGAGGTTTTAGCAATTGATACCAGTAAGGGGCAGCCCTGCAAAAGTATTAATACAGCGTTTCGGCGAAGCATTTTGAGAATTATTCTTGTATTCTCTACACCAGTTCTGCTTCACATACTGTAGAGGAGACCGAGGCTAGTTGTTACACAATACACAATTACGCCCTCTGCACCCTCAGTATTAAAGCTAGAAAGTCAAAATTTACACAAAATGTTAACCGTCTTATGTACTTACTAAAGAATGAAAATATTGGTGATAACCTTTGAAACATAGGACTTACAGCTGATTTTTAATACACATCAAGTGTAACAACTTACCCCGGCGTTTGGGGCAAGTTGTTACAGACCGAACTGAAACAAAATACTCCTTCTTTTAAACTCACAAACTCTTTGAAGCGAATAAATATCACAACAGAGTTAATTATTCGATGTTCTTTAAGAAAAAAGAATTATTTGATGTTTTTTGAAAAATTTAGTTTTCTGCGTTTGGGTTTTGAGTTGCGGGTTTCTGAGCTTTTAAATTAGCTTCTTTCCTGAACATTTTCTGCGCAGATGTGGATTATTTTGCACAGGTGTTCTGACCAAAATTAATGAATAGCTCAATAATATAACCTTTAACATAACAATACAGTGATATTAGTCTTCTAAGCAGCCAGATTTATTGTTCTGGAACAAGTTGTTAAAGTGTAACATCTAACCATCTAAGTTAGCAATAATTATTTCATTCTCAGCATAAACTGGTTATGTTAACGTAATAAACAAACAAAGCTACAAAAGATACAGTTTCTCAGCCTTCCTTACCAGGTAGAATGATTTCAGTTTTAACGCAAAAATTTTCCAACATCAGTTTTCAAATTTCTGCAAAATTTTACTTAGGATACTCCAAAATAACCTTTTTTAAATAACTTTGCATTTTTTTGGATTTCGCAAAACTTATTTCGTCTAATAGTAGTCTAGAAGCAGTAAAATTGATAACACAAGAAAAATTAATTTATTTTGATTTCTAGGAGTGAGTGCGGTTGTAACAACCTGCCCCTGTAACAACAAGCCCCTGTCTCCCCTATATTTTTTCCAGTTTTTTTTACCATTACTCAGTGGCGTAGTCGGGAGAAGGGGGCCCTACTTTTTTCCTTGTGAAGATATTCTTTAGAAATGAAGACCTTTTTTCTTGATGATTTGCCTAAATCTGGATACAGCACCCTCCTAAATTTTTCGCTGGCCACGTCACTGTCATTACTTATCCGGCTTGAAGAGTTGGTATTGGCTGTTTTAGGAGCTAAGCCGCCGAGATGGTCCGGTAGATAAGATATTCCAGGGCCGGCCGAACCGTCCCCCGAACTCCCCGGCCGGGGAGGAGCAGGTATGGTCAGGGGCCCCGCCCTGAACACTGCGGCATTTTGTTTTACTTGGAAATGGTTTTAATACGTGTTACGCTGCAACATTAATTTGTTTGTGTGCGTGTGTGTAGAAAGGGGGGAGGTTGAAAAATGTTGGACTCCAATTGCGCCGTTCTTGTTTGAAACGTAGGCTACTGCAGAGTTTCCCAAACTAGGGTCCGCGGCGACCGCACAGGGGGTCCGTGACAATGTTGCAAAAAATAAAAAAACTAGAACTTTCAAACGATTTTTACAGGACATACACAGACCCAGTGCCGAAACTAGCGCCCCCCGAACCCCCAACCAGCGGGGCCCCGTAAATAGTCAGTACGTAGTACTATTTACTCAACGTATGACAAAGGTGCCTTAAATAGGCCTATTCTAAGATTCAATATATTTTTTGTCTTAACTCGCGCGATGTGGGGCCCCCATTACATATTTATGATTTTGGTCATGGGGGCTCCTGCAAGTTTTTCGAAAAATAGCAGTCGCAAAACTAGCAAACAAACGTTTAGTAGCATATCAAGGGCCCCTCATCCTCAAGTGAAAGGCGCAAAAATAAGCCTTAAAAACGTTTTTCTCCGCATAGGTAGCGAAATGTTAGAGTAGGGTTAGCTTGTAGTAGGCCTATTATTTTAGTGGGTTTGGAAGGGACCTAGTAAAACAGACTATTAAACCTTGTTAAAACAGAGGAATTTTAAAGGCTCAAAACGCACAAAAAGCCTGCAAAAAAAGTCAAATTGGGCAAATTTTTCTGGGAGAGCATGCCCCCAGACCCCTCTAACTTGGCATCGCCCCTTCGGGCTGGCTCTTTTGCATCACTATCCAAGAAAAAAATTTTAGGGAGCCCCGAAAGATGATTTCGGGGGAGGGGGGGCGTATTGCCTAGTTTCGGCTCTGCACAGACCAAATTAACTCCTGTAGTGATTAAAAATCTTAAAGAATGTTTTTTTCTACTATCTCTTGATTGTTGAGTAATTATTAAAGTTAGTCATGGATGATGATACTCTTGCTTTTATTATTTATGAATTATAATGCTGAAATAGCTTAATTGCAAAGGCAAGTTGAACGCACGAGCAGAGATGATAGACTAGATCAGAGAGACTCCGATGCAAGCTTATTAAGATATATATAAGTTTGTAAGATATGAGATGAAAGCTTTAACGGCCTACTTTCTTTTACATCCGGTTGGTAGAGCTATGTAATAACATCTAAAAGTATTGCAATTGTGTAAATGTAAAATCGAAGCAAACCTCAGTATATTTGTGGTAATATGCAGAAGCGTGTAACGATTGGCGGGACCCATCTCCGCGAC
This sequence comes from Trididemnum miniatum, assembly GCA_964006365.1. Lineage (NCBI taxonomy): Eukaryota > Metazoa > Chordata > Ascidiacea > Aplousobranchia > Didemnidae > Trididemnum > Trididemnum miniatum. Next base: position 17,667,182 of record OZ023233.1, read on the forward strand.
TGTGACTTTATAAGCGATCGTGCAATACAGCTTTGACTCCCAAGTACCCTCGAATTGATGGCAAACTGCTGTTGGCGACGCTGTGTCTGATTTGACCGGCCCGGGGAACTGACCCCAGACCTTGCGCACCAATAATGATATGTTCTACAAGTAGCCTACGCCAGGGGTCGGCAACCTACTGCACTTAAAAAACCATCTTAACCAATATCCCAAAATATTAAACAAACTGTGAACAGCAAAAACACAACGGCAATCAAAAAATTTAAAAAGATTTTTGTTTCTCCCTCTCCGAAAAAAGGTTTTCGTTTATCCCCACAAAAAGCCGCATCCTGAGGATCAAAGAACCGCAGGTTACCGACCGCACTACGCCAATTGCTCAGTCTGAATGTACAATTTACGGACAAACATTCGAAACAAAAGCTGTGAGAAGCAATCCCATTTGTTCCATTACGAGAAGGTAAATACGCGAAAAATCATTTTTAACAAAATCGCTACAGCGACTTCAGTATACACGCTGAAAAAAAAAAACGAAAAACTGGAACAGCGTCTAACCCAGACCCTACGAGTGGCAGTCCAGCATACTATTCCCTGCACCAAGACACATCTGCCACATAGTAGCAAAATTTTTGTACTTATACTCATCTTCCGCATCACGTGACTCTCGAAAACGCTGTAGCGATTTCGTTGAAAATGATTTTTCGCGTATTTAGAGTCTCGCCGTCCCATTCATGTGATTCATATGCGTCGGTAAAAATGAAACTACGATTAAGCACAATTTATTTTTGTGTTGCATTTTATGCTTTTATAGCAGTTGGGTGAAAAATTAACGCAATTTAAAAGTGGGGTCCGCGGTAAACTTGATTTACAAAAATGGGTCCGTGACACAAGAAAGTTCGGGAAACCCTGGGCTACTGTATAGGCAATAATGCTTGTAGGTCTATGAGAACGGTTTTTTTGATCTGCTTAATAAACGAAAGCAAAATTTTTTTCTGTCAAAAATACACATTTTTTAAAAATATCAATATTAACTTCCTTTTTTATGCGCCTTGCTTTGAATGAGATCGCACATGGTAGGCCTACGTGTTTAAAAGATTGTAGGTTTACCATGGTTTTTGCTCAACACAATAGGGGTGTGCGACTCAGCAAGCAAAATAAATCAAAATTGGTTTGTCAGACGGATCGCTAAAAGTTCAAATTTATTACATATTATAAGTTTGGGTAAGGCCTACTTTAACTTCACTTGCTTTTTTAAGCTACGGTTATTGCCAAATGGATTGACGGTTTTCTTGAATACTCTTCTTCAGCTTTTTCCCAAGTCATGTCACACTGTGCTGGACCGTGTGTCATTTCAATTCATTATTGTGACGCTTAATAGCGCACAAAAAACAGTCAGTAGTTCAAGTGTTACAGTAAAACGATTTTAGGTAAAACGTTTGCCTGTAGTCCGGTAAACGCTTGCTCTGTGGAACCAGAGAGTGTTCTTAAGAATTAGAATTTAAGAAAAATGAGTATTCTTCACGCATTAGTAATACTCACGGCGTCCGTACCGTCCTTATTTCAAAAGTTTGTTTTTATTTTGAGAGTCTACATCTTGGAAAATATTATTATCCTTATTTTCGGCTTGTGCCCTTACTTTGTCTTGCAGTATATTTGGACTTCATAAACCATGCTTTGTGTTATTTGTCTTGCATTATTTTTTGTCTCACCGTCAAAGCGTTATTGTGACATCATAAAAGCAACACAATCTTATTTGGAACACGAACAAGTAAGGCATAAACAAGCATGAAGCATGTCGGATGGGAAGGTGTAGTATCCTCAGCTCAGTAATACCCAGGCAGTTTAATTATTTTTCCAGTCGTTCCTATTTTGGGTTCCAGATCGATGGAATTTTTGGTTATACGTCAGACTGGTCAGACGGTCAGCTAGTTTTTTAGAAGCCAACTTATATAGGTTTTCATGAGTTATGGTGCTGCCGCTACAATTTAGTAACATACTAGCAGGAATGGAGAACCTGCGGCCCGCTTAAGTTTTGAATGTGGCCCGCGTCAGAACTTCGTTAAGTGTACAACACACTGGTAGAATAGAGAACATTAACTAAAAACTGCTTCACATTCAATTGCATGCTATATTTGTAACATAAAAACCGCGCAAAAGTCTTGGATTTTACGGAAAAAATGACTCACCTTGAATGATTAGTGAATTTGTGACGTAAAGTGGAGTACTTTTAAGGCGAAATTTACAACTTAAAAGTAAATGTGGCCCGCTTAAATTATCATGCAATCAATGTGGCCCGCTATGCTCTGTCGGTTCCCCACCCCTCTACTAGCCTATAGCCAGAGATGGGCATTTATCGCGATAATTTATCGGCGATAACTTTTTATCGATTATCGCTCTAAATAGTTTGGATTTATCGATTAGCGTTATCGCTTTTGTTATATATTTTGTTATCGCCGATAAATTATCGTGATAAACGATTTTTTATGCACGCAGTGTTTAAACTCCAAAGTTAGTGAGTTGACGCTTCGGAAAAAACACGGTGTCAATTAAGACTTGTTGTAATTTTTAAAAATTATTTCTTTGTTTGGCTTAATTTCACGGCAGGGTTCGTACTTATACTGCTCTCTTTTCTTGAAAAATCTAGAAAAACATTTTTGCAATTCGACTTACAAAAAAAAAATTCGTCAAACACATCGAAAATTAATGCAACATTTATCGGAAAAATTTATCGGCGATAATTTATCGACTATCAATATCGCTTTAAGAAATTGAGATTTATCGATTATCGGTATCGCCCAGGACTTTTTTGAAGTTATCGATTATCGTTATTGCTTCAGTACAGAATGGTTTATCGTGCCCATCACTGCCTATAGCATATGAAGTTGAATAAAAATGACAAAGGCAGCTAAGGTCTCAAAAAAGCCCAGTCTTAAATTTGAAAAGGGGGAGGGGGGCAATTTCCTGTCTCCGTTTCCACTGAAAATATCGGTGAAGACCAAAAAAAAGGTCTTCACGTCTTTTTACGTGCAATTTAACCCCCAAAATCAAGTGGAGACCAAAAAAAAGGTCTTCACTTCTTTCGACGTTCAAATTACCCCGCAAAATCAAGTGAAAACCAAAAAAAGGTCTTTACGTCTTTGGACGTCCAACTTACCCCCCAAAATCAAGTGAAGATCAAAAAAAGATCATCGCGTCTTCAGATATCCTGTTTTCACTGTTCCGCTGACTGGAGATATATATTACCTTATATTTCAGCGGGATGGGGGGGGGGGGGGGCGGCGGATTCATCGGCCCCCCTGGGTACGCCCCTGAAGACATATCGGTCAGACTCATTTATCAAAAATCGCATACGTTATATTTACTATTATACTTTTAAGCGAATCCTGTAGAACCTTTCAGGCTAATTCGCGCCGACACGCATACAGTGTAGAATTCGCCTATATCGACACCTCAAGGGGCAAAGACAGAGAGTCGATTAGGAAGGCTCATTTTCCTTAATGTTCTTAAAAATTTTTGTCAGTTTAAAAAGTTGTTCCAGTTGGGTTACAGACAACTGCAATCCAGAAATTTTTGTCGACTTTTGACATTTGACCCTGGTTCACCTGGGTAGAAATTCCGAAATTTTTGGAAAAAAAATTAAATATTAGGCTGGATAATAGGGCATCTTGATGAGAATTTTTTTCAACACCACATGCAAAGTTTTGTCTCATAGGTTTTGTATTTTGCTTACCGATATTTAGAAATCAAAGTTTTTGTGTAACTACGATGTTTCACCATGATTCAAATAATGCATTTTTTTGAAAAATGAATATGTCATGACTAGGGCTGCGAACTCGATCGATTTTTAACCGAGTTCAAGTTGAGTTCTAAGAATTTTATTTTTCGAGTTCAAGTTCGGCAAAAAGGACCTAGTTCAGCGAGGTCGAGTTCAAGCTCGAGTTCGCAGCCCTGCATTTTATAGGTCGCAATGGCATGAACAAATAAACGACATGCAGCATTTCTTTTGGTAAAATCATAACTTCAATTTACACGGATTGTGACTACTTGAACAACTAACTACATTTCGTAGTGATCTTTTATTTCTTCTCAACAATAATATCTTTCTAATGAACTCGAAAAGTTTTATGCGAGTTCAAGTTCGAGTTCAGAAAAAATATTTTTTCGAGTTCAAGTTCGAGTTCGGCAAAATGATCGAGTTCTTTCGAGTTCGCAGCTCTGGTCATGACCCATCAGTGTCGCGTCAAACAATATTCTGCATCTGTGTCGCATGTTTAGACAGTCGTATTTTTCTAGGGTGTTGCTTTGAGCCTATTTCAATTTACTAATAGCTAATAAAATCTCAAAAAAGTATTTTTGAAGTTTGCAAAAGCAAGTTTACTGCACCCAAAATGCTGTTTTAAAGTCTTAAAAAATAACCAAATCGATGTGAAAATAAGCCACATGTGTGGGAATCAGCTCAATACCAGCCATCTGTTTTCCTTCATCGTTGAATTAACGTTGGTAAAAGACTTATTGAACAGAACAGTTAAAAGGTTTTGCGTTTTGCTGACAGTAAGTCTTAGCTTCAGCGTTGCCAAATATTCAGAGATAAAATAAACTAGAATTTCATCAAAAATTATCTAAAATAATCTAATTTTAAAAAGTAATGATCCACATAATAATCTAAACATACCAAAATAACATTTTCAATGAGTAAATGAAAATTAATGTTCAATATTACGCCAAAAGTCAAGTGAAGAGCAAAAAAAAGTCTCTACGTCCATAGACATCCAATTTTCCACGCAAAATCAGGTGAAGACCAAAAAAAAAAAGGTCTTCACGTCCGCAGACTCCGATTTTCAGCGCAAAATCAGGTGAAGAGAGCAAGCTGGAGCAAGAAAAAAAAAAAAAAACGTCGCAGATGTCCAATTATTTGCCCAAAATCAAGTGCAAAAAATACATCTAAATGAAATGCTACAATATTCTAGAAAATAATGCAACATCTAAATGGGTATTTTTTACATCTAAATCATACGAAAATAATCTAAATCTAGATTAAAATAATTCAAGTTGGCAACACTGCCTAGCTTGGCATGCTCAAGTCGATTGCAGGTAATTCAAAAAAGAAAGTGGGGTTGAACTTCAAGGAGTTGACTAGGCAAATCTGCAGCTCGAGAGACTAATTAATCTAACCTATTATAAGTAGTCACTAGCCTACATACAGCCATTGCAAGGATAAGACAGACTTACGTTGCACGCACCATGAAACGAAAAATGAGTTCTACACTCAATGATGCGCAAGCCAGATTCTACACAGCACACAAGATAGTTTAAACTCTACCAGCTATAACTTTGAAATAATATCAGGGGGTCTGAGTTTTGATATCCGATCTAAGTATGTAAACGTGGTTTGACTGCTATACGCCAAACAAAGAGCGTAATGGTACACGCACGGCATAAACAAATCCATTATTTTACTCGAAATTAGTCTTGATCAAAAACACAGCACAGCTGCCGAACAAACAAAAATAATTTTGGACACCCTTGATATATGGAGCATTGAAAAACACCTTATCATTGGTTTAGTGTTTGATACAACTTCTCTTAATTCGGGAGTTCGTAGTAATGTGGCTGTATCCTTGGAAAAAACATTTGGAAATATGTTTTTGCTATTGCCCTATCGACATCATGAGATGGAATTGTTGTGTGGAACAGCTGCTTTTTATGGTTTATAATGCAGCTGGTTCTATGATTTAATTCTATGAAGATTTGAGCTTGTGTAAAATTATGATTGCCAGTGCCATAAAACCACGACTCTGAGAGACTCCGGAAGCTCAGCAACGCCTTTGCTAACAAGCTTGAAAATGACTTTTGGCATTTGACACAGCGATTGGTGGTTCTCGCACTTTTTCGAAGTGCAAGTGTTCGGAAAAACCAAAGCGTGGCCAAATCCATGAAAAAATATCAAATGATACTTCTTGTGACCACTCAGTGCAGCTGATGCCGGCAATAGCTGCTGTTACCCAGCTAATAGATTTATTTGGGCCTGATTAGTGTGGGTGCTTTTCAAGCTCATCAATGAAAACCCAGTATGTTTGTGTAAACCCGCTTCTATCTGGGAAAAAGACAAAAGCTGCATCCGGATTAAATCTCGGCTTCTTCGTGCTGAAAGCTGTAAAATATTCCTCAGAAAGAGCCCTTGGCCTCGTCACAGAGTTACGAGTACGTCACAGAGTACGAATCTACTATCTACAAATCACCATCTCAAAAGCGGTTTCCTTATCAAGTAATATAAAACCCACGAGAAAAACAAAGTGATCTTTTGATCAAGACAAATGCAGAACGTTGTACCAAGCATATTCTGTCTAAAATGTGGTAAAGCTCCATTGTAGGAGGAATTTTTGCACTGTTGCAAAAAAATAATCACGTCTTGTGTATCCTTTAGCTTGTGTTTTTGTTTTTCGTAGATAAAGTTGTTTTGCTCAGGGTACTCAAAGGCTACGACCGAACATGAAAAACAGCCAAACTTTTAGAAATTTTGAAGTGGGTAAACCAGGGTCAAACATTAAAATACTATCATTAAATTTGGTATAGGAGCTTCAATTACCAAAACGAACATTATTGCAAACGGACGAAACGATCATCATCATCATCATCAACCAGTTTTAATCCGGTTTTTCCTCGTGTCCGAAGGTGGCCGGATGCACCTCATTCCTTCAGCAATCGCTCTCACTCCCTCTCTCCATCTCGCGCGATCTGTACCTTCCTCCACCCTCAACCCAACCTTCTTTATATTCTCCTCGACTTGTTTCTTCCATGTTTGCTTCGGCCGTCCTCGCTTTCGTGGTCCATTCACTTCAAACATCATTGCCTTCTTCAAAATGCTCTCATCATCTCTCCTAACCACGTGTCCATACCATCTTACTCCATTTGCTTTAGCCATTTTATCTAAAGTTTCCTTCAGACCCAGCATTTTCATCAGCTCCTCAGTATTCTTTCTATCCACTAGTTTTACTCCACACATTGATCTCACCATAGCTCTTTCAGTTCTTCTCAAAATTACCATCTCATTTTCCCTCAAACGCCATGTCTCACTTCCATGTAGCATTGCTGATCTTACGCAACTACGATACACCATCCCTTTCATTTTCAAAGAAAACCTTCTCCCAAGTAACAACTCTCCGCATTCTCTGAATTTCATCCATCCGATCCTTACTCCTGCAGTCACTGCAGTTTCACACCCACCACTAGCATTCAGCCTATCTCCAAGATAACAAAAACTCTTCACAGTCTCCACTTCATCACACAATACCTCCACTGGTTCTTCCTTTCCGTCTCCAATATCTTCACATCTTCTACATACAAACTGTTGTGCAAAACTGCAAGATACTTTTTTCATTTTGGTGCATCTCGCATGAATCCACTTCTTACAGAGCGTGCACCACACCGCGTTAGACATAACTCTTTTCCCACATATTCCACACGGATCCACCCTGGTACGCACAACCTCCCCTTCTGCACCACTCACCATCATCTTGGTCTTTCTAATATTTATTCTCAATCCCTTGCTTTCTAATGCATCTCTCCACCTTTAGAACCTCTCCCTTAGATCCTCCAAATTTTCGCTCATCAGCACAAGATCATCCGCGTACAAAATTTCATTCAATAGTCCCTCTCTTGCATGTTCTGACACTGCATCAACCACAATAGCAAATATCAATGGTGATAGCACAGACCCTTGATGCACACCAACCCTTACCCCAAATTCCTCCGAAAAACGCGATCTAACTCTGACTTTCGTCCTTGAACCCTCATACAAGCTCATTACTGCTTTCACCAACACTTCTGGCAAGCTTTTCTCTCTTAATGCCCATTTCATCACTTTTCTGGGAACCCTATCAAACGCTTTTTCCAAGTCCACAAAACACATGTACAGCTTTTTCTCTCTTCCACTAAACTCCTCTTGCATCCTTCTCAAAATAAACAAAGCATCAGCCGTGCCCTTCCCAGGCATAAAGCCAAATTGCATGTCATCAACCTTCACTAATTCTCTTATTCTCTTCTCTATCACTCTCTCGACTATCTTCATTGCATGCTCCAGCAGCTTTACTCCTCTATATGCTCCACAATCCATCACATCTCCCTTTCCTTTAAAGATTGGAACAACAACACTTGTTTTCCATTCCTCTGGCATACCTTTTCCATCCAGAACTCTCTGACACAGCTTCTTTAGTACTCCAACACCAAACTTTCCGCTCGCCATTATCATATCCATATTTACTTCAGAGGGACCAGCTGCTTTTCCCAATTTCATCTTATTCACAGCCTTAATCACCTCCTCATAAGTGACTTCTTCAACTGGTCCTTCAACCATATCTGCTTCTGCCATCTGATCCCATTCGTTTTCCTCATTCATGATCTTTTCCATATGATCCTTCCATAATTTTCCACGATCTTTTTCACTAACCACAAGTCTCCCATCTTTATCCTTCATGCAACCTCCACCATTTATGTCCTTTCCATCCCTTCTCATCAACTTCACTAACTTAAAAACATTGTTTGATTTGTTATAGCACTTTCATCTCCTCTTCAGCAGCCTGCTTCATGGCTTTTGCAACCACTTTCTTTGTCCGATTTCTTGCTTTTCTATAATTACTTTTATTTTCCGCTGATCGATTCTTGCACCATGTTTTAAATGCTTTCTTTTTCCGATCTATCGCTTCTTTTACTTGCTCATTCCACCACCATGTGTTTCCCTGATCTCTTCTCCCTTTCGAAAAAAAAAAAAATTTTTCGTGATTTTGAGCCAGCCTAGTGTCGATATAGGCCAGTGGTTTACAAACTATTGATCCGTGGCCCAAATTTTGATTTAAAAACAGTTCGTGGCCTGACACTTTTTTAAATATTTCGTACGCTTGTATATGAGCACTAGCCACTGTCTAACTATGACCTTGCTGCAATTCGTCTCTTTACGGGGGTTATTAGATAAAGAAATGGTTTTGAGGCTTTTCTCAGGTTTATCACGCAGCACAATTCTTGTCATAGCCTGAGCAGACGGTTAAAATACACTTAATCAGCAATATTATGAGCTTTTTTCTGCTTAGTTATTCTTTGGTTAAAAACGAAAGATGCCTCTACAAGTTTCTGATCAGTTGTTGTTCAAAAGTTTTCAGTTTTTGTCAAGTGGTTGAGACGTTGACGATTACAGCTAGATTATCCCTTAACTAAGGATGATTCTTCTTCAGGTGATTACTCAATTTACTTGGCCTCACTTACTCATTGCTTAAAGTTAACATGCGGTAGTATACTAAATACTAAGCACTGCCCCTTTTCGATTCCATGATCATTTATTGAAGGGCTCCTAATTTGATGAAGCTATCATCATTTTTTTTTTAAACCTTGGCAGATTCATTTAATAATATGCTTGATTTGTAAACTTGTTTTCGATCAATTTTTGCTAAGCAGAGCACAACTAACGTACAAGGCTTAAAACATGGGTGGGCAACTTCTTAAGTCGGCGGGACATAAATTGTGTGGGAAGAAGTCCTTCCGGGGCCGGACTATTAGATGGATCGAGTTCAGTATCTTTAACAACTGTTGTCAGGGTCGCTCTGCTTGGAAGAACAAAAACAAAGTCTACACGTCCTCAGATGTCCTGTTTTTCACCGAAAAAAAAAAAAAAAAGCAAAAAAAATGTTCTACACGTCCTCAGATGTTCTGTGTTTCTACCGAAATTATTAGAGAAGCAGTGGCGTAGCGAAAATTTTTAAAAGGGGGGCCTTAATGATAATTTCGAGATTTTTTTAATTGTCTTTTTGTTCGGCAGAACTATTTTAAATCTGATTGAGATACAAGAAAGGCTCCAGGGGTGTCCGGACTCCGGGGGCATGCTTCTCCGAAAAATTTTTAAAAATTTACGTGCTGTAATGGCTATTTTAGTGCTTTTTTGAATAATTTTCACGAAAATTTTGTTTAAATTTTTTGATGCTAATTTTGAGTTCGTCACCAGATATGATGCATTTTGTTCGCACACTTTCAATTATGCCTGCTTAAGGCGTAAGGCTTATCGCTATCGAAGAGGTTCGAATTTATGGAAAAATTGTATACATGAAAAACAATTTTGAAAATGGCCGGTGGGAGGATGCATACTCATCATCCTACCCCCTGGATCCGCCCCTGGCCATAAGCTACAGAAACCATCAAAAGAGACTGACATATTTCAGTTACTTTCCACCATTAACTTTGTTCTTTTTTACTAAAGGGCACAGTCAAAAAAGGGGGTGCAAGGCACAATGTTCCCCTCCTAAATACGCTCCTGCGGTGAAGAGCACAAAAAGGTCTACTGGTCCTCATTATGTCCTATAAAAAAATGAAAGGTCTTTGGCTTGATTTGCGATAGGAGTTCATATTTCTGTAAGTGCTGGCGGGCCGCATGAAGTGGTTCGCGGGCCGTATGTTGCCCATGCTTGGTTTAAAAGAATATGGTACCACGTTTTTGACCACGATATCTCTTGATGTAAATGTTAACACCTGTTGTTATGCAACAATCCCATTTTTATGCCAGACCAGACAGGTTTTACCATACCGGTAGATAAAACTTTGCGGCGAAAAAAATCTAAAAATTACTTACAATCATTTTTAGCACAAGCGTAAAATATCTATCATAACAAAAACAGTAGGCCCAGACAGTATAATACATATGTTCATTTCGAAGTAGCTCTGTGGCCCACTAAAAATGTCTTCGTGGCTCACTGATGGGCCATGGCCCACCGTTTGGGAATTGCTGGCATAGGCGAAGTGTAGGGGAGAATGGGGAGACATGGGACATTATTTTTTAAAAATCGAAAAAATTAATTTCACTCGTTGTACTTTTGTAACAAATATTTTTTTTTGTTTTCAAAGTTTTACGTCATTAGTGCTTAGAAAAACGTTGCAAGATTATGTTCGTAGTTAAACCAGAAAAAAAGATATGAGCGATTCAAAAAAGGTACCTGCAGACGGGTAAAATGGGACAGTAGAGGGAGACTTGGGACACAGGGTTGGGAGATATGGGACACTTCGGGACAAATGGGACAAGACGTATTAAGCACTCTTTATGTGCCACGCAATTTAATATTAAGCTTGTTGATCAAACGCAATCACACAGTTAAAGCAAATGTGCGGCTGGCGTTCTTTTAATAACGTCTAAAAATTGAAAGAATTAGCACAGAACGAATTAATGTAAGAACGGTATTTCACAAGAAATCAAAGTTTTTTTTAGATATCAAGGCGTCATACAGCAATGAGAGCTCTCATACATACCTACATTAATGTCAGTATGGTGCAACGTTATTAACGAATGGAAATATTCATTAAGTCGAAATCGACAGGAAACGAAAGAGAGTTTTTGGTGCGTGATGTTGAGCCCAGACTCATCGGATTTGGCAATACAGCTTCTATTACGCTGGAAGAAACTGGATGAATATCGCGAACTTGCGGATAAACAAATTTTTTGCTTGTTTTCAGATACCTTAGAAAATCAATTTCATAATCTTCTTCTTCGCTTGGCATGGATAGAACTTTTCCCACATAATGAACAAGCTTTCCGCATTTCTCTTCCTTAAACTTTACAATGACGTACTGTCCTATCACAATGTTATCCAAATTGGGGCTTCCTAGTTGAAATGCAAGCAACACATTATCATCATCATCTTCACTTACTGAGTCTAAATCGTCATCGGTGTCAATCAATTCCATTTGGATGTCTTCTTCGCTAGAGGTTTTACCTTCATCAGCAGTTCCTTTGGTTAGCTGCAGTTTTTTAGCTGCGTTGAGCTTCTTTTTTTTTTCCATCTTTGTTCTGTCGCATTCTTTCAAGTTCGGGTGTCGACGTAGCAATCATGGTTTTTCCTTTTCGACTTCTTTTTCTCGAATTTTTTTTTCGGTCCAGCCTGTAAGGTAAGAAATTCAAAAATGATTCATGTCGTTTTAACAAGAAACATCATCCTGAAAACTAAGATTTTTTAGTTTTGACTTAAATGTTTGTGCTATTTAGCTTAACACAGACCAAACGACAACCTCGTAAAGAGCCATAAGAACACCGCTACTTAAAATATGCATTACAAGTGGATCAGACAGTATGGATAGCTTAAAATCAGAAAACCAGGTAGCAGAAAAATGTCAACTGAAAATATGAACGCTCTGGCTCGATAAAACATAGGTCTATAATTGTTCAACCTATTTTGTGAACATCATATACGATATTTGCGAAGTAACTAATTTTCTCCTACCTTCGGAAAACCTCTAATCATTTCAGGCGACTGAAAGGAAGTGCTTGTTGTGGCTTCTTGAATGCTGTGGTTAAGCGTTTCTGGAGAATTGCTTTTTTCGAGATGTAGTTCGGGTTCTTCACTCAAACTTTCTGACAAAGGACGGTCGGATATTGATGCAGGCAAAAAGTTGTCTTCTCCGAAGACATTTCGATCAAATGGCCAAATACCTGTTACTTTGAACCCAGATATTATATTCTGTGGTGTTGCTGCCTTGATCCAAGCATTTCCAATGAGTTCACCCATCTCATATATTGTGATATTTTTTCCTGGATTTCTCAACATCCAACTGTTGGCATTATCGCTGAAGAATTTTTTGAGTGGTCTATAGACGCATCTGTCAAGAGGTTGAGTTTTGTGACTAGTGTGAGGAGGCAGGGTAACAATATGAATTCCATTGCTTTTGGCATACTCCAACGCAGGCAGTGAAAGATGGCTCTCATGATTATCCATAACAACAACAGGATGTTCTTCTGTAGAAATTGTTTGTTTAGCTATGTGTTCCAATACTTTTACAAACAAATCAGAATTCATCCAACCGGACGCAACCGCCAAACCCAATGTCCCTTCCGGAGAACCTGTCAAAAACATTTGCTTGAAATGTTTTCTTGGAAATATTAATGCTAGTGCCAAAGCCACACCTGATGCCGAAATAATGCCGCAAAGTGTCACAAGCTCCCCACGCTCACGCGAAACGACTTGTCCAACCTGTTTTAAGCCCTTCTCAGAAACGACTTTAGGAACTTTTTGCACTGTAGTTCGTCCCGTTTCATCCAGATTAAATATTCGTCCTCCAGAAACACCGCTAGATTTAATTGCATATTCAAGCAAATCAAAAAACTGATTGATACAAGGTCGATTAAAACCACTAGCTCTGGCTAGTGAAGTAGCTTCTGGACTTCTGAGTGATAGTGAGGGATTCCGTTGCATAAAAGACACAAACCAATCTTTCCCAGCTTGTTCATTTTCAATCCAGGTTGTTGGCATATTCAGAGAATTGGCAGTTGCCACTTCAAATGCTAATCGACGTGTTTGCTGTGCAGTTAAACCATGAAACACTTTTGATATTTTTTTAAGGTAATCAGCTAAGAGCCTTTCTTCTTCTACACTAAACACCAGGTTATGAACGTAATTAGGTGTGAAAGAGCAATTTGGGTCCGACTTATACTTTTGCACGTATCTTTGAAGCGTGCTTTTCGAAATTCCTTGTTCTTTAGCAGTTTCTCTTAGTCCCTTCTTCTTTTCTACTACTTCTAAAACTGCATCTTTCATAACTTGACTTGGAACCAGTTCCCTATCCGTCTTTCTTTTGTATTGCTGAGGCATTATTGTTGTACATTAATATATAGCTAAAAATTAAGAGGTTAGAGAATTCAGCTTTAATTCATCAGCTTAGATAATAAGTTTTATGTTGCTACTTGTTTGCATAATAAGATAGGGAGAAATGGGACAGTCTGACCCATTTCTCCCTATCTCATGGCATGCGCCATTAAATCTTCAGGCAACAAAACGTGACTGCAAATGCTAGCAAATCATACCTAAATCATGAGCCTAATAGGATAACTATACTACACTATGGACGAAATCACCTTAGTCTGTATAATTATTTGTCATACTAAAACTTTTTAAATGCTAAAAATTGCTAAAAACAGTCATAAAAGTAATTTTCACTCATAACTAAGTCGGTCATGCTGGCTTGACCGACCTTTCTCGCAGACTGCTGCTGGTATGAGAACTGAAAGACATGATGTCATCTGCAATCTGATTAGTCATGCATCACAGGAAAATAATGACGTGTCCCAGTTCTCCCGTGTCCCAGTTCTCCCTGTTCTCCCCTATGGGGCGCCGTGTGTAAAGCTACGCCATATAAAATTTTGCATCATTTTTTTGGTAAATTTTGGTTAAATTACATGCAATATCATATATTGTTGCAATTTGTCTATATTGCTGCAATATGTGTTAAATTGTTGCAATTTATCTATATTGCTGCAATTTGCGTTAAATTGTTGCAATTTATCTATATTGCAAAAAAACACTTAAATCGCCTTTTAATTGCCATGGTGATATGCTAACAAAAACAGTCAGTGTTGCCCTTTCCCTTTTTCCATGAACTCATGTAGTGTACTGGCCTGAGGCGCTGTTATACTGACTGTGCAACGAGCGCTTATTGGTTTGGCTGAAACATTTTGAAATAAAGTGCTAGGAGTTTGATTGATGAAATACTGTTATGATTGGTAGATACAATTGCGGACATATGCAAAAATATTGACGTATACGGTAGGCAAGTTATGAGCAAGCTACCAGTACCCATGCAGGTATCGGTAATTTTGGTTTGCCCAACCCATTCATAAGTAACTTGTTTCAGTGGCAGCAAAAAAGTATGGGTACTGTTAAGCTACTGGTACCGGTATCCTTTGGAATACCAGCATTCATCAGTAACTTGTTTCAGTGGCAGCAAAAAAGTATGGGTACTGTTAAGCTACTGGTACCGGTATCCTTTGGAAATACCAGCAGCTAGACTAGACTAGACTACCGGTATGGGGGTAACAACTAGTATCAGCTTCCAGGTCCAGTTGGGTTAGGTTAGGATTAGGTTCAGTTAGGGTTAAATTTAGTTACAAAATATCGGTATCGGTAGACTAATTTGACATTTTTAATTTTACAGTTTACCGTATGTCACTGGCTACTGGTGTATCGGTGTGCTGATCTGCTGATGTCAGGATGCAGCCTACCTGCTTTCTGTGGACAGATCACAAAAGTTACTGTAATCTGACATGTTTCAGCCTTACAGCATAAGCCATTCTGCATTAGCAACGAGATAGTAGTATGTCACAAAAATATAGGTTGAGGTAGCTAGACTAGACCTAATGTCGGGTTACTGGTACTGTACTATAAAACAAGATTTTTCAGATACCGATATTTTGTAACTGAACGAACCCTAACTAAATTCAACCCTAACTGAACCTAATCCTAACCTAACCCAACTGGACCTGGAAGCTGATACTAGTTGTTACCCCCATACCGGTAGTCTAGTCTAGTCTAGCTGCTGGTATTCCAAAGGATACCGGTACCAGTAGCTTAACAGTACCCATACTTTTTTGCTGCCACTGAAACAAGTTACTGATGAATGGGTTGGGTAAACCAAAATTACCAATTTTATTAAGTTACCTAAAAGAATAATAAGCATAAAACCTCGTGGGAGTCTAGCTATCTAGTCTGACAACTTTCCACACCCTGCAACTGCTACATGGCTGGTACCGATACCTGCATGGGTACTGGTAGCTTGCTCATAACTTGCCTACCGTATACGTCAATATTTTTGCATATGTCCGCAATTGTATCTACCAATCATAACAGTATTTCATCAATCAAACTCCTAGCACTTTATTTCAAAATGTTTCAGCCAAACCAATAAGCGCTCATTGCACAGTCAGTATAACAGCGCCTCAGGCCAGTACACTACATGAGTTCATGGAAAAAGGGAAAGGGCAACACTGACTGTTTTTGTTAGCATATCACCATGGCAATTAAAAGGCGATTTAAGTGTTTTTTTGCAATATAGATAAATTGCAACAATTTAACACAAATTGCAGCAATATAGATAAATTGCAACAATTTAACACATATTGCAGCAATATAGACAAATTGCAACAATATATGATATTGCATGAAATTTAACCAAAATTTACCAAAAAAATGATGCAAAATTTTATATGGCGTAGCTTTACACACGGCGCCCCATAGAAGTGTCGATATAGCCGAACTCTACCAATTTGTTTCTCAATTCTGATTTTAGTTCAATGTAAGGGTGTGGTAAGGTTTAACCTGTGTACTGTAATCAGTATAGCCTCTTAATACGGTGTTTTCACATACACTTGGCCAAGATTAACGCAAATAAGATTGTGAAAAATAGCGACAGTTGTACTGCATTTACACGCAATACGCACCCAGACGGTACTTATGCAAAGCAATAGGCGGTATTACACTGTGAGGAGTAGGACAGTTTTTACTTCCTCGCAAGAAAATCGGTAATTTTTTTTGTTTTTTGTTTCTGCTACTGTACAATATACGCTGTGCTTAAACTGTACTAACCACAGGCACAACAATGTCCCGTTTTAAAACGCAATTCCATGTACCGGTAGTCTTTAAATTTTTATAGGTCAACAATCGTCTTTATTGTTTCGTCAGTTTGCTAATTGTGTTTTGGTCTGTGATGTCACTAAGTCCTTACGGGGAAAACAAACGACCTTTTTCACTAAATTGTAAGTAGGATGACGTTCCGCAGTGAAAAGAAGGGTTACAGCTGTCACAATTAACGAACAACATGCTCTGGGGGATAAAAAAGAGTGTCGACGTAAGCGAACTGACGATATAGCCGAAGTCGATATATGCGAATTCCACTGTATAAATATAAGGATTGAAAAGTTGTTAACGGTTTCTCAAATTTGAAAAGAATGACTTTCGCTGCATTTATGAAAACTAGCTATTACTTAACGAGTTAAAACGATTCAAAAAATGAGATATTTTCAAACAAAACAAAAACAATTAAAAGCTTGAAGTAGGGGCCTTTTATGTAAATCAGTGGTTCTCAAAGTGGTCGATGTCGACCCTCAGGGATCAATTGGACCACCATCCAAGGGGTCGAAAATAGCCAAGGGGTCGAATGGGGGTCACTGAATAAGTGCTAGGGTCTACTGGAGCAATATAGCTTCCAATTCAAAATTATCATCAATCCACCAAGAAATGCAAAAGACCTTTTTGAACAAATCAAACGAAACTAAGAGGGCTGATTGAATCTCAGCTTCAGTAGTTTAAAAGTGCATTCGTTTTACAAGTTTTAAATCATCTATTGTGATGGCATGATAAAAACTGTTATTTTTTCCCTCGGTACATCACAAACAATATTGTCGTAAATGTGGCGCAGTTGTTGCACTGGCGGGTACAGCAGTTAAGGCACGTTTACCGATACGCGGCACCGCGACATGCGATGATGCGACTAAAATTATAATGTAAGTATATGTAGGATTTTGCAGGTTTTAGCGTGATCGGTGAACAGCAAAATAAAACAAACAAGGTGCAAAAAATTTTTGTCGCGTATCGGTAAACGCGCCTTTTGGCTATGCAGTAAAAGACGGAGAACAATCGTTGTAAATGAGAGAGATAGTTCGTCTTGGAAGCTGGTAAACTGGGTTCTATTCTCAGTCGGGTCAAACCAAAGACTTTAAAACTGGTATCTGCTGTTACACTTGCTAAACGCTCAGCAATTAAGTGTAGCGCGGAGGATGAATTGAACAGAGAATAAAATACGTCAGTGAATTCTTGACAAAACATAGTCCTGGCGCTAAAGGACCTCAGTAGTTATAAAGCGCCATAAAACCACACAACATTTCATTTCAGCCGCAGTAACTGGTTTAAAAGCAGAGAAACGGGTGTGCTGCACTGACAGTTACGTTTTATGTTACGCTTGCATCTGTGGTCCTAAGCATATTTTCGGGTTGTGTATCATTTTAGCATGCATTTCAGTAAAAAACTTGGCTTTATTTCGACTTATTTTGTTTCCTTGCAACTGTTAAGCTAGGCTAGGGGGTCTATAGAAAATTTTATACGGTACCTAAATCAGGGGTCAACGTGCAAAAAAGTTTGAGAACCACTGATGTAAATCATGCCTCTTAAGACAGCTGCTTACATTTGCGTGCTACCCTAGAAAAGATCGTTAAATGGCGTCCTCTAAAAAAGTTCTGATACTAGCGTCAAAATCAGGTCTACAAAAAAGCATGGGGGCCTCCCGGAAAATTAGCCCCGGGGCCTCCCTAGGCCTTAATACGGCCCTGAATATAATATATCAACGAAAGAATTTAACTTGGTCAGACGCATCTGCAGGAGCTAAGTGAGCCTGGCAATTTCAAGTTCGTTACAGCGTACAAAAAAACGTTCGAATTAACTTGATAAAAGTAAAAAGTAATTCTAGTTTGGGGCACAAATTTTTAAAAATACAATTATAATTACACAAAACTATTAACAGGCTCATTTACATTTATATGAAAAAGCATATTGAATTACATTCAATAACCATTGTAACCGAGGCCGTAGCCTCGGGCTAAGCCCCCCAGAAATTATTTTAGTCTCCCCTCAAATATTTATGTTGAAGTGATGACGGTATATAAACCCAATGGTTTATGATTTTTTCAAGACTGCTGCTTCAATTGATATTAAGTTTAAATTTTATCCTCCTGTCACGAGAAAGCGACGGAGGCGCTCTACATGGGATGAATCCGGACTCGCTCAGGAGTTGCCTTTGTTTCCAAGTTTTCCGTTTGAGTTTTGCTTCTGACTCCTTTAATTTGCTGCCTGTTGTATTCCACCAAGCAAAGATTGATTGATTTTTTATTTATCCATTAAAGAACAATACGACCACCAAATATAACTAACAATGGAAAAATAAAACAAAAAAAAACAGTTAAACAAAGACCACCGAATGTAAATAACAATGTACGGGAGACTGCGAAGGTACCTCAGGATCATCGAGTCAAGCAGCCACCCTTACTTTTAAAAGCGAATAAGCTAAAATTTAAAGCGTGGCATAATTTGCAAACAATCATGAATGCAAATCTAGGAGGGGATGTATCCCCTCCAATGTGCATCCCTCCCAATATTTTCATGCTCCACATCAGCGAACTAGATGACCTTTTTTTATGGTCTTCACTACATTTTGGGCGAGAAATTGGTCATCTGGGAAGTGATGACCTTTTTTCTGTTTTTGGTCTTCACTACATTTTGGGCACGAAATTGGCCATCTGGGAAGTGATGACCTTTTTTTTGGTCTTCACTTCATTGCACTTCACTGTGGTCGGCAAAAATTTGGGCAACCGCGCGAGGGTGTTGAATTTGCTAAATCATGCCCCCCAATCTCGAAAAATGGCAAAAAATGGTCAATTTGGCAGAATTATCTTCCCCAATGCTCAACATGGATTGTACCCCTGCATACTATCCATAAATAAACATTGTATATAGGCAATTTATTTACCTTACCCTACAGGAACTCCATCAACAAGATTAATTACTACTTCGCAAGAAAATGAAGTTTAAGTTTTTGATTAAACCTGCGCACAGAACATGATTTTATTTCATTGGGAATATCGTTCCTAATCTTGACGCTAAGCGCACCGTATCGGTACGGGAGGTCTGGGGTTCGATTCCGGGGCCCATCAAATCGGCACAGCGTTGCCAACGGCTCGCCACCGTTGCGACGTTTCTTCGGAGCTGTGTTACCCAGGCGCTAAGCCGCGTAGATGGGCCCCGCCACTCGTTTCACGCTTCGGCGTAATACCGCGAGTATAATGAAGATTTTGATTTGATTTTTGAGTTTGTTTGATGTACCAACCCAGAGGGATCTATAACTTTTGAACAAATGTTTTAGAGGTCCTTAAACTACAAAAGGTTAAGAATCACTGGATTAGAACAATAATTACCATGAAAAATTAGTTACAGCGGCATTAAAACTGTGTGAGAGTGTAAATGACAAAGAGAACATTGGCTGACAGTGGTTACAATAGAGCCAAACTACGTCAAAACCAGAAAGTAATTTTTCCAGAGTAAGTATTTTTAATTTTTGTCAAATAAAAACTGCCCCCCTTTAACGAAGCCTTGTAAATCAATTACTGTAAGAAAGCCAAACCGTCATGAAGTAAAGCTTTTTTGAGAGAGAAGTTCTGATAATGACCTTACCACTAAATCTAAATAACTTACTATAGCCCAGGGGCGGCGCCAGGGGGGGGGGGTTGGGGAGCTTCAATCGACATGCTTGGTCCCTCCAATCAACAAACTTACTCTTTTGAAGACAGCGGCTTTTGTGCTTAAATTTCAAACTTTGGGCTCCCCATGATAAATATTTGGTCCCCCTGAGTTGACTGCTCTGCCGCCGGCTCTTCCATAGCCTACTTGAGGGAGTTACAACGACGCCTGCCTTAATTTGCTCATCTGGTACTTCGCTAGGCTAATATTCTATAACGTAAATGACTCTAGGGCTATGCCTACCTCTTTTAGTTCTTTCTTCACTACTAGCGGCAAGGAAGTTTATACTTTTTGAATAAAAATCCCTTTGCTAAACCTCTAATCACCCAATGCTTTCTCACCAACGTAACTACCAACTAACCTTAAGCAATTTTACTTTGACCAACCGATCCGGACTTTCGCTAACTTACTTGTTTCCTCACAAAAATAACTCGCATAGAAAACAGATAAATATATGATGTCATAATGTACCTTAACAATTACAATACTAGTTGTTGGGTTTTGAAAATAAAGAAATCGAAGTGACTTGGCGAACGGAACATTCGCGGTATTTTTTTTCCTCGCGAATGCGGATGGACCAAGTGTGGGTTTATAAGCGCCATTATTTGCATCATCGCAGCGACTTCTCAGTAGCGCGGTGTCTGAGAGCGCAGCTCTTACCAGGAAGCGCTGCACCAGTGATGGGTTCGATTCTCGTCTCGGCTGCGCTTCGCTATGGTAGATGCGGTGTAACAGGTAAGGTCCGGCAGGTGGCGATAGAGTGTACGTGGTGCTGGCATAAGCATACCATGAATCTGATCTATTCGCGAAAGAAAAATAACCGCGAGTGTTCCATTCGCCAAGTCACTTTGTAAAAAATTGGTAAAAAGTTATCAAATTTTTTTTGCGTGAAGTTGTAAGTAGGGATGTGCCGAGTCGAGTCCGATTACTCGGCCGAGTATTAAGGCATTACTCGGCCGAGTCCGAGTATTAACTGATACCCGGCCGAGTATTTAAGCATTATCATTTTAACCATTTTTTTGCTCTGAATTTGAGTCGAAATTAGGACTTCTACGGACGTGATGACCTTTTTTCTTTGTTTTTTTTTTCGCTCCTCCTGATTTTGAGTTCATATCTTGACGTCACAGATACTCGGACTCGGCCGAGTAGTATCATGAATACTCGTTACTCGGCAAGTCCGAGTAATTTTCCTTGAAACACATCCCTAGTTGTTAGGTATTCATATTCAAAGGCGTAATTAGAGTTAGCTAAGACCCTGGGCATTGCCCAATGGCGAAGCACCAGCAATGAGCTATGGTAAAATATGAAATATTGCATGAAGATTGCTTGCGTTTTTGGTAGTCAGCAACAAAATGATGTGATCAATTTAATAGCGTCGATTGACACCTTTTAAAGTCCGAGTTTTGTAAAAAAGTGAAACAAAGAAGCCATGCGAACCCTAAATCTACTGATCACATTGAGTGGCTGAGTGTAATTTTATTTAAATGGGCCTAATAAAAAGGATTGATGACCCAAAGCGTTTGCTACCAGATGCAGCGAAATACAGATCCAGAAAGATACCAATCAGATAAACACGTCTGTGGTGGCTCACGCTCAAGAATTTCTGTGGCATAGCGTACAGTATGTCATGTTAATAGGCCTAAAGAATGACTGTAATGGTGTGATGCGTGGCTGATATCTGAGTCGAGGTAATAAACGTCACCGCACTCCGGAAAATTGTTCGTACCCCTAGCAAAATTGGAAGTCTCAATCTGACATTGTACTGGAATCTAGTTTTTTTTTGGTCATTTGTCGGTCATTGACTGAATATTTTTGGCAATGACCAAATTTTGTTTCGGTCACAATGACCGAAAGAAATTTGCAATCATTTTAATTTAACAGTTGCTCTTTTCTTCTGGTGATAGTAGACCTAAAAGCTACTATACAGGTAATGACATACAGAATATTTAATACGTTGCTCAGTTCTCAACGTAACTAATTAGGCTATTTGTTTGTAGCGCACCATGCAGGCTTTAAAATTCCCATCTTAGTGGTCGTATATATCTTGTTTCAAGACTTTGATAAATTTCATAGTTCACGTAAGTGTTGAAAATAAGGTTTTTAAGTTAGAATATGACCGAAAAAAATCGAATTGACTGAAAAAAATGGTGCAAGCGTAGCTAAAATCGGTCAAATGACCAAAACAAAATTCAAAAAAAGCAGACTGGGACGTATTTCACCCCCTTCCCAATCAAAGCTTCTGTAGCCGCGACTTGCTACAAACAAAAATGTGAAAACCCAAGGAAAGAAATGCTATTATGCAATATGCATGAATTATGATGATTATTTGCTCAGTTGCTAAGCGCACATGCTATCGGTGCGGGAGGTTTGGGGTTTGATTCCCGGGCTGGACAAATCGGCACAGTGTCACCACCGCTGCGACGTTTTTACGGAGCTGTGTAGCCCAGGCTCTAAGTAGCGGAGATGGGCCCCGTCACTCGTTACACGCTTCTGAGTATTAATGCAAGTATAATGAAGATTTGATTTTAATTTGACTATTCGCTTGGTCCAAACAAAAGTCTCTTAAAGTGAGTTCCAAAGAAACTGAAAAGAAAAGTAAATACCGAAACATCACAAATATTGCCAATTTTTATGTATTTAATGGCAAAATTGTTTCGTAGGCCCGTATGGAAGACTTTGAAGTTTATCAAAACAAAGGAATTGTGTGCAAATTACTGCAAAATAGCTATAACTATACTTTGGCTTGAAGGCATTACGAACACTTGGAAAAAGACCCTGGGCATTTGCCCCCCAAAAAAGGCCTAGTTACGCCACTATCCATATCAGCGAAACTACGCAAGTTAGAAGTTTGATTTTCAAAGACATGACAAAACATTGAATTTCAAGCCGAAAACAGCGAGAAAAAATTTTCGAAAAATTTGTAGTTGATTTTGACAAAAAAAAACCTGCAGGGTTGCTGCTGAGTCGCCTCAATTACTAGAGAAATCACCGGAAAATAAAGACGAGGATGTGGCGACAAATGCATCACAGCACACTAGTAACGCGGTCCTACTAAACACCTCCAAGGACTGAAATACTGTACCGCAAAGGAGCGACCAAGAACTTACGAAACACTACAAAGTACGACAAAGGACTTCAAACTGATCTACTAAACACGGCAAAGAACGACAAAGGACTTGGAATCATATCATAACAAAGAACGACAAAGGACTTTAAATTAGGGCTAGGGTTAGGTTAGGATTAGGGTTAGGTTAGGGTCAGTGGTGTAAAAAGTATTTTGAAACTGTACTTAAGTAAAAGTATTGTTACTGACGGCAAAACTACTCCAAGTAAAGTAGAAAGTATTGACTAAAAAAAGCACTTAAGTAGAAGTAAAAAAGTAGTCATTTAAAAACTACTCAAGTAAAAGTATAGCGTTCTCAATCGTTAAAGTGTCAACTGCACACTTGCCGATGATGACTTGCGCTGAAGGTGGCAAAGTGGTAAACCAAAAGAAATTATTACCGCTCAGATGGCCGAGTGGATAGAGCGTCTGCTTCTGGAACGGTAGACTCGGGGTTCGATTCAGAGTAGGGTTAAACCAATGACTTAATAGTTGATATTTATAGCTTCCCTGCATGACGCTTAGCATCAAAGGCGATAGCGCGAAGAACAAGCCGGCAAGTTCATTTGTTGTGCCGTTCGAAACCACGCTTAGCGAGATTTTACCATCTCGAAGTGGTAGACAAGTGGCTCGAAACTCCTTGCGAGCTCGTTATAGTGTCTCTATCGCAAAGACGGATAAACATAGCTTATGAATAAATAAGCATTAACTCAGAAGCGGAAACCTGCTTATTTCCGTTTACACTTCAATCTTAGCTTTGCAATTTGCTTTTTTCCATCATTAAGATTGAAAGAGAAATAGGCTGCGATAGTTTTACTGCTATAGGCCTACAGGTTTATGGAATGAACTGTATCGGCGATCTGTTTATGGAATGGGTTTAAGGGGTTTATGGAATAAATAACTGAGGTTATTTTCAAATTATATTGAACTGAAAACTCAACAGCAATTGAGGGAGTCTGCAAAGTGAGCTTGCGCTCTTCTAGTCAGCAGTCATCCGTTACATATGTCAAATGCGATCGACTCCAGCCGCGAATTGAACCCGTCTCGTAGGATTTGTCACCTGCGCGCGGTACCGCTAGGCCATGTCGCTGACCTAATTAGGTGAATATATTACACTGGTCTGCATTTAAAAATTTTTTCCTAGAGGTTGAAAGTTTTTTGGCTGTTTTTATATCGTTTTTGTTCAAATATGCCATCAGTTTTTTTTTCGATTAGGTCAAGTTTTCTCGCTTTGGGAATTTTAATTTTTTAAAAAATTTATGTTAAAAGAGCAATTCAGTATGGTAGTTGTGTATTCCAAGTTACATTACTTTCTCAGAAACATTTAATAACTGTTCAAAATATGAATGCATGTAAATCAAAGATTTAAACACAAACAAAGTAGCGTTTGAAACCTTTCCTTTGTCGCAATGGAATAGGGGTATCTCTTCTGAGACAACAGCAATAGTCAACTGAGATATTAACCCTAGAGTGCATGAAGAGGTCTGTGAGACCCTTTACGGTGTTTCGCTTTGCGTAGCTTCTACAGTTTTCACTCGATTAACCCCAAATTTTCTGACTTTTTCTTTTTGGGCTGAACTTTTTGACTATAAAATCTCGAAACAAAGCAATTCCTAGAAATAAAAAACAAAATGCACTTATTACATTACTGCATGACGAGGGTCTCTCAGACCCCTACGCATTTCTTATGAAAAAACTGCGACTGCTTCTACGAAACATGTTGGATTTCCATATTTATTCATGAAAAAGAATAGCCATTGTCACAACCAGGGCCGGCGCTGAGGGGGGGCAGGGGGACCTGGCCCCCTCAATCAACAAGCTTACTCTTTTGAAAATAGTGGTTTTTGTGCTTAATTTGAAACTTGGGCCCTCCTTGATAATCACTTGACCCCTTCTAAGTCGACTGATCTGGCGCCGGCTCTGGTCGCAACAGTGTCTAATTGCGTTATTCAAATATTTTGAAACACCCCACGAGAGGTAGTTTCAAATAATACAAACAGGGCAATTAGGAACGATTGCCATAAATGAGCTTTCTCTGTATTCTATGCAGAAAAACAGGCCAAATCGGTTAAACTATTATATGATTCTGAGCCAGGACAGATTGAAAATGATGGGCCTACCATTGAAAACAACAACTCGTGACTGTTGATGAGGAACTGTACCCATTTAGAGGCAGTTGCCCATGCATTCAATATATATCGATATGTATAAAAAGCCTGCTAAACAGCTAAACATGGTTTGGAGTTTGGAACGCTAGCTGATATGGGTACTATAAGACTATAAGTACTTCTAGCAGTACGAAGTGACCACAACTGAGAGCTTTATTCAAGCAAGTTAGCAAGTTTCCGTTCACCACTGTTGATCATAATTCCAACACAAAGACTGCTTAGTGCTGCAGGGGTGTCCGTTATGCGTAAAACACTGCCAATTTCTGCTAAAAACTGCTCAACTGTGTATGAGCATTTTATGCAAAACGGTGTAGGCTAAGGCTAAAGGGGAAAAGTACAGCCACGTAAATCTCAAAGCTGGACGTTTCGGCACTCAGCTGTCATCATCAGCAATGTAAGCAAAGCAGTACAAAACTGAAAGAAACCTACTGCTTTGCTTACATTGCTAATGATGACAGCTGAATCTTTGTTGTCGAAACGTCCAGTTTTGCGATTTACTGTGGCTGTACTTTTCTTCCTCTTTAGTTATTTGCATCCCATAATTATTGTATTCCGGTGTTATGAGGCTATGTTTGTCTGTATTTATGTTCACAGTGCAGTTGCCCCTATTGTGTTTCAACCTTTGCCGAAAACTGATTTTTAATTTTACGAACGCCTTTATTAATCGTTTTCCATTAAAAGCTGATATAGTTTAGGTGGGAGCTTTTTTGGACGAATTACATGAAATTGAGTCAATAAACATACCACAAAAATTAAAGAACTGACGAGCATCTAAACCTATTCTTTTGGGTAGTTTATATCACCATTTAAGACCTTGACATATCCTTTTTGACCACCCATGTAAGTGTTGCAACGCCCTTTAACAAACAAATTTATGAAGATACAACGTTCTACATTCAAACTACCGTATAGTTTATCCAAAGCCATACCAAAACCCAGTTTTTGGACGCTGGGGTCTCACAGACCCTTTCATGCAGTAACAGACACAAAAAAAGTCATGCACTCTAGGGTTAATGTCCCAATGGCCTTGGTATAGCTCTTCCATCATGCGAATGTCTTGGTGGAAACGTTCACCTCGTTCTTCACTGTAATCATCGCAGCTTTGTGGAAACTAATCCAAATGGGAAGTTAGAAAATATATCTTAGTGAACATTCTTGCACCCAAAGACTGGAAGCTGTGCACCAACCACATCTTTATAGTTTTAGTTAAGCATTTTTCTCAAGAAATTTGGTGGAGAGATTTTAAAAAGATATCCATGCTCTGTTTTCTGCTTCAGTTAAAACTTCATCAAAAGTAGAACTTCTCATTAATTCTCAAATTTGAAGTCCATTGAAACATTCCTGCTCCAAGTTCAGCATCACTCACAGCTGGAAATTTACACTGGAGAAATTTGAATGATTGGTTGTCTTTATTTAAGGCTCTGACCAAATGCATAACGTGTAAAGGAGGAAGTAAAATGGTTTTTGGATCAACCAGCGAGCTTGATTTTACATTGCATGTAGCAAGTGTTAAAGTGCTTCTATCGGGCCATTCTTTTCGTAAATAGTGTTGGTCATCAGCTCTGGAATCCCAAAGACATAAAGAGCGAGGATATTTTTCATAACTTTCTTGAAGGCCAAAGGAGTATGAATATCATTTTTAAATCATCACAAATCTTTCGCATGTGAAGATTGCAGCACAGGGCATCCAATAGATATTTCATGTCTAGTAGACTCAGCTCATCTATTGGGATCGTGACTCCGTGAAAGCAACTTTATAGCTCCACAAACTACATCTTATTGGTACCGGAATCAGGACGAAAAGTTCAGAAAGTATTTCGGAAAAGATGAGCTGCACTGGATTGTGCACTGGGCTTCTAAATGCTTTGGGCATGGAATATGAGGCAGAGGAATATCGAGGTCGTTTTTGGATTATTTTGTCAGAAATATGAAAGCAATTCTTCTACACATTGGCAATAAAGTGCTTTGGTTACTATTGCTCATTCAGGTTTTTGACTTTTTCGAGATCTCAAACGGAAGCTTCTTCGTCGTTGTTCAGTATTTCACTTTCTCGAGTTTTCTCCCATGTTTTGCAACAACTGTGAGGCGCAAACGACTACATAGGGTGGAATGAAAAAAAGTTTTTTTTCAAATCAAAATGTCAAGTGTGTTAAAATTGGCAGTTGACCCCCAAAACACATTCTAACACAATTTTTGGTCGGTGCCACTTAGGGGGTGCAGGCACACACCCCTTAAAGTTTCGTAAAGGAACTGTTTTAGAAAAACATAAATATCTCAGCCACCACAAATGCGAGAAAGTAGATCAATGGCTCAAAATGACCGGAAAGTACAAGTTTATATTACCTCTATAAGAACATTTTTGTGCATAGGCACTAGAAAATGACTATTTTTGCAAAAATGTTACTTTTACAAAAATTTAGTGCTCATATTTGATATTTCTCTGACATTTTGCTGAGTTTTCTACATTAAATTAAAAGTTACGCTTAAAAAGCTCTAGAGTACTTAGTTACGGTATGTGCATGCTCATAAATGCTATTAACTTCTATTTTATGACCTGCGCCTGTTAAACTTTTATCTATTTTCTTGATTTATAGACACCAAACACCTGCAAACTTTTGTGCTTCTGCCATTCAGCAATAAACAGTTGGTTTGTAATTTCCAGCGAAGGAAATAGCATTTCAACTAAAACCTAAATCTGGTTGATACTATTTTAAGACTGCTGAAGATAAAATTTTACATTTTATAAACGTCTTTGTTTAGGTGCTTTTGGAACAGTTTTTTACATCTAGGCTAATGCAACATCTTACGTAATTATGCTGACCAGAAAATCGGCCATTAAGCGTGTGCGGCAGTGTGTTGATTACTATGAACTTACAAGTCGAAGTGCATTGCAATGTGTATTGCATAAGTGTTAGTGCTATAAGTTGGAGAATTTCTAAACTTGTAGATGAATTCCGCAAAATTGATTCGATTCCAAAAAAAAAGAAGATCGGGAAGCACTTTTGAGCAGAAAGCAAAGCTGTTCCTAGAAACTACGAGGAAACTATTTGATATATATTGTGACGACAAAAGTCAAAGACGCAAGCTCGAGAAGTTTAAGCTACGAATGGACAAAAATTTTACGAAGACCAAACGGGGCCTCGACGAGCAAAATGCACAAATGCTGTAGAAAAATTGGCCGAATCTGACTTAAACTTTATCAAAAAGGTTATATCCAAAGAAAAAGATGTACCTTCAACAAGTTCAATCAATTTCGATTCAGCATTTGACATGACGATGACAGAGATTGGCAGTGATACTATAGCAAAAGTGAGGAAAGTTCTTCTGCCTCTTCGATTAACGTGTTGCTTTCGAATCAACAAATCGAGCAAAACAGGTCATCCTTGAGAGAAGTTGCTGTAACTTGTGAAAGATTTGGTATTTCTGATAGAGCAGGAGCTGCTATTGCTACTGCCGCTCTCAAAGCATTTGGCATTGTAACCGATACAAACAAAACGAATGTCATTGATCCCAGTAAACTAAGAAGAGAGAGAAAAAATATAGATAAGAAATTCAAAAAGATAAAGAATTACAATTTGGAGCGGTTGATGGGATTTATATTGATGGAAGAAAGGATGCTACTATCATAAGTGTGAAACAAGGCAATAGCTATAATTGAAAAACGATCATTGAAGAACACTATGTACTGGTAAATGAACCTTATGAATTTTACATTACCCATGTTACTCCAACAAATAGAACTGGTGAACAAATTGCTCAAGCAATATACAACGCTCTTGAAAAAATATCTATGAACGATAGGCTAAAAGTTATTGGAACAGATGGAACCGCAACTATGACAGGAAAATACTCCGGTTGTATTGCCTCCCTAGAAACCAAGCTTGGGCGTCCATAACAATGAATTGTGTGCTTGCTGCAGCTCAATGAGCTTCCACTCCGGCATATATTTCAGCAATTAGACGGTTCAACAAAAGGGCCAGGTTCGTTTTCTGGGATGATCGGCAAACAACTAAATGGAAGAGTGTCGATCATCTTGGACTGTTGATAATTTTCAGCCTATTCTAAATGATCAATTTCCTATTCTTCCTGACGAAGCAATAGAAAATCTCAGCAGTGATCAATATTATGCTTTGCTAATGTGCCAAGGAGTTATGAAGGGCATTGTTGATACAGATTTAAAATACCTTGAAGTTGGTGGGCTTTGTCATTCACGTTGGTTGACTTTGGGGTGCCGCATTCTCCGATACAATGTTTCCAAAAGCAAACCATCAAGAAACTTGTAAATTTTGGCTGAATACCTTGTTCGGATTTATTTTCCATGCTGGTTTCGCATTTAGCTCCACAACAGAATTACCGGAGGTTCCAAACATTTCTTCTACATGCTCAGACTTATTTCCAATTTTTCAAATGCTGCTGTCAATGATGTTGGTGTGAAGGTATTGCAAAACAATGCTTTCTTTGCCCATCATGAAAACATACTTTTAGCCATGCTTGGAGATAATGATCAAAACATTCGCGCTATGGCGGTAGACAAAATTCTTCAAATTCGAATTCAGAATTCCCAACACGAAGGTGAACGTCAAGAACGAACAGATCAACTACGGATGTTTATTATTCCGAAGGTAAATGCTGGAGCCAAGGCATACTATGAAATGTCAGACTTACACCTTCCCAACGTGCATGAACCACCAGCTACCACGTGTATGTCAGATAACGCTTTGCAACGACTAACCCACAAACAAACTTTGAGCTAAACTATCCGTGCCATAACCAAGCAGTGGAACGCCACATTCAGTTAGTAACAGAAGCTGCTACTGCCGTTGAAGGTTTCGATCGAAGAGACGGCATGATAAGACAGAAAATTAAGTCCAAAAGACTAATGCCATGCTATGATACAAAACAACAATTTAATGTGTAACATTTTGCTGACTTTAAATGACAAACTGTTTGAACTTTTTTATGTGTGTGTAAAATGATTTTCTTATTTTTGTGAAGTGAGGAGCATATTTCACCAGTGTATTAGTTTTAAATTTGAGATCATTTTGGAAAGAAATTCCACTCCATTTCAAGAAATCATTTCCTGAATGTCACATAATATTAAGTTGCTTTTTATTTATTGCTGTTGTTTGTCAGTTTTAATGCAAAGCAAAATATTGAAAGTAAACATTTGTATTATCCTACGAATATTCAGTAATGAATGAAATTTGAGAAAATAAGTTTTATGCAAAAGTTAACCAAATTCAGAGAAATGTTGAACTTGAGCACTAAATTTTTGTAAAAATAACATTTTCGCATAAATAGTCATTTTCTAGTACCTGTACACAAAAATGTTCCCTTAGAAGTAATATAAACTTGTACCTTACGGTCATTTTGAGCCATTGATCCACTTTCTAGCATTAGTGGTTGCTGAGATATCGACTTTTTGACAAATAGGCCGATTTAGGAAACTTTAAGGGGGATGTGCCTGCACCCCTTAAATGGTACCGACAAAAAATTGTGTTAAAATGTGTTTTGGGGGTCAACTGCCAATTTTGGTACACTTGACATTTTGATTTGAAAAAAAACTTTTTTTCATTCCACCCTAACGACTAATCCTGACTACCGAATTTTATTCCAAAATAAGCATGGTAACATTTTTTCACAAAGGGTCTAATGAATGAGTTCCCAAACGGTGGGGAATTTAGGGTTTTTAGGTGGGGAATTAAACACTCCCTGAAAAATAATACCGTCCTGTCCCGGAATTTCACTCCCAACGATGAAAACTTTCATTTTTGCAGAACACCGGTTTTTGCAGCCGGATCTGGATTGAGTTTAAAGTAGAGGTTTTCAACTTGTGGGCCACGGCACTGTTTTTCAGAGGGTCACAAAGCCCTTCACTGATATTTTCAGTGAAATTCAGGACATGTGAAGATATGCAGCAGACCTTTTTTTTTGCTCCTCGCCGACTGATATAACTGAGGTAAACTTTAGTAATAGATAGTAGTGGGTAATTGAGGGTCAGTCACATCAAAAGTGAGTAATGACGAAAAAAAGGTTGGAATAATATTTGCTTTAACGGTCACGAAGTGTAACGTTTCCGCAAATGTAACAAAATCGGTCAGGGTCGTTTTTACATTTTTACATTTCTCCATTATGGACCAAGTCAAATTTTTAAACCAAAAAATTTGTTTGTCTCAATGTTTAGCTACATTTGCTTTTTCACTAGGCTATGTTGTCAGCGCTTTCACTATGCTGGATAAAAAGTGGATTTGCAAAAAAACTAGACCCGATACAGCAAAACTACTTGCATTTTTGAAATCAGCAGCAAAAACTGCATCAGAAACATCTAACAGTTTACAAACCTCAAAAATTTTGCAGAACAGTGTTAGTGTGAACATATTAAGCATTTTCTGTAACTTGCGTACATCCGGTTACAGCAGGGTTGGGCAAACTACGGTCCCGCGAGACCATTTTATGCGGCCGGCCAGCACTTCGAGAAATATAAACTCCTTCCGTGAATCTCGCCGAAGACCCTTTTTTTAGCTCTTCACTGATTTTCAGTTAAAAATGGTACATCTGAGGACGTGTGTCGTGTAGATCTTTTTTTTGCTCTCCTCTGATTTTCAGTGGAAAATTATAGGACATCTGAGGAGTGAGAGCGTTAGCACTTTTTTTCTCTTTTAATCAGTGCGGCCCTCGGCTTTAAAATTTTTTCAAATGTGGCCCTTCGTGTGAAAAGTTTGCCCAACCCTAAATTATAAAAAATATTTACTATCTAAATATTCCTGACCGCCCTTTTCTTGATGCCGAACCGATGCTCGTCTTCTTGTTATCTTTTAGTATTAACAGTTTTGCTCTATAATTGGTCATAGGCTATTAAATTAATGCGAATATTTTTGCAAGTACTGTACCATCAAAAATCAAATCAAATCTTCATTATACTCGCGGTATTACGCCGAAGCGTGTAATGAGTTGCGGGGCCCAAATCCGCGGCTTAGCGCCTGGGCAACACAGCTCCGAAGAAACGTCGCAACGGTGGCGAGTCGTTGACGACACTATGCCGATTTGACCGGTCCGGAAATCGAACCCCAGACTTCCCGCACCGAGAGCGTGCGCTTAGCAACTGAGCAAACCATTTGAATCAAAAATCAACATGCTGTACGTCCAAAAACTTCCTTTAGATTATTAAGGTAGCTGTGGACTCGTTGACCGCAAAGTCCGCTCACAGCTTCCTGTGTCAATTCAATATGTCTGTGCTATTATCTTACGTGTTGTAGTAGAATATCTCGCCAATTATTTTTCATTAAATTGTTGAAATAAACTCTAACTTACTTACTTAGGCTACATCATAGGGGCCACGGTCTTTTAGAGGTGCAATCAAGGGGCCACGACTCATAACAGATTGAAAATCTCTGATCTAAGCTGTCAGTATATGGAAAAAGCATTTTACAGTACGTTTACGTTTCGTGACGAGGCTATGTACAGTAGGCCGGAGTGAAAATTGAAAATTTTTCTTTTTGGGTTTGTAGTAGCAATAAAAAGGTGTCATTTGACCTCAAAAAAAACCTCACACAAAAAATGAGCTCAATTGAATAAAGTTTAAAATCCCCGCAAGCCAATTGAAATTTTCAATTTTTGACAAAAAAACGCCAAAATCTGACGCCAAGTTGGTAAGTGTCTACATTGCTTACCAGAAGCGTAATAGTGAAATTAACTTGTGGTTAGGTTTGAAATAATCGCCTGTAAAGTATAAACTTATTTGGATAACGTTATAAATTGCCGCAACGCAGCTGAAAGTACTTCAAAAATCAGCAATATTACCCGATTTTGAACCAATATTTCTAATACCGGTAATGAGAAGAACACGCGCTCGCTGCTATTAGAACAATAGCAAACCATTTAGAACAATAGTAAACCTCAATCTTGGCTTCTTAACAGTTTGTAAATACAAATGACATTTATTAAATAGTAAAATGTTTAACCATAACACCCCCAACATCCCAAACATTTAGTTATATGCAATTACATAATTTCATTTCGTCACGTCGTGTTTCTTTTCACTAAACACATCAATGCAGTTTATTTAATCACAGTTTGCTTGAGTATACTATTGTGAGCAGCCTATTTACTTCGAAAGTTTTAAATCGGAAGTTATTCCAGTAAACCAGTGGTTTTCAACCTTTTTCAAGTCCCGGACCCCTAAGTTAAGCTATTTGTTGTTGCGGACCCCATACAAATTAACACAAATAGACACGATTTTAGAATTGTTATTGAAAGTAATGTGAGTAAAAATCAAAGGCTACCTTCACCAGGGATGCCTTTTTGTTACCGCTTGCCAAAAGCTATCCATATGAGGATATGATGGGCGGCACTTGTTTTTTCAAGTAAAAATCCCAACTGCACAAAACACGACTCGCTGCTCACGCAAAAACAGCTCAATTTTTGGCGTTGGCTTTGATAACAAGTTGTATTTTGGGGAAGGACTAATATTGCTTATTTACTCATTCTTTTTCTTCTTTCGACTTTTCCCTATTTGAGGTCGCCTCACCGCGAAAGTCTTCACCTTCGGTCAACTTCGTCTCTCTCTCTCTTGCTCCAACCATCTCCATGTCTTCTCTCACCAAACCCATCCATCTTCTCTTTGACCTTCCTCGCTTTCTTTTACCAAATTGTTTATTTACTCATAATTACAAATTTATCTCGGAAACTCCATTAACATTGACAGCGCTGCCTGTAAATAATTGCGTCTCTGAGCTTCTTGATCTGCAGGCTGTTGGTGTAGCTATTCTAGAATAGAGCTTGGTGCCGAGACGCTGTAGAGTAGATGCGCGTCAGGGCTGCGAACTCGAACTCGAAAGAACTCGATCATTTTGCCAAACTCGAACTTGAACTCGAAAACATATTTTTTCTGAACTCGAACTTGAACTCGCATAAAACTGTTCGAGTTCATTAAAAAGATAGTTAAATTGTTAAAAAGAAATGAAAGATCACTACGAAATATAGTTTGTTGTTCAACTAGTCACAATCGGTGTAAATTGAAGTTATGATTTTACCTATAGAAAAGCTGCATGTCGTTTATTTGTTCATGCCATTGCGACCTACAAAGTCCAGGGCTGCGAACTCGAACTTGAACTTGAACTCGCCGAACTCGAACTCGAAAAATAAAATTCTTAGAACTCGAACTTGAACTCGGACTTGCAAATATCTCTTAAACTCGAACTTGAATTCGGTTAAAAATCGATCGAGTTTGCAGCACTGATGCGCGTATAATCTTTTTGATACGAAAGTCTAACACGAGTTTGGTACCCACATAACTGCGCATGGAGACAGAAGGCGCACGCACTAGCTGGATGTTTTGCAGAAAGCCCTTGCCAAAAAAAACATCCCAGTCTCTCTGCAGTACCAGTACTTCAGGCGTAACGGGGGTGTTTTTTCTTAAATCAAACACTTATTACTAGCGGCAAAAGATCGTATTCAGTGCTTGACCTTCTTAAATCACCTTTAGATCGTTTCACGTCACTACTGGTATATTTCACACACATTATTAGTAGCATCAGGAGTTTATAAACAAGTTTGAAAAAGTGGAGTAGGCTACTGTATTGCAAAGCCCGTGTAGCCTAACTTCGTAGTTACACGGATTTTGTTGCATTGCAGTGAGGAAAAAATAAATATTAGAATTTACTAACACTTCAAATGTTTCTGTGGGCGATTTAGCATAAAAATTTTGAGGAGGCCAAGGGCCGAAAAATTTTGACTGACTGGCTGGATTCGGGCCGCAGATTGACGACGCCTAACCTTAGCTATGCAAATTTTGGCACAATGAATTTGATATCTGGATCAAAATTTGTGAATGCAAGGCGTCAATTATTATGCAGTAACAAACGATTTTTCGCTTTTGTTTTAATGTGTGGAAGCATTTTCAACTAGGTATGGTTTTGTGAAAGGCAAAATTGTATCATTGCAGGCAATAGCTCCAAGTGTGGAAGCATTTATCTATCGTTTTTCTATCCAGAATTTGACATGCCGATAACCATTCCTAAGTAAGAAAGTTTCAGCTTCGACTGTTGGTTGCAAATTAAGCAGTGCCTCCTTATGCGTGAGTTTGCAGAGTTTCAATGATTCAGTCTTACCAAAAAAGGTCGAAAGAAGTTGCTTGGGCCCTAGAACTACCGGTGCCTATTTCATATTCTCATATCGTTCTGAAAAAGATCATTTTTTGAAATGCATTAATATTATTAAACCCCAGTACTTCAATAAACTGCCCTATTTTTGATGAGATTTTCAACACTTTGGCGGACCCCTTGCGGACCCTTTAGACCTAGCGGCCCCCTTAAAGTCATTCGCGGACCACTTGGGGGTCCGCGGACCCCAGGTTGAAAACCACTGCAGTAAACCAGTGATGACTAAAAGGGAGTCTGAGTTCTTAAGAGCCTAGGCGAGTCACATAGCATACCATAAAAGTTACGAACAAGCGATAACAACGCAAAGTTGGTTGTTAGATCAGAAGAGCCAAGAGCTTGAAGTTCAACTAACAAGATTAACTAAAATTTGAGGGTTGCGGAGTATCATTAGTGCATTCCATTTACTATTAAAAACAGCATTTGGATGTAAGTTCATTTCTGTAGTTGTTGGGTAAGGGAAGATTTTCATCTACCTTTTGAAAATATTCATTAAAAGCTAAGTGTGCTGCAGAAACAGTAAGATTGAAATACAGTCGTAACAATGCAGTAAAGCATATTCATTAATTTTTTTAACTTCTTCTTAGTTAAAGTCAGAGCAATCACTGCCAAGTTTAGAATTACTGGCTGTAGCATACAAAGGCTTTCCGATGGCTTTAACTAGTTATTTTACCAGAAATATGAGTAACTGCGTCATATTTGAAGCTCCACAAGAAATGAGAGAAAATATGCTGCCGACTTATAATTGTGTCATGAAACAAATTTTGCATTCCAACTAATACATTCTAAAAGAAGAAAGACAAAACAAAAAACTTCCGTTTTTGGAAGTAGCCAAAGAAGTGACCAACAAAATATTGGTAATATGGTGCAACGCATCACTACCAACTGTATCGGAAAAACGAGTAACAAAAATATTGGCTGATTATCACCACAAATATCTTAGTATCCTGAAATCTTTCGACTCAAGGAAAGAGCAGACCACTTTCAAACAAAAGGTTGAAAACTTTGAATCTTCGTCAAAAGTTCGTTTGTTTGATATCTGCTCGTGCAAGTGCACTGATTTCAACCAATGCTCATGCAAAAGGGAACTAAAGGTACCTACGAATGAACAGATGTTTTTAACGGATCAAAAAACATCACGGCAATTGTTTATAGGAGGAATCGATGTAGGTGCAACTAAAAACATGAAAGCAAAAGCATCAAGAGAACTAAAGAAAAAAAAAGTTGCTGAAGAAAAGGAGGTAATGAAAAATTCTAGTTCAAATAACAAGAGTAACTTCTATGCTCTAGATTCGGACAAGGCATTGGAGATTGACTCCAAAACAGATGATGAAGTATGGAATCCATCCGCGCATTTGGTAACTGTATTACAAACGAGAATGATCAAATGCGTACGAATTTGTCAACATTCGCGAAAATGTGCCATCGTTTTAAAATTTTTGATCGAGCGGCATCAGCTGTAAATTTTGCCTTATTGAAATACTTTAACACGGTACCACCTGATGACAATTGACTTACTTTTAATTGACCGAAGCAAGGTACGAAGAGAGCGGATGAAACAACGAAAATTGCTTCAAGAAACTAAAATCATGGAGAATACACGAGGTTTGTATCTCGATGGTCGAAAGGATAAAACGTTGATACAAGTTATTGAAACCGATGGTTCCAAGCGCCAAAGAACAACTCGTGAAGAGCATTTTAGTATTGTTATTGAACCAGACTCAAGATACTTCGATCATGTGACACCATCGAGTGGATCCGCTAAAAACATAAATGAAGAAATTATGGGCTGCATGCAAGAAAAACATGCGGATGTGGCAACTATTGCTGCTATTTGTTGTGATTCTACTTCCGTAAATACTGGCAGCTCTGGCGGTGTAATACGGATGATTGAAAAGAGTTTGGGTAAGTTCTTGCTATGGATCATTTGCCTGGTGCACATTAATGAGCTTCCCTTGCGTCACTTGTTTTGCTATTTAGATGATGCAACCACCGAGCCTAGAGCTTTCAGTGGGAAAATAGGAAAAGCCCTGCAGGATTGTGAAACCCTTGCTGTGGTCAATTTTAATCCTACAATGACGTTGGATGCTTTCTTGTTCGATTTTGAAAGCTTACATTTGAGTTCTGATCAAAAATATCTTGCAGAAATATGGCAAGTAATTACAAGTGGCAAGTTTTCAAAAAGTTTACAGGCGAAATATCCTGGAAACATGTCACATTCAAGATGGCTTACGACTGCGAATCGCATCTTGCGATTGTATGCCAGCAAGGATTTCCTTCCAACAACTTGATTGCCTTAACTACGTTCGTGATCAGAGTGTGTGCGCCCACATGGTTTGATATAAAGAGCTCATCCAAATGCCAAAATGTAGCAAGGCATTTGTGGAGTATGATAACTCGCAGTCGGTATTTGGCTGAAGGTTTAAAAAAGGTCCATGACACCGTTATTCAACGAAACGCATATTACGCTCATCAAGAAAATCTGTTGATTGCGATGATAACTGATTCGAAATCTCACATTCGTGAGCTATAGGTTTCCAACGAATTTTGAAAGCAAGAGGGCAACCTGAAAAGGGTCATTCAATCAGACAATTTAAAGTCCCTCAAAAATAAATTTTCAAGCTGCTGACTATACTTATTTGATCGCTTGGAACGGCAACAACATCCAACGCACAGAACCACCTTCAGTCAAACACATTTCAAACGAAACACTTTTGTCTTGCATTCAGAGTTGCGCCCCTTTGCCAGATTGTACTTTTGATTTGCCATGTCATTCACAAGCAGTGGAACGTTGTGAAAATGGTTACCGAAGCTTCGTCTTCTGTGTGTGGTCGATCAAGTCGCGATGGCTACATCCGTACAACTTTACTAGCACGACAACAACTTCCACTTCTAGAAACTAAACGAAACCTACGCAACCGCTGAGCTTCGCCTGAATTCTTGCTGGTCTCTTGCTGTATTTTTTCACCCGTGAAGTCTTGTGATCATTGTGTCACTTGCTTTGACACTAAACAATGCTTTGTCCGTTGTTTTTATATTAACTGTACCATATGTTGTCAGTATGTATTGAACGAAAAGAAACGTCATAGGTAAATTAGCTACACTGCACATAGTTCAGTTGCTGTTTAAAGCATTGACGATATAGGCCTAATTTGCGTGACGTAACACTATCACATCAGCCATTTTTTGCAATTTTTCACAAATATCCACAAAGTTCAATGGAGTTGTGGCGATTTATATTTTACAGAAGATGATTACAGACCAAGCCATAAGTTAATTTTGCTATTACGCTTCTGGTAAGCAATGTAGACACTTACCAACTTGGCGTCAGATTTTGGCGTTTTTTGTCAAAAATTGAAAATTTCAATTGGCTTGCGGGGATTTTAAACTTTAGAAAATTACAAAGAATTTTGCCAATCACAAGCGCTATGGGGAAGGCAAAGCCGACGGGCTTGAAATCCATCAAGCCACATGATGATTTCGGTCACAATTCAAACAAAAGGAAGGGCAGGCGTCACCCTGCGAATGGAGTATCACACTCACGTCAAACCTGCGTCATCGAATGACACAATTAAGCAAATGACTAGCACCTGGAGAAGCAAAATAAATGCACACAACATAATTCAACGCAAGACCCATTGGACGAAACAGCTGTCACGAGGAGAGATCTCTGTGCATTCTTTGTTGTGTATTTGTATATAGTTCTTTATTGTGTATTCGTTATTGTGTATATGTCTGATCAAATTGCGTTGAATTATGTTGTGTGCATTTATTTTGCTTCTCCAGGTGCTAGTCATTTGCTTAATTGTGTCATTCGATGACGCAGGTTTGACGTGAGTGTGATACTCCATTCGCAGGGTGACGCCTGCCCTTCCTTTTGTTTGAATTGTGACCGAAATCATCATGTGGCTTGATGGATTTCAAGCCCGTCGGCTTTGCCTTCCGCATAGCGATTTTAAACTTTATTCAGTTGAGCTCATTTTTTGTGTGAGGTGTTTTTAGGTCAAATGACACCTTTTTATTGCTATTACAAACCCAAAAAGAAAAATTTTCAATTTTCGCTCTGGCCTAATGTACAGTAGTGGTCGCAACTCGTAAGCGTCGTTTATAGTAAACAATAGGCAGAGCTGGGCCCTAAAAAAAAGTTCGAAGCGCAAACGCAAATTGCGCAACCGATTTTTTGCGAGCACAAAACGCAACAGCAAAATGCGCAACCGATTTTTCGGAAGCATAAGACGCAAATGCAAATTGCGCAACCGTATTTTTAAAGGCACATAGCACAAATGCAAATTGCGCAACTCTATTTTTGCAAGCATAGAGCGCAAATGCAAATTGCGC